>JAHWFO010084474.1:447058-473333 GCA_023313115.1 Rhysida immarginata
AAAAAAACCCTACAAGGTTAATATAAATAGGCCTATAATGCATCAAAATTAGTATCCTATATTTTTTTTGTATTAGCTCCTATATTTTTTTTATTTCTCACTACGAGGCCTGAAAATGCCATTTCAACATATTTGCTCTGTCTTTGAAGCTGTGGAAGAATATAGGTCAATATTGTCAATAAACACAGCCAAACCTGAAAATGGAGACAAAGTTTTCAAAATGAGTATCTGGTATTTCTTTTCTGATTAATCTTTATGGGTTAAAGGTTTTCACTTTCTTTCCTGCTTTTTTTTCTTTAAATTTTACCACTTGTTTGTCAATTTCGCCAGTATTTTCACTCGTTATAAGTTTGCACTTGGAATTAGGGACCATGATATTAATAATTTGTTTAGCTTTAATGAAGTATTGCTTAGATCATTATCTTAACTTAGAAAAATTTTCTTATTTAAAAATGCTTCATTCTATTACAGAAATAATCTGCAAGACTTCAATATGAATCCAAAAGAAAAAAGGTAAGGGAAAAAAAAAACAAAAAAAAACATGCTTAAATTTTATATTTTTATATACTGCAAATTCGATTTCATTATCAAAGTTTTGTGGATTGTATAAAATTACTGGAATAAATATAGCATAGCCTAAATATCCATGGGGCCAAATACACATACAGTAGAACCTCCGTAGAGCGAATGTCGATATAGCGAAATTCCCTCAATAACGAAATTTTTCTGTGGTCCCGGCAAAAATCCTATTGATTTAATGCTTTTTCAATCTCCATATAACGAAATCTTTATAGCGTAATTATTCCTATAACAAAAGGATTTTTCGGTCCAGGCTATAAATTTTAAGGTATATTTTAGCTCTTTATTACGAAATTTGGTTCCGTTACTTAGCATGCATGACCAGACAACCAACGAACGAAATCATAGCAAACGGCCAACAAATGAAGTTAAAAACAAGTTCTTACGTCACAAGCTCTGCCCAGTCGGCTGCAGCTATGGCGTTAGGCTTATTTTATCGGCAAAATTACGAAGACATCTCGAGAACGTTATCGCACCAAACTACCCATGATGCACTGCACAACAATAATGGCAGCCTGCTCAGACGTTTAAATGTGCAAGCATGTTAAAAATTTATTTTCTAAGAGAATCGGCACGAGAACTGCTATAAAAGCTTTCGAAACTCGGGAAGATTTTTTTATATTAAAAACTTTAATATTTGTTCAGATTGATGAATTTATTTTATCGAAAGTTTAAGCCCATAAACATTTTTGTTTTTAATAATAATTTTTTTAGTTATAATTAAAAATTTCAGATAACACCATTAAACCCCTGAACTACAGAGGATAGTAGTGGAAATCATCATTAATTCATTATAAGTAAACAAAAGACAAACAAAGAGTGGAGGCAAAAAGGCAATGCCTGTCTGGTAGCTTCCCCTCCTACTTGTGAAATGTAATTTTACCGATGCCGATGAAAAAGCACTCGTCGGCTTTAATATACACACTTATGGAAACGTTCTATCGGTATTTTTCTATAAAATACGTATTACAATATTATTTTTGACTCGTTCTGCTTTCAATTTTTAATTTTTTCAGAAAAAATAAACGCGATCTAAACAAAAGTTTCAGCAATGACTGCCTAGATGACTTCAGATAGGCAGCGATGTCAAGTATCAAAAAAGTTTTGCTCTTAATGTTAAGAAGCATTCAAATTAATATAAAACACTACATTTTTATATATAAATACTAAATTTAAAATATATACATATATAAATGCAATTACCAGCAATTTATACATCAAAATTATGCAAATTTTAACACTACCTCCATGCAACGAAATATCTGTATAGCGAAATGATTTTGCCGGTCCGTTGAGTTTCGCTCTACGGAGGTTTTACTGTACCACATGATCTTGATCACATGGAATTTGAAAACATTTGAATGTCTTCCGGTTGATTTTATTAATCTGCACAGGAACTTATTACTTGACTTTGACTAACAGTGTTTTAATATGAAGTGTTAAAATTTTATAAGCCATTTTTTTAGTACTGGTAGTTAGCATGCATCTCTGTACACGTTAACCCTGTTAACTCGAACCGTAAGAGGTCCAGATTAAAATTTCGAGCTATCAGGGATTCCACAGTAGCATCAGAACGAAATAGAGGATAGCGGGAAACGTGTACGTATTCAGTGTTCTCCCCAGAAAATTTTATTAGGTGGGTGGGAAGATAAACTAGCTGGGCAGATAACAATTAAAAACAAATAAACACTATGAGGTGTTGTGCAGCTTTTCGTGTATTTAGCCGGGCGGTGCACCCCTTCAAAAGGGCCTGGGGAGAACCCTGGTATTATAAGTAATGAGGTGTTTATGTCTAGTACTGTACAAAGAAAACTGAGAAATAGTTGCTGCAGTTTTTAATTCATATTTCCTCAACCAACTTATTTGGTGCAGCGATTTCTTCTCTGAACTCAAGGAAATAAAATTTTTACCAGCTTTTGCGTTAAATCCATGTGTGCTGCAGTAAGAGCCCCTTCTCCCAACAGAGTAAAACAAATAGGACAACTGTACATCAGAAGATTAAGAACTACAGTTGAATTTCAAAATAACGGATTCCAGAAGCAATGGACAAATTTTCAAATGGTCCAGGTGGAATTTCGGCATAGTGGGTCGAGTCTCTACTAGTCTCAAGCACTTACGTATTATTACTAGGGTTCGGAACCTTAGGTCCTAAAAACATATAATATATGTAGGTTTATATTTCCTTAAAATTACTGAAATATTCCCTTTAAATGCATAAATATTCTCTTAAAATCTTAAACAAATGGTATGATTAATTAGAAATTTCATCATTTCAATCACATTTCATTTTATTAATTTCAAACATTACAATGACTAACAACATGTAGCTTCAGGTTTTCTGGGGTAAACTTCTGTCGATTTAAACGTAAAATCGATTTGTACTGTGAAAATGATCTTTCTACTTCACATGAAGTAATAGGGGCTTTGGAAAATGCAGCAAGTTCATCTGTCCAGTGTGCTTTTCCAAAAAAGCACTAAAGATCGGATTACTGAGTTTGGATAAGGGAATGTCTGCACTAACCATACATTTCCAAAGTTCTCTTGCATACCCTGACAAAGTTTTATGCATCTTCTCCTTGCTATGTTTTGATCCTAAGTGAACGGAAGTGTTTAGATGTTGTAATACATGTGATCTTTTTTCAGCAGTTATGCTTTTGCTACAGCATTTGCAGAAAAGAACTCTGCTATCTGTTGAGAACATGTCTCCAAATTCTTGGACATACTGCTGGCACTTTGCGCGTGCAGATCTCTTCTCTTTTGGCATGATTGAAATTTAATGGAATATAGCTGTAGCAGATATTAAAATAACATCAAAAATTTTTAATATCTGTAATTTTAGGAGTTATGATAAAATTATAATCAGGGTGTCTAACAAAACGATTTCGTAAAATTCCCTGATTTTTTTTTTTTTTTTCCCCAGTTGCTACACACCCTATATAACAGAAATGAAGTAAAATGAATTACAGCATGGAAAAATGGAAAACATTGGTCTTGTGCCTGTTAAATGCTTTAAAATACCGTATTTTACCGAGAGTTGAAGTTGAAAGCGAATAAAATTTTTCGCTAATATATTAAAAAGATACCGCAAATTTATATTTTCAATAAAAAGAAATAAAAAATAAAATTTAATTAAAAAGAAAATTAAAACATGATAGTTAGGGAAATATGGAATGGCGAACCTTAGCAGTCTTAGACCTGGACAGTCATTAGTCGCAGAGGTTAGTCCTGATAGAGCTTCAAAATTGAAACCACACTATCGAAAGCAGCCCTTTATATATCCCCCGTCATTGCGATGCTGCACCAACGGGCGTCGAATATTCTGATTGGTCAAGACGTATAGTGACGGCTGTGCCATCTGCTGGCGGAGGAGGAAACTAGTCCACTTGATCATTGATCACATCGCCGATAACACAAGAAGCCAATTGGTCTCTAAGGTGTAGGAGAAAATGCAACCAAAATATGCTTTTTAGGTCTGATAATCCCAAATATGCCACAAATCATTAAATATGCTTTTTTACAGAGGTTGAGTCAAAAGTAGTGGCCGACTCTGGAGGGTTTGATGACTTCTGGGTGAAGACCATTTACCACAAGGGTATATCGCAGTTTATTAAGAGAAAAGAGTGGGAAGAAACATCACTACGAATTTGAATGTCATAGACATTGTGCCACCTGCTTCAGCCAGTGTAAAAATATGGCAGTAAAATTTGTGATATGTGGGTTCCTTCATCACTATTGGAAAAAGGGGACCACTGCGCGAGCAGCAGCCGCCAAAATTTGCAGGGTGGAAGGTCAGTGTATGACCAATGAATGGACGGCACAATTGTGGTTATCCCACTTTTCGTCTGGAGACATAGGCCTGGAAGATGTGCCAAGGACCGGAAGACCCAAAGAAGTGGATGACGCAGCCCTACATCAACAAGTGGAAGCTAACCCAGGCAGCACCTGCTGTGGACTAGCGGCAGACATCGGGACATCACAATCTAGTGTGGTTCGACATCTGCAAGCCATGGGAAAGGTTAACAGGAGCTGCTGAGTTGTGCCGCACGAGCTGATACCTGCGCAAGCACAACAACGGGCCAACTGCTGGAAAAAATCGTGGTTCCACCATATCCAGCATACAGCCACGAACTGGCACCTTCCGACTACCATCTCTTCCGGTCCATGGCGCACTTCCTACATGGATGGCGGTTCGCCAATGTCGGTGAGGTTGAAGACGTCGTGTATGCTTTTCGCCCAGAAACCGGAGGAGTGGTTTCGTGAGGGCATCCGCCAACTGGCTGATCGTTGGATGAAGACTCTACTTTGAAGATTAGCAATGAGTGGTTCCGTTCTGGTGCCCATTTAAGAGTTTGTGCAGTGATCGGCCACTACTCTGTAGGTCTTTATAACTCGTAAACTAAAACACATATATTAAAAAAATTATTACATTTTTGTGCATATCTCTTAGTACTGAAACTATAAACAAAATATGTTTTTACCTAAGGTTCCGAACCCTAATTATTACATTTATTTTAACATTTACTTAAATGCTTTTTAAAATTATGTATGTATTTACATGGACTATGGTTTTATGCCACGAAAAACAATAATTCTAAACAATAGACCATTCACATCAAAGGACCTCCTCTCTCCCAATTAATCCGTTGTTTTGAGGTTCAACTGTATTTATTTTTGTAAATTAAAAGATATTAAAAGCAATTCGAAAAGCATTGAAGAATTGACAACAAAGTCAAAATTTACGTGGTTTGACTAAAGAAATGATCCATCTATTGCTTAACATTCTCTCCTTCTTTATTTGGGGCTTTATCTAAGCGTGCTTTTAAAGGCAGGCTATTTCCTTAAAAAGCTTGGCCTGTTGAAAATTTATTTCATTTTTTAGCTTTAATTTTACGTGCATATGATGAAGAAAATATTGCAGCTTTTGTGATCAAAATAAGTTTTGTCCCCCTAAATGTTTTGTGTAATCTTGGTGTGTAGCTCTCCTGCTTTTTCACTTTTGAATGTTGGTAGCTATGGCGCTGGCTTTTGCTGACAGAAAAGTGGGTAGAAATTCCAGGCGCATTCTCTATAAATGTACAACATGTATACATACATCATGAGTGCCATGAAATGAAAAATATAAGGTGTGTTCAAAACAGATGGATTGAACCTGCTATGCGCGAACCACTTGACTGATTGGTATGAGCTAGTTTGTGCCATCTAGTGACATTATTTGCAACTGCATGGATGCATAGTATTATCCTCTGTTGAGGAATAACATTTATCAACAGTCATTTGTACAAAGGGTGTTGTGAAAATGAAAAGGTTGGAATAGGGAAACTAGATATATGAGCAACTTGTTTCCCTAATTGAGGAATGCCTGTGCATTAAATTTTGTTTTAAGCTCAGGAAAAATGCTTCAGAGATGTTGAAGATGCTACAACAAGCACTCCGGGATGAAGCAATGAGCCATTCAGTGTTGAGTGGCACAACAGATACAAAACTAGAAGCCTTCCACGCCAGTACCTTCCGCCTTCATGGTGACTCCATTTGTACAAATGACTGCTGCTACCTTTGATAGGGTCGCTAGTGCGGAGGATGGCTAAACATAGCAACAAACTCTGCGGCCATGCAGTTGCAGACAATGTTGCTAGATGGCACATACTCGCTCAGTTTGAACACCCCTCGAATGGTTTGCGCATAGCGAGCTCAGTCCGATCTTTTTTTGAACACCCCTTGTATATGGTCAAAAATCGTGAAGAGCTGTCTGTTGAAAAATTTATAAACCGGAAACGGGTGCAGGGAGCCATGCCAAAACATCTCGGAAAGATGTTGCTTGGAACCAATTTCGCATTGCAATGGACCAGATTCTTACTCTACTAAATACATAACAGATGAAAAATTAAAAAAGTAATGATAACTTTAATAAAATATACGGATATATATGTTCAAATGTTTTGTCTGATTTTAAGCAGTTTTTAATAAAATTATGTTCGAGTTAATAGGTGAAATTTCTACAAATTAATGCTACTGAGGGATTTGACCAAGAATTTAGTTAGACATAACCAGGATGTTGACTTTTCTGAGTTCGAATTAGTTGGGTTAACGTGTATATTATTTGGGTCAATGTGTACATAAATTGTGTTACAATTATAATTGTAATCGACATAATTATCGTGTGAATTGTAGGCTGCATTGTGAGGTCCGAAAGTGTTGTGTGATTTTTGTGTCTAAAAAGGTATTTCTTTGTAATATCCTGTCCGCAGTACAAATGTTGAACTAGCTCAATGTACTTAAGCTAGCCTAAACAAGTACGAACAAGTCTGGCCTGTCATATGCTAGCTCGTGCTTCATATGAGCTAAGTTTGTTAGGCTACTTTCTTAAACCAGAATGTAATGTAAATGGGGTGTAAGGATGTATGGAAGCTCAAATTCTGACGAAGTCCAGAAGCTGCCTCCTACAGGCATGCCCAATGTGAAAGGGGAATGTTTGAATAATGTGTGGGTGTAGGAATTTGTATGATGTTCATTTTTTTTTTTTTTTTTTTTTTTTTATACAGAGTTTGTGTGCATGCAAGTTTATGTTTCGTTGTGAGATTTTAATGGTGTGAATGCATTAGAGAAATGGCTTTACTCGATATGACAGCTGTTCAAATCCAACCTAGTTTAACTGAAATGATTCTCTGTAGAGATGTGATGAGTATGGGGTGTATTTTATATAAAGATTTTCTGTATGAGCCATGAATGAATGTAGGATGTTATCAAAAACCTTTAAGTAAGTTGCATGGAGATGTCTATTTATAGGGCGATTTATAAGTCACTCTGGGTTTTTAGAAGTCTATAGAACAGTAACCGTGATGGACATGGCAGAAATGCTCACATCAATGGATAGGAAAGTAAGGTAGTTGTAGATTTGGCTGTTAAGAGGGCCAAAGCTCGGCAAAATAACTCTCTTCTTTTCCGTGGCCTCCATGGTCGCCTGAACTAATCCCTTGTGATCTATTTTTTTCTTATGGTATTACATCAAAGATCATGTGTTCGTGCTCTTTGTTGTCAGATGTTGGGATATATTCCAGGAACTAGAATACAGGATTGATGCCATAACATAAACCCTCTAGTCAATCAAGGGTAAAGTCTTCACCCTGTAACTAACTAAATGGGTTATACAGGGCATTTCAAATAAAGTTTATTAGTGGAATATCCGGAAGAATACACATCGGATTGAAAAAATAAAAAAAAGCACATGTTTAATACTTTTCAAAAAGCTATCCAGTGATACAAAACTCTATTCCCCACCCCGTTTCACCTGAGAGTGGGTCTTAAAGACATTCTTATTCTAATTTTAAGAATCTGAAGTCAGAATTTCTAAAATCCAAAATTTTTCAGTATATAAGAAGAGTATGCTTGTGCATTAAAATTTTTAGATATTTGCAATTCTGGCTTGAGATTCTTAAAACCATCAAAAAATAGAATAGGAATGTCTCTAAGACCCACTCTCTATCTCTTGCTTTCTTTGATAAAATTTAAGATTTCAAAGTTGCCTCCTTCCCCACCCTCAGAGGGTTGGGTGGAGGGTCGAGTTTATCATTGGATAGCTTTTTGAAAAATGCTAAATACTTGTTTTTTGCTGTTTTGAACTGATGCGTATTCCTCCAGATATTCCACTGTTACACTTTGAAACACCTTGTATATCAGTTGCATCTTGTCGCAGCTTTCTTTCATGATGTATTTTTGTATCTGGTATAATACAAGCCTGATTTCTAATGAACTGAATGTACCCCATCAATATTGACTCACAGCAGCAGATATGAAAACATGCTATGAGCAGGGTGACCACTCCTCCTATAATTCCTATATTTCCCTCCCTCTCCTATATATTCCCATATTTTGCAAATAATTCGTATATTTTCTTAAACGCATCATCAAAGTATATTTACCAAAGTTTCGGGGAGAAAAACTACTTGTAAATTGTTTATTTATTTATTTTTTTGTTCACTAGAGGGCAGCCCAATCAACGATATAATAGAGAGCCTAGAAAGAGGAGGCTCTCTACAATATAAATGAGTAGATCGCTGCCATCATTGGGGCAATTTGATAGCGGCGAAAAGTGGAACTAATCTCTATTATTACTGTTGGTGCCATTACTGTGGTTGGCAAAACAACATCGCCAGCTGAGAAGCCCCACTCACCCAATATCGTGCTTGCAGTCTGAAATTTCTTATGTGACCTATGCCAAATTTAGATGCTTTATAATGTCAAATATTTTCGCATTATCTACACGAATAAATGTGGTAAATAATTTCATAAATACCTATAAACAATCATTCTGGTATCACTGAAACAACGGTAACATCGTTGGATATAGACATCTTTTATGTATCAACCAATTACAATATAAAAGATGATCAGGATTTTTACATGAGGAAAAACATTCTAAGCCTCAGAAAGATAAAAATGCCCCTGTGAAAGGTAAGTGGTGAACCTTTAATATATCTATACTACAATTTGAAGCGGAACAAGAGATCGCACTGTGTTTTACTGTGTTTGTCTACACAAACTAATCACGTAAACATACGATGAAAGCATTTTTTGCCAACCACAGCAATGGCCACCACGCTTTCAAATGGGGACGCGGTGGTGGCGCTATAAGCAGCTCATGAGCGATCTACTCGTTTTATATCGTTGATCCCAAAGCAGCCGTTTTCTTCGTGTTGTCATCATCACGTGGTAGGAAACGCGCGCTTTTTCCCTCTCAGACATGAAAAGATGTGGAAATTACTGTAGTGACATAAATATAAGCTAAATAGTCTATCTACGAGGGCTTCACAACAATAACAACAACAACATGAAAAGGTAAATGGGTATTCAGCATGTGATTCACGTTTCTTTGATCGAAAAGGTTAAGTCTATACATTTCTATTCGTTTATTCGAATTTAGCTGATATGGCGCCATATAAGACGAAATTTCAAGAAGCTTTGCTAACTGAAAAGGATTCTAATGGACACGTAATCTGTTCTTGGTGTAAACGTGATCAAAAAGATGAACACAAAGTTGCATGTATGATCTGTAGCAAAGTTATTTCCATCGAAAATTCTGGAATCGACCAAGTATTACAACATGCCAAAGGTATAAAGCACACTGAAAAGGCTAAAGTTGCGGCATCCTCGAAACGAAGTAAGATTGAAACAAATGAATTTAAACTTTAGATTCACGATGATAACGTTACAAATGCCGAAATTTTGTGGGCTATGCATGGTGCTCACAGTGACTATAGCTTCCGTTCGTCTGGTAATTGTTCAGAGTTATTTCAAGCAATGTTTCTTGATAGCAAGTTTGCCCAAGATTTCAAAATGGGGAGAACAAAAGACGCATATTTGGTTACTGATGGTCTGGCACCTGTATTTCTAACATAGTTGGTTAAAGAGATTAGTCAAAATCTCCTTTTTCTGTGCACTGTGATGAAACTACAAATGTACAAGTAAAAAAGCAACTTGATTTGCATGTCAGGTATTGGAGCAATGCGAAGAATGAAGTCGTTACTCACTTTTATAAGTCCATTACATTTGGGCATGCAAAAGGTGAGGATATAAGTGAGGCAATTATCCGAAATCTTGAAATGGACAAATTTGACTTGAAGTATTTCTTATCACTGGGCTCGGATGGACCTAATGTCAATAAAAAAGTTTTCCGATTGCTTTCCTCAGGGAGTTAAATTTACCTGGACTTAAAGACATTGGAACATGCACTTTGCATGTAATACATAATGCCTTCCATAAGGCTTTGCTTGCATTTGGGACTGAAATTGAAGAACTTACTGTAGATCTTCACTTCTTCTTTAAACAGTCTTCAGCCCGCCGTGAAGACTTGCAAAACCTACAGAAAGAAATGAAGATGCCTATCCTCCTTCCCATGAAGCATGTGCCCTCACGTTGGGTAAGTTTAGGACCAGCATTGGAACGATTGATCGATCAGTGGCAAGTTTGTGGTTTACTTCAAGCACCTCAGCTCATCTGAAAAAAATCAGCCAACCTATGCTCGATTCAAAAGAATATGCAGGAAGGTGCTTCCTATGGAAAATGGAAAGGAAACTCAGGTTATCTGTCATTTCTTAATACATGTGTTGCCCATATTTGAGGAATTCTTGACGCTTTTTCAAAGTGAAACCCCTAAAATCAATTTGCTGTACGACCATTTTACGAAAATTGTCCAGTCTTTAATGCTGAAATTTGTGAAGCTGGAAGCTATACGTGGAATTTAAAGTTAGAGCAAATTAGTTGGAGGATGTTGAACTAGTAATTGGTGAATTGACGAGGAAAACTCTAAAACAGGCGAAAAACCAGGAGCTCGAGCTACTTAGACAGATAAGAAAGTTTTATGTGACTGTAACAGAGTACTTGCTGGAAAAACTTCCCTTTGATAACAGTTTGTTGAAGGATGTTCGTTGTTTGAATCCTCTAAAATCCAGTGAATTTTCTAGCAGTGCAGAAATCCACAGGATTGCTAGTAAAATGAAGGAGCATTTGGATGGAATGAATGATGTTGCACGCTGTGTAGATGAATGGAAATGCTTGCAGTTGTTACCATCGTTCTCACCAGCCGACAGAATTGATAAGTTTTAGGCAACTGGACTAGACAATCGGAAGTTCCCTTTAATTTCAAAACTCATAAGGGCTGTGCTTGTACTACCTCATGGTAACGCTACTGTGGAAAGAGGATTTTTAGAAAATGGGCTGATTGTTACTGATCAGAGGAATAACTTAGAGACCAGAACTATTAGCTCTCTCAGACTGCTGAAAGATGTCGTAAAATCACATGATGGAAAAGCACAGTGTGTGTCAATAACTAAAGACTAAATTCTGTCCACAGATTGTATATGTTGAGATTAGAAGAGCAAAAAAGAAAACAAACTGAGGAAGAGGAAAAGTCCAAAAAGGAATATGAAGCTGCTCGAGCAAATAAAGAGTTACAAGAAAGACAAAATAAGGATGCTCAATCACTGAAGGACAAGGAAGATTCCCTAAAACAGAAGGAGACTGAAATTATGTTTGATGTTAAGAATTCTCAGACTGCTAAAGAGGAAGGTATGAAAATGCTAACAGAAGCGGTGAAAAGAAAGGATATGGAAAAAGTGGCAGTAGCTGAGATGATGATATCGGCAGCTGAAAAGAAAAACACTGATGCTCATAAGAAGTTAGCAGATATTAGAAAGCAACAAAGTGATGTTGAAGGTAGAAAGAGAAAATTATTTGACAATCTTGTTGGCCTGACTAAGAAGAGGAAGCCTTAAAAATACATATATAGCGAACCCAATAATATAATACTGTAGTATGCACAGATATGCTGTTTTTAAATAAAGATATATTTCTCCTATATATTTTTTTCTTTCTCCTATAATTCCTATAATATTTTTGAAAAAATGAGTGGTCGCCCTGTATGAGTGGTCTTAATACATGTGCATTTGGCCATCTGATTCCGCCCCACAGCATATCACGTGTCATTACTATTGCCATAAACTTAAAGCGTTGACTGTTATCGTGTATTTAACAACAGTTTCTTCCCCTCTCGTCCAATACCTTCATTGATTTTGTTGACAACTTAAGATGTTATTCTGTATAGTATAGGCAGGCATATAATTGATCTGTATTGTGTGGAGTCTGGAGTTATAAGGTATCTCAAAAATATAGAATACTCTTTAATTTTTCAAAGTTATGGAAAACTAAAAATTGACACATAAAGCCATAAGAATATGTTGTAGAATACAAGAAAATATTTATTTTCCAAAAGCAACAGATATCACAATTTATTGTATAATATATAACTCAAATAATGCAAATGAGCTGTCTCAAGATGATAGGACCAGTCCATTTTTCTATTGATAATAGGACATTTGAACTCGAATGCAAAATCATGGGCAGAGGAAAAGCATTAAATGATGTTGAAAAAGTCAGATAAAAGTATTACACGCCAATGAACTAACAAGGGAATCTCTCGAACATGTATGTCACAGATTTCCACCAAATCGAAATATATTACTCATCTGAAGCTGCTTTAGATGCTTGCAAAATAAGAGAGTGCGAAATTTTGTTTCTTTCAAAATAAACTGCGAGAACGATAAAATTTTAGCATGCATAACCATACAAGGACTCCATTGTTAAAGTGAATATGCTATCTGGGATTCCCTTGTAAGTGAAATTGCAATTGCCAAGCAAATAAACAGGTCCCGGCATGTTATGCACAACTATTTAGTCCTTGGTGATAAATAATATCGTAAAAAGGTGTCAACTGAAAGTCCTAAAGTTCTAAAGCCACAAGATGAGCACCAAATTGTCAAATTAGACAGCAGCGAATAATCTGTACGGAAAAATCAAAGTGAACTGTCACCTAAACTGTCCAAAGATACTGTTCTGAGGTTAAAACAATTCCCATTTCTATCATGGCAAAAAAAGAAAAAACTGCCTTTACTGACATCGCAAAACAAAAAGACATGACTAGAATTTGCTCAACAATATCAAACTTTTTCATAGTGTTCTCAGACAAAAAATAAAAATAAAAAATGTAACCTTGATGGTCCCGATGGCAACACCTTCTACTGGCATGATTTATGAAACCAGCCTACGATATTCTCCAAGCTACAGCTGGGTAAGCTAACAAACATTGCTAAGTACTTATTTTATATGAATGGAATACCGTATTTTCGCGAATATACCCCGCGGGTTATACACTTTTTTACATCAGCAAGAGGGTGGTGCAGGGTTTCCAAAATATTTTTTACATGAATGATGTGCGAGATGGAAACCAAGAACAAGTTGAACTAGAAGTGTAATAATGCAATCTAGAAACTGTTTGAATAGAATGATTCAAATGAGTGAACTGCTATCCTCCAAGCAAACACCCCTTTATATATTAAACTATAAGGACCAGAAGGGCTGTGATTGGTTGCCAATAGAAGCCAGGAATTATGAGCCAATCAAAATAAGGCTAATCTAAAAGCCAGTCATGATAGGTAAGGTTAACTTCGTGATTCATGAATTTTATGGAAACAGGAAATTTTAATTACAAAAAAATGTAAAAATACAACTTCATTAAGTAAATATAAATTAAAGGCATTTTAGGGATCAAAGATATTGTAATATTTATTCTAACTGAACAACACATTGTATATTACATTCAGTAATAAAATTATTTTTAACATTAAAATACTGTGTTTTATAAATACAAAAGTTCCACTTGTTTCACAAAGTTTTTGCTTATCAAATATACAATTATGTTAAGAATTGTTGGCAAAAACAATATAAAGGAAAGCAAATGTCTTCATGTAAATAATAGAAAGGATTTAAAAGCTTTAAACAAAGCTTCATAACAGAGTACATAAAGAATGCTCTGAGGATTTTTACATGCCAAACCACAAATGTTTAAATTATTGATTGAAATAGGAAAGAGATCCAGGCTGTGGAATTTTCTTTCCTATTTTCATCAGTTCTTTTGATCTGTTTTTTATAATTTGAAAAATGTATGACCTGGATCTATACACAGGGTTCGTATGGGTCATGAAAGACATGAATTTTGGGTCATTCTTAAAAGGACCTTAAAAACTCAAGAATTTGAGTGTTGAGTCATGATTTTTTTATTAAGGCATTTTCTCTGCTTATATGCATTGAAATTTTGTTTTATTATTAGAAAAGATATTTAATAATTTTTTAAATATTATTTACTTATTTAATATAAAGATATATGTAATTTCTATTTAATTAGCAGTTTTCTGTAACAGATATCGGTTTGTAGTGTTTCCCGCTTCCTCTCGCCATTTTGTACACCGCATGGTTTAAACCACGGTGTAAGATTAGGCATGGTTATAGATATGCCTAATCTTACATAGTGGTTTGAACCAAGGCATTTTCATGATATAGAAAAAGCCTTGGTTTGAAAACCAACGAGTAGATCGCTTATGTGGCCGTCATCTTTGGGGGACGAAAAGTGGAACTAATCTCACTACTATGGACGCCATTACTGTGGTTGGCAGAACAACATCGCCAGCAGAAATTTTATGGACATTAAAAATTGTACATTCAAAATTTTCTTATAAAAGTTGTGAGCAAAATGGAGAGTTATATACAGAGATGTTTCCAGATAGTGAGATAGCTAGAGAGTTTACTTGTGGTGAGAAAAAGTGTTCTTACATTGCTTGTTTTGGAATAGCTCCTCACATACATTCCTTGCTTAAAGATGATGTTAAATCAGCCAATCATTTTGTTATCCTATTAGATGAATCCCTCAATCTTAAGACTCAATCTAAGCAGCTTGATTTACATGTAAGATTTTTTGGTGAAAAGTCACAAATTGTTCGTAGTCATTTTTTTTATTCAGCTTTTCTAGGTCATTCTACGGCAGCTGATTTATTGACCAATTTTAAAGAATTGACTAAGAGTTTGAATTTGAAGATGTTGATTCAAATATCTATGGATGGTCCAAATGTCAATTGGGCCTTTTTTAATGACTTACTTAAATATTTGAGTTCTGATGAAGAAATAGATAGTAAGCCTCTTAATATTGGAAGTTGTGGTTTGCATATCATGCATGGGGCATTTAAACACGGCTGGTTTAGTGTTAATTGGGATTTGGATTACCTATTTAAAGCATTACATACATTATTTAAGGATACACCAGCAAGACGAGAGGATTTTGAAAGAATTACCAAGAGCACACTTTATCCATTGAAATTTTGTCCGACACGTTGGATTGAAAATGCACCTGTTGTACAACGTGTAATTAATGTAATTCCAAATGTTAAAAAATATGTAGAAATGATAGAGAAATTACCAAAAAAGTACACTGTACCAAAGTCTAATTCTTATGAAATAAGTAAATTGGCCTGCAAAGATCAAACTTTAACATCAAAGTTACAATTTTATTTAAGTGTGGCTGAAGATTTTAAATATTTCTTAGAGAAATATCAACCAGACAAACCTATGTTACCATTCTTAGCTACAGATTTAGAAGTGTTATTATGAAATTTAATGAGGAGGTTTATTAAGCCAGATGTGTTGGTAGAAGCTAATACAATTTTTAAGCTTATTAAAATTGATATTAATAATCTTGATGTTATTTTACCTTATAAACAAACTGATATATTCAGGAATTAGTTAAGAGTGAAAAATTTCAGAAAAGGCAGAAATTACATTTAAAAAAGATTGTTCAAAAATTTTGATGAAAATAGTTAAGAAAATGATTGAAAAATCTCCTTAATTTTGCTCTTGTTAGAAATGCTGTTTGTTTAAACCCAATTGTTATGGCATCCAACAGTGAAATCTGTCGTGAATATTTTTAAAAAAATATTGTTATACTGGCTGATTCCCATATTATTAAGCAAAGTGAATGTGATTATTTCATCCGACAGTATTTTATATTTCTGGAAAAAATAGTGACAACTAACAGAGGAAGTTTTTTAGATTATAAGCAAGATGATGAAAACTGCAGATTAGATACTTTGTTTGCAAAATATATGAATGCTGATGAATTTAATTATTTATGGATTATTACTAAAATCATTTGACATTATCTCGTGAACAAGCATCTATAGAAAGAGGATATGAAGGAAACTTCATTAATCGCCCAAAGAAGGATTTATGACTTTATTAATTATTGTGGTGGTATTTTGCAAGTACCAATTACAAAAGGTTTGATTATCTCAGTGCAAGGTGCTCGCCAAAAATATTTCAATGCATTACAGGAAAAAGAGAATGAAAATGATGGCAATAAAAGGAAATCGGATGAGAAGGCTGAATTTGAAAAATTAAAAAAAAGAAAAATTGTATTGGAAAACGACATAATTTCATTATCAAAGGCTGCTGATGAATTGGCATTGGAGGCAGAAAAAAAATCTAGCTTGACTCTCATTGCACAATCTAACTTGACTCTCAAGCTTTAGAAAATCTTTAAAAGAAAAAAAAGATGAATTAAGTGAAATTGAAAATAAATTAAAATTTAAGCAAAATATGTAATTGTAATATTCTTTTTGGGTCATGAAAAAAATAAAATTTCTTCTTAAAAAGTCATTAATTTTATTTTTGGTGAAGGCGTACGAACCCTGTATACAATAAAATAAAAATTTAGAATTCCGATTCATTGTCGCATGATTCTTCAAAAGGTTTCTTAATACAGTACAGATGGTAGTTTATTAAAAAATAATAATAAAAGGTCATTTCGTTTTGAAAAATGCAAAAATACAGTTACAGTAGTTTACATTAATTTTTATTGTATGTTCATTTTTCGAAATTATTACAGTATATATTATGCATTAAGTACTGTAATAAATATTCATTTATACTGAAGATGACTTGTGATCATATAGGAATGCTGATGTAGTTAAAAGTAATGTGCAATTTCAGAGCACAAATTTCAGTAACTTCTTTTTGTTTCATTTAATTGTCATTAAAAATAAATACAGAAAACTGTTCAAATGGAAGACATTTATTTTATTTGCTGTTAACGTCAATAGAAGAAAAGGAGACAGGTCTCCGAAATGTACATACGGGTTTTTAATTTTATACGTTCATTTATGCAGAATAGTGGTTTCTCTGACATCGATGTTTTCTTGGTAGTATCGATGCTAACATTGATGTCGCGATGTTTTAAGCTTCGAATGGCTCTAATCACAGCCACTCATTTAATATTCTAGTTTTAAATTTGTACTGAAAATAGGTATCGGAAATATTCTACTATTGTGTACTAGTTTTGCCAATACATGACGTTTCCAATGGTATGGAGTATCTGCGGCAAAATATGCCTGACATTGCAGGCCTCCAAGAGCTGCTGCAGTATTTCTGCAGTACTTACATGGAGGTATATCGCCAAATCCAGCCTCCAGCTCGCCTCGACGGCACTAGTACGACGCTGTATATCAGAATGATTCCAGCTTTGTTTCCGCTGCGGCTGTGGAATGTTCACCAAGCCACATTCGACGGCGGAGACCGCACTAATAATTTGTGCGAGAGCTGGAATCGTTCCTTCAACCATTTGGTGGGGCATGCCCTTCCGACCATTTGGAAGGCAATTGAAAATATCTGAAAAGACCAAAATTTAGTAGAGGTTGCTCTTCTCAAGGAAGCTTGCGGACAGCCTCCACAGAAGATAATAAAACATTCCACGAGGGACCAACAGGAACGGCTTATGACCCTGTGCCAAGGTTATGTGGAGAAGACGAAGACGTTGCCACAATTTTTAAATGGGCTAAGTCATGCAATTAGACTGAATTGAACTCCAAATATTTTTGTTATTATTTTCGAGTTAGTTTTTTTTACTCCAGTATTATTATTTTTAATTTTTTACTTAATAAAAGTTTAAGTTTAATTTGTAAAAAGTAGTTTTGTTGTGGTTTCTTAACATTCGCCATTTATATTACTTAAGACAATTTCCGATACCTATTCCAATACAAATTTAAAACTAGAATATTAAATGAGTGGCTGTGATCTGGCGATAAATATTGTGGGGGTAAGTGTCCACCTTTCAGTTAAGGCTCTGGGGGAAATGTCAATGGGGTAAATATCACTGGGGTGAGTGTCCAGTGGGGTAGATGCCCTACACCCCTGTACTGTATTAGAAATTTCAAACGAACTTCGATCTGATGAATTTTAAACGAAATTAGCATATAATACTTAAGATACTTGCATATTACAGTACATTATGTAGTATATACAATATACAGTGCATTAATTTCCTTTTTATCTCATTTTTTCGTCTCCAAAAGCTAATGCAAAAGTGAATTCTCAAAAACAAGATGGCGACGCCATATCTCCTGAAATTGTCCAAGATCGTTTTTTTTTAGTTCAAATGAATATTTATTACAGTACTTAATGCATGAATACATCGTATGTACTGTAATAATTTTGAAAAATGAACATACAATAAAAATTCATGTAAACTACTGTAGCTGTATTTTTGCCTTTTTCAAAATGAAATGACCTTTTATTATTTTTTTTAATAAACCACCATCTGTACTGTATTAAGAAACCTTTTGAAGAATCATGCGATAATGAATCGGAATTCTAAATTTTTTTTTATTGTATAGATCCAGGTTATACATTTTTCAAATTATAAAAAAACTGAGATTTTAAGAACTGATGAAAATAGGAAAGAAAATTCCACAGCCTGGATCTCTTTAGTATTTCAATCAATAATTTAAACATCTGTGGTTTGGCATGTAAAAATCTTCATAGACCATTCTTTATGTACTCTGTTATGAAACTTTGTTTAAAGCTTTTAAATCCTTTCTATTATTATTTTCGTGAAGACGTTTGCTTTCCTTTATATTGTTTTTGCCAACAATTCTTTACTACATAATTGTATATTTGATACGAAAAACTTTGTGAAACAAGTGGAACTTTTGTATTTATAAAACACAGTATTTTTAATATTAAATAATAAAAATAATTTTATTTCTGAATGCAGTATACAATGTGTTTTTATTTAAAATAAATATTAAAACATCTTTAATTCCTAAATAACTTTACTTTATATTTACTTTAAGAAGTTGTATCTTTACATTTTTTTGTAATTAAAATATCCAGTTACTATAAAAATCATAAATCATGAAGATATCTTTACTATCATGACTGCGTTTCTATTGGCTCATGTTTCCTGGCTTCTAATAACAACCAATCACAGCCCTTCTGGGGCTCATAGTTTACATATATAAAGAGTTGCTAGTTTGCTTTCATTTATACAGGGGTGTGGGGTTTCCAAAATATTTTTTACATGAACTCTGAATTTCGCGGGGTATCTAGGGGTGCAGGATATATTCGCGAAAATACGGTAATAGTTCGTTACTATGATACTGTAAGTGGAGAAAGCATAATATTTTGGATTTGGCATCAATGGCACAACAGATTTGGTTGAAGTAAAAGGACATCTAAATTCTGAAAATTACCAAGAGATGACCAGACCAATATTACGTCACCAGTCGCCAAAATTAGCAGCTCAAAGATGGTATTTGCAGCAAGATAACATACCTGTACGTTTCTAAGTCAACCCGGGACTGCTTTAAGAGGAAGAAAATTCGACTTTTGGATTGGCTAGCCATTGTGGCTCAAGACATATGAGCAGGGAAAACAATATATTAATGTATAGCAGAGCTGAGTGAGGCAATTATTGTAGGATGGAATGGAGTAGCAATAGACACTAAAGAATCTTATATCAATGAGACAAAGAATATTTACTTTAATTAAGAAGCGAGGATCTTTTCTGCATTAATTAATGCCATAAATTTGCTTTCATTTTCAAGTGAATGGTCCTATCATTATGAGACAACTCATTTGCATTAATTTTCGTCTTACATATTGTACACTGAGTTCTGACATCTGTTGCTTTGGGAAAATGAATATTTTCTTGTATTCTGCAACATATTCTTACGGCTTTGTGTTAATTAATAGTATTCCATAACTTAGGAATTAAAGGGAGTTCTATATTTTTGAGACACACTGTATATTTGTTCGATGTTATTCTTTGTGAGAGGAAATATAATAGTGTATATGGGGGATTGTACAGTTTGTTTTGGGAGTTTGGGACATTTGTTTTGCAAAAATCAGATGCAAACAAATGAAGAGCTTGTAATAAGTATCAAATCCTATCTATCTTAGGAGCCTTGCAGTTGCATTTTTAATGTGAAGATTACCTATATGTAATATGGAATGATAGAGTAAATGCTCATTACTCCTTATCCTTGATCCAGCTCGCTACCCTATTCAACTGAGACTGACCAGTGTATTTGGAGTGCTGTTTGTGTAGCAGATTAGTTTTTTTATGTGTGCATGTGGTCTTACTTTATCCTTTTCCTTCTTTTTATAATGGTCTCAACTGATTTTGAATGAATGCATCACTAAATTAAATTAATCCTTGCATAAAAAAATTTATAAGATAAACTAATCCAGTTCTTTGATTTATTGCAACTTTGTATGCCCTAAGGTTCAAAGGAAGAACATGACTTTTTTTAGAAAGAAAAATGTTCTTTTGCAAAAGGAAAAAAAAACAAAACAAAACGAGCTTCATTACACCCTTTTCAATCTTAGGCCAACCCTTAAATAAGTGGTGATTGGAGCAACATTGAAGTATAGTAGAGAACGGTTATGTCGTGATTCTTGGGGTCCATGATTTTGCCAGCTGTGATATATTGAGACAGTTCCTCAGAAGATTGTGCCACCATCAATAAGGCATTGTTAATGTGACAAGAATGTGGAGTCATTCACATTTGATAGGTTTTAGTAGCCTTAATTGTTAAGCAAAACAAATTTTATCAATAATCACTCATTTAAATTTGATCCTTGTAAAAGTGCAGATAGACGTAGCGAATGAGGGGCTGATTCAGACAGCAGCCCAAAAAATTTTATGCTTCTGAATTTGAGGGGCTGGCGAAACGATGAGACAAGTTTGAACCGGGAAATTATGTGGAGAAATAAAAGTAGTTTCTAAAGTGACTTACTGGCTTGTTTCATTGCTATATCCATTTATGACTTACTGACTTCCCCTCGTACTTTGAAAAGTAACAGAGTCCTTAATTAAGCAGTAAACAACATATACCTTGTAATGAAACTGATGAGTTTTAATTTACGTCGTCATCAGAGCCAGTTTGAACAAATTGAGGAAGCAAATGCAATTACGTGGTCATTTTCAACCACAAATCAATGACAAGACTCTGCAAGGCATTGCTGCTCATGGTCAACAGTAATTTACAAACGTGAAGTATTTGGTTATTAAGAATGTTGTGGCCATCTGTATCAAATTTCTAATTTCTCCATTTTCTGGAAATAAATAAACGAGAGCGGCAATATTTTGAGCAAGTGTCCAACGGCTGTTGTATGTATGATGTTTGACACTTTTATGTATCAAGGATTCATTTATAACCTCCAGTTTATTGGCAAAATATATTCGTGATATTATTATTAATGGTAGCAGTAGCATTACTACTATAAAATCAGCTAAAAGGCAGGTATTCAGGACATATTCTGAATAAAGCTACAGAAATTGGCAAATATGCCAATACTTTAATGGTTATGCATACAGAATATCCCACAAAGGACTCTCTGATTTTAAGAGTAAATATCTCAGAAACTGAGATTGATAGAAGAACGAAACCATAAAAGAAGTGTTAAGTTGATTTCGAAAGCCATAAAAGTCTGATAAGGAAGTTTCAAAATTAGTTACAAATGTTGCGGACAGGTGGCGCTGTACTCTGTAGTTAGAGTACAGTATGAGAAATAGGCTATCCACCGTCCTTTGCAAGCAGCCATTGCAATCGCATCACAGTCAATTGTGAAATAAGGTCTTCTACCACCCCTAATAGTTTGTACAAAAAGTTCATAAACGCCTGTATATCAAAACTTCAAAATAAAATTAAATAACTGCACTTACCGTATTCCACGATAAAACGAGTTGTGACAAAACAGTCCTCTACTATGCTTTGACATGCACTGAAATGTTTTCTGTTGCATTTCTTTCTTCCTATGCAATAAATTTTAATTTAATCTGTATACTTAATTCTAGTTGATAATTTTCTCCTTGTTCCTTATTCAGTTTTGTTAATCATAATTATGAATTGTTATTTCTGAATAGTTCTATATTCTGGTTGTCAGACTTTGTCATTGATGATAGTACTTATTTAAATTCACAAATGACTTTCACCTTATCACGTGTGTGGCAAATTTCATAAATGCATTGTTCCTTGACTTGTAGGATGCTAGACGGTATTGATAATTGGAATCCAATGGTAGAAGATTACACTTCACCTCATTTTAATTCATATAGGCACTAGTAAGATTGCATTTTTCTGTTATAAAATATACAGTAAAAGTCCTTTAATCTGGCCAAAACGGGACCAGATTGCTACTGTATCATTGAATGTACTGAATTACCGAATGTATATTCTTACCTTTGTTTATAAAATAAGTGCAAAAAAATGTTGTCGTTTATTAAAAAAAAAAAAATAAATAAATAAATAAAATAGATTGGGTCCTTTGGATGAGAAAAATTGCTAAACAGAAAGGGGATAAAATTTATACATTCTTAAAATATTTGTTTGATCAATTGACTTCTATATTAATCACCTGCATGTCATAATGGATAATAACTGAGACCAGTCTTCTTTTCTTTCATTCCTTTGTACTTTTCTTTATTTTGTAAATGTAATCTATATTGTTCTTTCATATGCTAAAATTTTCTTAAAATTATAGTTACGTTATCCTATTCATTTTCATCTCTGACATTATTAACCAGCTTCAAACTAGGAATAGATGGTATATACACTGCTCAAAAGAATTAGGGAAACACTTCTGAAATATTTGTAAAATCTCAAGATCAAGGCTTCCGATAAAATGCTTCATAGTTTTTTGATAAATTAGTTGTCTATTGAGATCACTGGGTGTTTTTTCGAGTTTCTCTTTTTTCCGTGAGTTTAAAGTGAAAATGACAGAGACCCCATAAAAACAGAATGGGCATAACCATAGGACAAAGGTTACATGGTCTTCAAACAGCATTAATTTGCATGTTAAAGTTCTGATACAGTATTCGGACGTTTAATTAAGACAAAATGAGACATCTCAGGCTGGAGGAAGTTGCAAGAGCTGTTGCACTGCTTCAAGAAGGCTTCTCAATCAGGTCCGCTGCCAGGCAGTTTCAAGTGTTGCCTTTTGTGATCCATCGTGCATGGAATAGTCTCCAACAGACTGGTCGTTATTCGCAAAGGGCTGGACAAGGACCAACACCACCTAGACATAAGGCCTGATAATGGAAACATACATTGTTACATCATCAGTAGTCTGCCATTGTTAATCCTATTTCTACCAATAGTAAATCCTAATTTGGTCGGCTAATGATGGAGAGAGGCCCCTACTGCATAATAGACTTGCCTCCTGAACACTACTTGTTCACTATGAATGAGTCACGACGTTCAGTAAACGAACTAACGACTAAGAAGAAGAATGATGATGTAACAATGTATGATGTTTCCGTTATCAGGCCTTCTGTCTAGGTTGTGTTGCAAGGACACAGATGCATAACATCAAGAATGCAGGATCAATATCTTCAAACTTCTGTTCTTCGCCGACAAACATCAAGTGCTAAAGATTTGCAAAAAGACCTGCGTGCGGCATCTGGAGTGGTTGTTTCTGACCAAACAGAAACAGACTACGGGAAGGTGGTTTGAGAGCCAGAAGGCCGAATCGTGTACCTCATCTTGCGCACCGACAACGAGAAGCCCGATGTCGGTTTGCCCAACAACACATCAACTGGTGGCTGTGTCAGTGGCCGTCTGTTCTTTTTACAGACGAATCCAGATTTTGCCTAACTTCATTGTGATGGATGTCAGGCATGTGTGGAGACACTCTGGAGAGCGCTTTGCAGAAGCAAAAATGCAACTGACAGACAGAATGGGATGTGCTTCAATCATGGTCTGGGGGGAAATCTCTATCGACAGCCGTAGTGATCTCGTCCCAGGACGTCTCAATGCTGAAGTCTACATCAGGGACATTCTGGAAGATCACGTAGTGCCTGCTACTTGTGTTGTGGGTCCTGATTTTGTTCTTATGCAGGATAATACTCGCCCGTATGCGGTACGTGCCACTCTGAAATTTCTCCATGAACGGAACATTCTAACGTTGGAGTGGCCAGCAATGAGTCTGGACATTAATCCGATTGAGCATGAATGGGAGCACATTCCTCAATCAGACATTCGTCGACTTGTGCGGAGCATGCATCGCAGATGCGCAGAGGTCCTTGGAGCTTGTGGAAGGAATATGTTACTAGAGAACACTTTTAGGGAGACGTGTATCTAGAGATGTCTTGAGACCCCTTCTTGAGAACAGTTTTCTCACTTTAGTTTCACCAGGGGTTAAGTCTGTCATTTGTTTTTTCAAAAGATGCTTGGAAAACTAAACCATTACACTTGTTTATTTGTTGAATAAATTGAGGGGTTGTTTGTGTGTTCATAAATAAACAAACGTAAATAAATTGTTTGTGTTCATGGGGTTGTATGGATGTTTTCATTTATTTAAATAACAGCTGTTCTATATTGTTCCCCTAATTCTTTTGAGCAGTGTATAAACCATTTTGCTCAATAAGTCTTCACCATTGAAGGGGTAAAATAAAAATCCCCTTCTCCTAGAAATTCCTGGTTTTCTGGGAGAAAAAGGACCCCACTGCATTTTGCAAAACAAACTTTATATTTATGCAACCCAATAAATTATTGCCATTTTTAGAGTTTGCTGAAGATGCCAAAAAGCACGGAGTTCGGAGGAGGGGAAGTCTTTGGAGAACAAAAAGATGAAAAACTGAAATTTCTCGCATTTAAATTTTTCAATAAAGTTGATTATTCTCATATATTTTTATTATCCTGGGCATTTTGGAAAGGTCTGAATCTAATAATGCACGTGAAGGAATGATTTTTTGAGATAAAACGAAAGCTAATAGTACTTGCATTCTAAAGTAATGTTATATTTTTTATAAAATAAAATAACAAAAAAAATATATTCTGCTTCCATCACCATCTTGCAAAACATCTGGTCTTTCTAATGGTGTAAAGCAAATGTCTCTTACCTTGAATGGTTCAGCTGGAAAAAGTACCGAAAGGAAAATCCTAAAGGCGCATAGCTCTGTAAATAGTGGGATTAAAGGGTTATGTTTTGTATCTTTCAGACACTCAAGGCATTTGTAATCATCATAAAAATTTCATTCAGTTCCAGGGTTTACGTTAACGCTAAATTTAGCATAAATTACGCTAATACTTATCTGTTGGACGCTATTTTGAAATTTTTAAGCATCCTCGAAGACGCTAAATTTATATCGGGGATTTTTTGTCTGGTCAAGTTAACTTGTGAACTTCCAATGATTGGTGCAATTTTTAATTGTTAAAAGCAAACCCTGCAGATCCGATCATTTTTTGCGATTCAGTTTCTCAAGCTCAACTATCTACATTAACCACAAAAAAATGTACTGAATAATGAAATACAGACCAGGATAGTAAACTCTATGAAAAGTCTTTGTAATGCAGGTTGTTCTGGTTGCAAAACTTGCCTTCCCAAAAAAATCTTCCATCGTTGGAGTAAGGTTAAATGCATCTGGTGCACCAACATGCCATGCAAAATATCAGCTGTAGACTGCATATCTGTAGTAGAGCAATCAGAACTGGCTTTCAACCTATGATCGTTATGAGGGGATAGCTGACCTGGGGAATGTTAATTTGAAATGTACATGAATGGAAACTTTCTGAGAGACCTGTTGCTGTTAGATTATCAGAAATTTCCACTGGGGGTCCTTGTAGTACTGTTCCTTGCCTTTCATTTTATTTATTTGTTTATTTTCTTTACTTTTAGATGAAAATTACTTTGTGTTGTTTATTATAAATTTTGATTTGTGGATGAATCGTTTATTGTTCATTGTATTTGGGTATTGTGTTGACTTACTTTAATCAAAAGCAAGGGCTTAGATAATACAACAGTTGTTTGTTTGGTAAATGTCGTTTTATTATCCAAATGCAATTTGACTCCTAGTCTTCATCAGTGTATATACCTGGAAGAGAATAGGAGTGGTTAAATAAGGGAATAGGGGAATCCTCTTTCCGTTACTTCCACTGACAAAGACTAAGGCCCATTTCACACTACTGCGGATGGTCCGTGCGGAGACGAAGTCCTATTGTAACTGTAGGCGCTTTCATACTGCTGCGGATCGTCCGCATCA
>JAHWFO010084498.1:0-13605 GCA_023313115.1 Rhysida immarginata
TTATGAATTAACGCAAGAATGAATATTTAATGAACTGGCCTATTGTTGCACAAACTTTGCCTCGCATTGTTGGTCCGCGCATATTGTTGGTCCGATGAAAACTCTTAACAATAAGCGTTACGGATTCTTCGCATAGTATAGTAGGATAATATATACGAGGGTTGGAGCATAAGTCATGGCAACTATTTTTTTTCTTGTAGATATGTGAACGGATCACAAACGTATATGTGTCGTGTGGACGTTCTGCAGGCACAGTGTATATGCAGAACAACAGATGGCTCTGTGATAACTGGTAGTAGCGCAGCGAGGGCTGTGAAATCAGTCAGTTGGTGAGTGTCGTGCGGATGGAAGTAACCCATGTGGAGCAGCGCGCTTACATCAAAATAGCAGTTCTCCGAGGGAGAAATAAGATGGAATGTCACAGTATTTAGTGGAAGCCCTTGGAAATAATGCCCTACCATACAGTACAGTAGCACGGTGGGTAGGAAAATTTCAGCAAGGACGTGTGTCAACCAGTGATGAGCAACGTTCGGGCTGATGGTATTGAGTGCCTGAGGCGATGATATTCAGCGCCTCCCACATCGTTGGCAGCGTGTGATGACAGTAACAGGGGACTACTTTGAGGGTCTTTAGGCCCAGGTTTGTCATGTCAACTTTATATGTACTGTGTTGTCATTCTTTTGCACCTTGAAGGCCATATTGCCCTGTAATAAATTAGTGTGTTACGATATTTCAGTGCTATTCATTGTCCACACATGTAGTTAACACTTTGTCCTTTCGTCTGTATATGTCACATTTTCCAACCGGACTGGTATCTTCAAGAAAAAAAATAGTTGCTATGACTTTTGCCCCAACCCTCGTATTTTGATAGCTTTATCGAAATAAATACATTTCTACGGACTCTCATCTGTATGCGATCTCTCGTATTCTTCTTTATGCTTATATGGTAAAAGCTTTAGCCCACATCAAAGTTGTAGATTTTCAATGGTCTGATAATGAAACTTCGAATAGTGCTTGATGCTAGAACTAAACCTGATTCGATAGTCTTTCTTAATGATATTTATATATTGGGTCGAATTTGCAACTGATTTATTAATTTGTGAGTGAATATACGCTTATTCAGCGTTGCATTTTGTCAAGATTTAAAGGAGGTGTATCTCCAAATATATCCATACTAATGGGTTGTTTTATAAATATTGGCCAAATTTGATGGAATGAAAAAGATAACAAGAAAAAAAACTTGTGTGTCGCGGGGCACTCGACCGAAGTGAAACTTCAAGTGCATGATTATAGTCAGTGAAAACATTGGATGGTATAATCAATGAAAATGATTAGTTATCAATCTATATATAAAAACAGCAACACATTTTTTGTTATGGACTTTTACCTGTGTTAACGTGGACGAATACGCATGAAACTTATATAGTTGGAAAGTTCTGTGCTCTAGGTGTGCACAATATATTTTGTTTGCGTATTTGTTCACATTAACACAGGTAAAAAGCGTTTCAAAAAAAGGTAGCATTAACGAACAGGTTATGCACCATATTTGTCAACGCATGTAGCATTGCCTTTTATATTGTTTTTTTTAAAATAATAATTATCAAATTAACACAAATCATTGTTGATGTTCATTTGAAAGAATTTTAATAGAGTTGGTAACGAGGCCAACGAGAGACAGGCTAGGGCACTCAAAAGTCATATGATCATCGGGGTCCAGCCAACAATTCATCCTTCATTTTCTCCATCTTGAATTTTAACAATCAGTATTTATTTGTTTGTTGGAAACAATGAAGGATGGATTGTTGCCCGGAACCCGATGATCATGTGATTTTTTAGTGCCCTGGCCTGTCTCTCGTTGGCCTCGGCTGGTAAGTGATGAAGTCAGTTCCTGACCCGTTGCCTACCGATTCCAACTTAGGTTTAACTTCTCTATGCTTTTCAATGGCCTTTCACCACATTGTTAAACCTAATGTTTGGAATCGCTAGGCAACAACTGGCCAGGAAGTGACATCATACTTACCAGCTCTATTGTTGTAATGGTCTTGGAGAATTTTTTCACGCCATTACCTCCGATATTGATGAATAAATTGTTATTAACCAACTATTCAAAATATTTCTATAATTAGTAGGTATGCATTTTATGTATTTTTCGTCGTTTTCTAAGCTATTTTAAGGTTTTTTCATACGTTTTGAAAGTAATAGTTTTAGTTAAAAATAAAATAAATACCAATTTTGAAGTTTGTGATTTTTATATATTTTTTAAAAAATTTTGTTAACACTCTTTCTTTAGTAACAAAAAAGTTATCGGTTTTTGGTCCGAAACAGACCTTAATTTTCCATAGTGGGACGGTGGGAGAGACGCAGGGATAGGGAGGGATAATTTAGCTTAAATATAAATATTATATTTAAATAATAATTCGATAGATATTTTAAAAGATACCTTTAGATTTTCAAAGTTATCATTGCAGTGAAATGAATAGGGAATGTCAGAAATGTCAGGCAAAGTATTTTGGATATTTATTGTGCTATGTATTTTTCATTCTTCAAGGTTTATTAATAAGCTAGGTTGATGCTAGAACAATTAAACATATTTTTTTTTCTCAGAAATGTGATCGAATTTCGATCTTCGGGGGATCCTAGTAATTCTTAAAAACACAGTCATTTAAAACATGAAAGATTTTTTTAAAAAAATCAAAGTATTTTATACAAATAGAAGTTTATGATCTAGCAACAGTACAATGCCTTATTCTAAATGTTAAAATTGTTTCAAAAGCTTTAGAGAAATATAAATAATGTTTTATAACATACTTTACTAGACCTCTGACCCATCACAGGACGGATTATTTAATTAATTATTGAGTTATCAAATTTAGTTATCCATTATGGAGAGAGACTAAGCATATCTATCTTTCCTATTCAAAGTTATACATTATACATTAAATTAAAAAATAAACGCTAAGCATTTTTCAACTTTCTTTGTTGGCCTCAGACAGACCAAGAGAATTAAAGTATTAGATTCAACAATAAACTGAAATGTGTATTTTTGACATTGAAACGAGGTCTCCAGGAATACACTTAATCCGAAAATTATTAATGAAAAAAAAATTGAAAATGCGTGTTACTGCACTGCCAGATCGATGTTAAGAAAAAAAGACATTACACGCAAGCATGGGGTTGTTTTATTATTCTCGTTCTGTGTGCCATTTTATCGAGTATTAAAAAGTAGAATAGGAAAGTTTCTAAGACCGACCCTCCATCTCTTTGCCTTCACCGATGAAATTGGGTTTAAAATTTGAAAGTTAAGGAATTTTCAAATTAATAAATAATTTGAATAAAACATTTGATTGTTGCGGAGAGAAAACTATCTACAAAATTCGAAGCTTAGTGATTGTTGATTTAATAAAGTCATTTTTCGCTTCACAACAATCAAATATTTTATTCAAATTATTTATTAATTTGAAAATTACTTAACTTTCAAATTTTAAATTCAGTTTTATCGATGAAGGCACAGAGATGGAGGGTCGGTCATAGAGACATTTCTATTCTACTTTTCGATGGTCTAACCGAATGTAAGTCAAATTCAAAAATTTCGAAAGAAAATGGCTACACCAAACGACGGACTACGCAAATCCAGTAAAGATGTTTCTAACATCCTTGATAAATAACACTGTTCATCTCCGCTTGCATTATTTTATTAAAAATTACCTTTGTTGTGGTGTGGGATGTGATATATTCACGGTATTTTTTTGTTTTACCTTTTTGCAGTATGGCGAGCCAACTGCTGTCGTTTACGAGCTCGAAAATTTCGTTCGCATTCTGTAGACTTTTTAGTTTTCGTTTTATTTTTTATTTTTTGTTTGGAATTGCTTCTTCAGTTCGTGCACGACCTCTATACGCTCTCATGCGTTCTGCAGCTGTTTTTGTCGCCGAACTCTCCGTTTGATTCACAAAACTATACGCTGTCCAACGAAAGAAAAACTGGGCGTGTCTAATTAAATTCCGAATTTCAATTGTTACACATTGTTGCAAAATAAAATTAACAATGATTAACAATTGAAATTGGAAATTTAACTGGACCCGCCCAGTTTTTCATTCGTTGGACAGAGTATATAATTCAATCATAAAAAAAATAATAATAATAAGCCCTGAATTTGCACTATCTATGATATTGTAACAATGTATTACATTTCATTGCAGAGACCTCCTCTCTTGGTGGTCACGCTCCATTTCGGATGTTAACAATCAGTGCTTTCCGTTTGTTGGAAACAATGAAGGTTGGATTGTTGGAATACGTCACATCCGTAACGCGAAAAACGTTTCATGGCAGCATTTCCTTCCCCAAGTCGCCACATAAGAAGTTTCACTTGAAAAAGGAAAAGAAAACATTGAAAGTGAAGTTTCTGCCCTCAGCAGCTATACATTGTGACAGCAGCTAAACTGTTGGCAATGAAAGAATGCCATGGTGACAGCAATCGACATTACAATGTTCCAAAAAACTGGTGACAGCAGTAATGATAGAATCTCGGTTAGTGAACAATTTGTCCAAATGATGAAGCATGTGAAAATTGGTTGGGGCCAAGTCTGATGAATACGCAAGATGTTGGAGAACCTCCTATCCTAAAGCATTAAGTTTTTTGCAGAGTTGCAACAGACACATGTGGAGGAGCACCTTCTTGGAGGTGCTTTATTCACCAGTGACGGTTATTTTGTTCTTAATTTCTGATGGCCTTCGTCCTGCTGACGGAAATAGGCATAGCTGCTGGTCGTTTCTCCCCGTCACAGAAAATCAAATTACACCACAATCTTGGAGGTACACCAAAAGGAGATGAGAAGTTTCTTTGGATGCAAGTTAGGTTTTTGGTGTGGTTTGGATGTTTTCGTTTTTATTCAGCCACTGAGCTTTTTGTTTTTTTTTATCGTAGAGCATCTGTTTTTAGTCAACAGTATGATGGGATGCAGAAACCTATGATGGGAGTTGAAGCCTCACGACGTTTGAGGGCAAGGCATGATTCCAAGCGCCGTAGTTGCTGCTGTTCGATGAGTGCATGTGAAACCCATGTGTCTAGCTTTTTCGACTTTCCCATTTTTGCCTTGTATCGGGTTACGGTTGCCAGTGATACAGTGACATCGTTGGAGAGCTAACGTACAGTGAAAATTGATTTTTGTTTCGCTATTGCAAATTACCGGACGCCCGTCTACTCGCTTACGATTAATGTCCATGTCACCCAGTTCACAAATATCTACGGACACGTAGTGCACGCACCCCATATTCCATTAGCATTAGCAACGATTTCCAGCACATTCCGTCCAAGTTTTTATTCGTGCAAAATCAGTATTCTGACATCGAGCTGCTCTATGACGTTAATGTCTGCACCCCTGCAATTACGGGGGAAACGTCTGCACCAGTCCTACCTATTTTGTAGGGGGTTGTCGCACTCCTGTATGCACATTTGGGCTCCTGCAAGGTAAACTAAGCGAAATCGGCCAATACTTATGAAACAACCTGGGTACACCGTTGACATTTGATCGTATTCCAAGAAGTAGTTTCCGAGTTACACATTCAAAATCGTAACAGTGCTCACATGCGAGTACTAACCAGCACGTGTTAGTATGTCGAATGCGTAACTCGGAAACTACTCGTTGGATTTTAATCAAGTTTTAACGGTTAACACAGTTTTAATTACCCGATTTTTCCTCCTAATTTCATCATCCTAGATATTATAAAATCTGAGTTATTAGCAAGTTGATCTTGGTGGCGGCATTTTTTTTATTTCTGTTCATATCTCAGTTAGCGTTCAAATTCGGACTATTTCATATGAACTTTTTTGCTTAGAATCACCCATACTACCTCCCCTAAAAGTTTGTAAAAGTATTTTTGAAACACCCTGTATAAAGCAGAATACAACCGCAATGATGGAAAAGGTCCAAAACTGGAGATCCCTCAATAACAGAAATTAATAATCCATATATCTATATACAGGATATTAACTACTTCAGGAGACAGCCAGTCCAACTACACCTTGTCACGTAGAAAATTCGCTGCGCAGTGGAATAAGACTAACAGGAAGATACATGAAGCTCTGCAGACAATTATTTTTAAACATCGGCAAAAGTTCAAGGGGCGGTTCTTTGGGCTATTTTAAGAATCTTTTGTCGTTTTGATGATTTTCGGAGTTTATCATCTTTTGGCTGCCTATCGAACAACTGATGAAGAGGAGTCGACCACGCAAATAAAGACAAGACTTCATCAGCCGTTTTCGATATCGTGTGATTTTTGACGAAATAGAACAGATGTAGTTTCATTGGCGCTTGGTGGGGTTGGACCAGGTGCATTAATTGGGAGGAAATTGATGAACTACCGCAATAACCAGGGATGAAAAAACGACAGATCAGGTATTGTTTCATTTTCATTTTATTTCCTCCCACTTGAGAAACCACATACATTATTCTATATATTTTATTTTATACTACCTAACACTCACTCAACTTTACATTGTATTCCAACTGTGTGAAGCCGTGTAAAATTTCTAGAGGGCCATAGTTGGCCAAGAATTTTTACAGTATTATATCTAAAATAATAAAAATTTACTCATTTAAGGTTCAACTTTTTGGGTTTTTTAAAAGTCTCAGTTTTATTCTTTTGAAATATTTTTATCTTTTAGTAAAATTTTCAGAATAGTTAATGCAGTTTTCATATTTATATAGTTTTCTCTAAAGTGTTTTAAAATATAGGTTAGGTCTCTGTATCCATGGATAATGTTCCCTTTTTATTCCCATAGCGGTAAAATTATTCTGCTTGTTGTTCTTGCAAGAAGGTATACCATGTTCCACTATGGGAAAAAGCTATACTTAAATGTTTTTACGGAGGGTTGATTCAGATAAAATGAGACGACTTTGCAGTTCTGTTACGATGGTGTAATACCATGGCGCCACCATCGGTTGTGTTCGATGTGAGAACCACGTTGTTGGACTATCTCCCGGCACCGTAATTTCCACTGAAGTAGGCTGAGTTTGAGGGACTCCATGGGAAGTTCGTTCCACACCTGCTGACACACTTTCCATAGCCCATCAACGGTTCTTGGTCGGCGACTTCCGAGCCGTCGTTTCAGGAGACCAAAACCACAGAAATCCACCGGTGATGCATCAGGAGATTTTACAGGCACATGAGAGAAGGGAATAACTCGTATGCCCGTCTCCTGTTCCATCTTCCTGTAGTAAGCCACAGATGACTTGACAGTGTGGCTTGATGCCTTGTCCATGTGGATCCAAACTTTTGATTGCTCACCAGGGTACAGACGTGGGATATCCTGCCGATATCTTTGGTCCATTACATTACTCTGGAAGTAAGCTGCACTAATTTTACAGTTTCCAGGAACTCGACGAATCGTGAGCAGTCCACGTGAGCAATAACCGGCAACCACCATGAAGCCCTTTGATAAATTTTCTTTGCACCTTCGGACAAAATCGGACCTGGCCTTGCCCTGGGTTTGTGGTGTCATCGAGGTACACCCAAGCTTCATCCAAGGAGACAACCCACTTTCATCGGTCACCTGCAAGATGGTTTTCATACAGTTTTCTGGCGTTGGTGAATCGTTCCTGCGCGTACCTGGCCGACAGTCTGTGACCGCGCGCTTTATGACGTCGCTCCAGCCCAAGATTGTCATGAATTATTCTGGAGACTGTTGCCTGTGAAATACCTTTCCTTTGAGCTAGACTTCTTTGTGTGTGGGGATTTTCTTTCAGCACTTCAGACCGGATTTCTAGCACCACCTGAGCTGGGAGTGTTGGCTGGGGCTTGTTTCTGGTCTGCTTCTCTGCTCGTCCACATTCATTAGATGGTCCCAATTTGTTCTTTTTGATTATTCGACCCACAGTAGCTTTGGATACCACAATACCATTTCGTTTGCATAATTCCACAATGCACGAAAGACTGAAGTTAGCGTCGGAAAGGCCAAACATATACCCTTCCCATAAAGCTGTGATTTTGGAAGCCATGTTTCAGCACGAAATGTCCCAAATAACAGCAACAAGTGTATACAAAGCTAATCCCCATGAATAGTGGACGAGTCATGCAAATCACATTCCGTCTAGGTCATACGCGGCATTTAAAGTCGTCTCATTTTATCTGAATCAACCCTCCGTATATACAGCATAGGCTTTGACATTTTAAATAATATACATAGAATATGTGATCATATTATTACAAGGGGAAGTCAGTAAGTAATTTACAAATGGCTATACGGAAGAATAAGTAGGATTTTCCACTTGAACGTTTCAGCATATCAGTTGGTAATAAGAGGATGTTCACAGTCTTCTGGGATTAAGATAACATATTGCTCTTCATACAACCTTGAATTTGCTCCTCACGACTTACATTTGTCCGGTCCACCTAAACATCTTTTGGCCACTGATGAAGCTGTACAAAAGGAAGTTACCTCCTGGTTCAGACAGCGGCCCAAAGAATTTTATCCTACTGGTTTTGAGGGGCTTGTGAAACGATAAGACAGGTGCCTTAATGTACAACGAGGTTTTACGGAGAAATAAAAGTACTTTTCAAGATTTGTTTCATTTCTATCATCACTTGTAACTTAACTTACTTCCCCTCTTATAACCATTAGATTTCCAAGTTACTTTAATTTCAACATATAAATTGTAGCATTCCCCGTGGGAGCACTCTCCTTTTTTGGTCAGTTTCGACTGATAAGTTGTCCGAGGAAGGCACGATAAGAGTTAATGTGCACTCCCTTATGCATGAAAAGTTGCACGTGAAGCATTCTGGCGTCGGATTTTAAAAGTAACATTGTCTTACGCCTCCATGCAGACAGCACCCTTTTGAGTATTATGCCTTTACTGCGGGGGCGCTAGGCCTCTTTTCTTCTGACCAGGCACCTCTCCTGCGATCTTCAGATTTACCCCTTCGGTTTAGTAGGGTCGGTCTGTAATTCGGTTTGGGGTTGAGACAGGAGAGGCTGGTCGTAATATATTTACCCTGTGGTGGTGGGTGAGACAGGAGAGGCTGGTCGGCAGTCCTTTCGAGGACATGGTACTTAAATTAGCCCCGCTTTTAAAACTTCGGTTGGGTTCTTTGAACCGATTCTTCAGTCCCATTTGTAATAATGTGGAAACTGTCTGCTAAAATTCTTTTTTCCTTTTTAGTACGCTTTCAAGTTTTTGCTAGGTGAATCGTTTTCCCTGGCGTTCTGCAATTAAATTTAAGAAAATATTGCGATTTTGGTAAGAATTTTTTTTCCTACCGATTAATTTATTTTATAATAGGAAAGATGCAACCCTCCAGGATCGCATCGATCGCTGCGAAATACCGCCAACTTGTGCCAGAAAGTAGTAACATCGTTATACTTCATCCGCATTACCTGAACTAGCTTAAAGTAAACTAGTTTAGATGATATTTGAAAACAGTTTTAGATTAAACTAGTTTGGAGAGCTAAATATGCTTCCGCACTTGAAATAGTTCAAACGAGTTAAAAACATGTGCTCATTGCAAATTTACAATATTTATTTAAATAAATAATAATAATGGGCTAGAAGAAGTTACAAAAATTGATAATAGTGTCCAACGAGGCCAGTATGAAAAAAAAACCGACGAGTTAGGCCAAGTTGGCACAAAGTAAATAATAAATTAACAAAGTGGTTAGTAAAACAATAAATAAAAACAAAACAAAAATTGCAAAAATACTTTAACAAACTTAAACAAATCAGATGGGACGTACAATTAAACCATAAAAATCAGTTATTCAATCATAGGTATATAAAATAGCTAGTAAATTGTTAAGATAATCATGAGAACCGATAGCTGGAAAGACTAAAAAGTAATCAATGAGAATGTAATTACATACAAGGGTCTCATCCACGAGCAAAAGTATTTATAAGAAAAATGTCAAATTAGGCGTCCCTATGCAATAACACAGTGTAGTGGTATATGACAAAAGCAGAAATTGCGTAGTATTTTCCGGAACTGAGGGCAGGAAGTAAGCTCACGGATTTCCGAAGGTAAAAGAGCCCAGTATTTTAAACCGATGTATGAAACGCATTGGTTGCGGAAACTCAGAAGGGAAGTAGGAGGTCGTATCTCATTTGCAATACGTGTACTATATTTATGAATATCAAGATTACGATTAATCCTTATAGGAGTTGATAAAAATAGTATAGAGTTGGAGGTTTTATAAATAAAAGAACAAAGAGGCATTAAAACCCTCATTGACCATCTAATGATTTATTCTTTAAAGGGAGAAATTATTTTTATTGCCTTAGAAACCTGTCAGTAGACTTATTTGTTAATGGTGTTTTTATATACATAAGAGGAAATATTGTAGGCTTGTAATCTGGATATTTGGTGGTAAAAAAGTTTACCATATACAAAATGTCCAGAACAAATTTAGAGTTCTTAGTGGGGCTCCACATAGTTCCATTTTCTCTACCCAAAAATAAACAAAAATTATTACATCTTTTAATTTCTCTCATTATTAAATTAATTAAATTATTAAATTATTATCAGTCATTATTATGCATGGGCAGTGATAGATTAACCTCCGGCCGCGTCCGAGACAAATTTGCCCGGGCACTATTTTGTTGTGTTTAGAAGTAAAGATAAACAAAAAATCTTAAATAATTTCATCGTAGGGCCCTCTTGGAAGACAACTGTGCCTCTTTTTCATCCACACCCTCTTTTCGTATGTCTATTTCGTCTTCCGTCACTTGCTCAGGATTATAATCTTTCTTGTTTGTAAAATATTAACTGATATGCTTCACAGCTTGAATCTACATTCTCCTCCTTCCTGCATCTTTCTTTAATAAAAGAGAATTAAACATAGGCTGTATTCTTTTTTATGGCATCCAAACGCACAGCAATAATTTCCTCCATAACTTTTTTTCTACCATGGCATTAGGCACGCGTACAGGTCGTTAGTTTTTCTAACAGTCACTAGAGTGCGCTCCGCATCAATCGAATTAAGGTTGTAACTTCCCTATAAATTTTTCTATTTAGCAGCAAATAATTGTTTTAAAAGGGATTTCGGCCTTAGGTGAACTTCTCGGATTGTTGCCCTTGCTGTGGGGAACGTGTTTCGCTATTGTTGTGAATTCTGTGCGCTGAGCTTCGTTATCTTTATTTTTGCGTGAAATGTGATGGCCGGTTGAATTGTTGGACATGGTTACAACAGAAATTAAACAATACATAACAATTAAAAAGTCCATCACATTTCGCGCAAACTAAGGCTGGATGGAGTATAGTACTTCTGGATTTTGGCTTCGAGCTGGGTTAACGCCTCCTAAAGATAAGGCCTGAGCGCGAAAACGTCAGACATTGGTACATCATCATCCGAAGATACGTTTAATCGCATTTCAGGGCTTATTATTGGTAGAAATGAGATTAAACGTATCTTCGGATGATGATGTAACAATGTATGACGTTTTCGCGCTCAGGCCTTATCTTTAGGAGGTGTTGGCTGGGTAGAGGGTTTTAGATTGATCGCCGTGTGGCAAGAACGGAGAGATGGTAGCCAGGATTATCCCTAACGAGTGGACGGGATAAGAGAGAAAGGCCCTGGCCACGACATACCGTAAGGAAGCTAGATTCGATGGGCGATGTTCAGAGATTAATTAGAAGCGTGTTGCTCCCATAGAGAAGGAATAGAGAGCGTGTTAGGCTGCGCAAGTCCAACATTGAAGCAAAATAGCCGATAGCGATTTGAGAAAAGATCACGTGATTTGGGGATGGATGAGAGCGAAGCGGCGCTATTTTCAATACAAAGGCTGTGTCATTTACCATTTTCAGGAATATAAATTCTCCGTAAGATGAACGGTTACTGTGAGAAGGGCAGGAGGTATTAGTGACGGATTTTGGGTGCTACCATAGCTGAGACTTTGAGTCACGTGACTTGGGGATGTTGGCCCTCTGCGCAGAATACCTTTACGCGATCTTATTTCTTCTCTATGGTTGCTCCCCGCAGCTGTTATGCAACCGATGTGGGCTTCACAGGAGAACTGAAGGAATCGAACACCTTCTCAGGCTGAAACCTACGTGACGTATGCTCCGTGCGCTTAAGGCCGTGTAAAAAGGAAAACGAATTGAAGGACAAATACGCACTTCAGATAATTGACTTTTATTTACTCTTTCTCAGTTGACTTTTGTTTACTCTTTGCAAATTCTTTCCATGTCTTCTGTTCTGGACAATATCTTTTTCCCTGCTTGACAAGGTTTCAGCGTCAGCGTGGCCGAGGAATTTTCCTGAGCCGTCTAATTACCTGTACTTAGTGGATAGATTTCGATTCGAATCCCCGGCAGTTAATTCTAGAAGAATCATCGCCCACATCGTTCACATTCACAACTTTTGGAAGTCCCTCGAAACTGACTGTGTAACATAATGCTTGGCGCCTCCCGACTTAATTGGTTAGTTTATTAGAAATTTTGGCGTCGACTACTAAGGTCATTTTGCGCCTTTTACACAAGTTATATCTGTACGCAGCCCGGGACAAACACAAACATCCATAGCCACGGCGGGATTCGAACCCACGACCAGGCGGACTCAAGAACTAGAAAGCCTACTAGGCCTCTTGGCAACCTGGCCGGCCCGACTTAATTGTATTTCTTGTTCGTATGTCTGTGTGTGGTTAGTGTTTATTGGTAATTTGTTAGTTTTCATTCTTTTGTTTTTTTTTTTAGGTTTTTTCCTCCCCCCCCCCCCCACCGTCTTTTTTTTTCTTTCTTTCTTAGTCTTGTCGTTTTCGTCACGTGTTTTCTTCGAGGATCAACGTACTTTAATCTTTGTCGTGCATCTTTTTCGTCCAACGCCATCTACGACCTCCTCCCATTGTGAACGTTGTATTCGGTCGATTTCAGTTAAATTGGTTCGTTGTCACTTCAGTCATTCTGGAACAATTCTCCTTTTTTCGCCGCGATGGAATGCAGTAATAGAACTTAGTGATAGTTTAATGGTCGTAAATGCTTATGTTTGTTTTTTTTTTATTTGAAGTGTAGACTATACTCTGTCCAACGAAAGTTGGAGTGGGCGTGTCTAGTTAAACTTCCTATTTCAATTGATTGCCAAAGTAGAATCAACAATGTATAACAATTGAAATAGGAAGTTTAACTGGACACATCTACTCCAACTTTCATTGGATAGAGTATAATCATTACCATTCTCAATTCTGCACGCTTGTAAAAAGTAATTTGTAACCATAATTTACTGCGATTATTTTTCTGTAGTATTTTTCCTATTTGTCTATTTTCAGGTCAACTCCTCCTCTTCAAGGGACGTTGGAAGGTGTTCCTTTTCATTTCCAAGAACAGGTCTGTTCTAAGTCTCCAGCGGTTCTGCCGTTCCGAGCCGGCGCAGTACACCTTACTTTTGAAAATCGAGTTGATTCTATTGTAACATTTGCCCAATAAAACCTTTTATATCTTGTTATTTCGGGATCACCTGCCTCAGTCTTCTTTCTCTCCTACTCTGCACTCTGTACTTCGCACGCCCCGTTTACCTAACATGAAAGAGGCGTCTGAAGAGTTATAGTTTGTAAAGGGAGGGTGAGGGTGTGTTTTATGTAATAATTGATGAGTATAGGAATTGGACTGGGATAATTGGAGACCTG
>JAHWFO010084507.1:0-14864 GCA_023313115.1 Rhysida immarginata
TAATATTGTTTGAATCGATTCACAATGAGTTTGCACTTAAACGTTTATTATGCAATGGAGATTAACTTAGAAAATTTAACATTTGCACTAGACTAAATACATTAAAAGTAAAGGCAGAATTTTGCTTTATTTTATTTTTATTTTTAGCACGTCCGTTAAAATTATAGGGAATAATAAAAAAACAAAAAAAAAAACACGCAGTAAGTAGTAACTAAATTGAATACCTGTATACTTTTCATCATCATCATCATCATCACCATCAACATTATTTGTTATTATTTTTTATAATAAATCAAAGCAAAACAGAAACAGATGTGGACATGTGGAGATAAATTTTCCAAGGCAACGAATGATTGTGAGACCTAAGAAATGAACAAGTCCCACCGCACATGTGAAACAAAAATGGTATTGTATTAAAAATTAAAAACATTCCGTTTTACATTAGTAAAATGCAGCAACCCTACGGATGAGACAAGGATTTTTTTTTTTTTTTTTAGCTTAGATTGAATGTGAGCCTTGAATACACTTGTTGTCACCTCTGTTCACGGCTCTGATACGTTAGACTTCGTACGGCTGGCAAGGGTAAGAATTACGTACACTTTTATAAATAGGACAGGCTTTTAGTTTAGTAGGGAAAAAAAAAAAACACGAAACGAATGGGGAACACCAATGCATCATGAGCAAAACGTATATCGCATACCTGCTAGAAAAAATGCAAGGAATTTTAGCCCGATATAGTTTGAACACGAACCGTAGTGTCGAAAGGGTGGCTGTACTCCACACGAGCTCGTTAAGCCTACCCCTGCTAGCTGTGTGATAACAAGGGCGTACGTTTTTTAAATTAGATGAAAAACTCTGAAAGTAATGTGAAAACGTCAATGCAGCACAAACAAACAAAACGTATTTCAAATATCTTGAATTGTCAGAGACGTAGATTTTTAGCTTGAATTAGTCTGCGCGTCGAAAGTAGCGACCGATCACACAAAGCACCGTTATTAGGCCTCGTGCGAATGCCTCGACATCCACCGTGTGTAAGCGGGAGAGAATTTAATTAGGGGAAAAAAACAAAAACAAAACGAAGAAAGAGCAGGCTAACCTAACAAAGTATAGAAAAACATATCACATATAACTTTGGCTGAAGACACAGGGTTTTTTTTTAAGCAAACACAAACACGTGAACAATGCAACCCGAGCGAACAACATCGTCGCGACGTCCGTGGCCTGGTCGTCAGTCCCATCCACGTAACCGGCGCCCACACAGGCGCAGCACACCGGCTCAACATCAATCAACTTGCAACACATCGTAAAAAGACCCGTGAAACGAACATACATCCCATGACAAACCTGTAAAAGTAAAAATCCGTGTAATTAGACAGAAAACAAGCCAAAGAGGACACGTCATCGAGAAAGCATGCCCGAGAACCAACGTGACCGTGTGTGCCTACCCCAGCATCACGCTGCACGCATACACGAACGTCATCAGTACGTGAATTGTAGAGCGATGTAAAAACGAAAGCATAGTCCACGTACACCCTTTATTAAGTAAAAAAATTTAAAATTCAATCTGTAAAACAAACCAACAAGCGCGCGACTTTGAGAACTTAACGACTTGTGCCGAGTGATGTTAAATCAGTGCCTGTGACCATAGCCTTAAATCGAATACAGACTTTTTGCACTATAAAGAGTACGAAGCATAGACACGCGCGTATCCTAATACCATAAGTGAACAAAAAGTTGTACACTGTATGAGAGAGAGAGAGAGAGAGAGAGAGAGAGAGCGAAAGCAATTTTTAGAATACAGTTTTAAACAACATTTTGTAAACTTGTATTGGTTATGTAGGAGTAGGGAGAAAGAGAGAGCTCGAGAGAGGGGGGTGGGTGACTGGATACGCGAGGTGGGGGGAATTAAACAACGCGTTTAACAAGCTCTGTGAGCCAAAGTCGTACAAATTTTGTATAGAGAGAGAGACAAGTATGCCTCAGCAACATTGAGAAATGTGAAATTTGTATTTTTATTTAACATTACAACCATGTTCATCCGTTAGAAGAAAAACAACCCTTCATGCGAACAAAAGGCTATCAGTGAGAGAGGTAAACATGAAAATAAAACAAATTTCCAGCAGCCCAGCTTTAAAATAAGCTTTAAAAGGTTAGTGAATACGACCCTTTCATCAGGTTGTGTGACCTCGTTGTATTTATAAACAATGATATGAGAGTTCAGACAACATTAGTCCCTACTTAGCTGCACCCTATCCATTGAAACAATGTATCCATTAGTTGAAAATTAAAATTAAGTTATGTAAAGAACACATCTGTATTTATTTGAAACAGCAGTCGTAGAAGACATTGTAAAAGAGTTTGGAAAAATTTGGTTACCCTAGAAACAATAGTGAATTAGTAATTAGGTAATCCGTAGTGCATTAGTAATAAGGTAATCTGCTGAGGCGCCAGTATGGAAGCCGCTACCCGAAGAGTATGGTATATAAGCCCGTCAAGAGGTGTTCACTTGTAAGCCAGAATCACCCAAGTGGCTTTTGCTGAGAGCATTAGGACCCCTCTAATCTCCCACCCTGGTGCTGGTGCTTAGCACCAGCACCAGGGGTATATCAGAGGATGATAAAATTAATTTTATTCCAGGCCCCCACCCAAATAAAAGACCAACGCCCAAATTAAAAGGCCACCGCCCTAATTAAAGGGTTAACGCCCAAATTAAAAGGCCACCGCCCTAATTAAAGGGCTAACGCCCTAATTAATTAACCAACACCCAAATTCATTAACCAACGCCCACATTAATTAACCAACGCCCACATGAAATGACCACACCCACATTAAATGACCAACGCCCGAATTAAGGGAGGGGGAGGACGTTAATTGGATCAAATAAACCACGCCCACCTCATTAATATGCGCGTAGAGCGACGGGTATTCTACTATCAGTCTTCATGGATATGAAGGACATTGCAGTTCACTCCTTCATAGGAAGGGGTGCAGTTCGCATAGCCGAGAAAGCAAAAGCTCATCTAACGGACGGACAATACGTGATTCACCGGCAGGAAACTTCCTCCTACTCGGACAAGGTAAGCAACGAGATTTAATAATTGGTTTAATCTCTTCAAGTATTTTATCTCGTTCAAATGGTAGTGATAGTAGCTCATCTTCCTTCCACTCTTATAGGTAACCCAGTATGTTTCTTCGCTGCGGGGACACTTCATGCCCCACGGAAGGCAGCATTCATCGTAATGAATAACATCGCAGATCCCTTCGTATCGGCTGCTGACTCCACGGCATAGAGAGACAGGCCGGCCTCAAAATAATGGACATAGCAGTTCTTCTCGGACGGACGTTTGGTTCGTGGCGGCCGACGGAACAGACTTTAAATTTATAAAAGATATTGCAGCTTTCCTCGGCGGACGTCTAGTGCCTCCTATACGATGGTGACACACACCTCCGGGTCGCAGCCTGGTGGCTTCGACTAACTGACTGTGGACATCACCAAGGTAACCCAAAATAGGTGTAATTTAATTAATTCTGGCGTCAACCGACTCCTGCACTGCAGTGCAGTCGGTTCCCAATCAGATAAAACTCTTTTCTTTTTCACCTGACATGAATGCTTTATTAAAGGTGGATAAGCCAATAAAGCATACACAATGTGACTGAAATAGGTGCAATGCAGGCATGGGGTTCTTTTCCCCAGGTCCTTCCGAAAACTCCTAGACAATAGACTCAAATGAAACAGTGCAAGAACGCCTCATGCGACTTAGTGTTCATTCTCAATGCAATAACTATCCGAGCGGGCAGTGCCTAACCCGTTGGTCCCCTAATGGGTGAATAACAATCTCTTAATGCATCGCATGCTTAACAAAGGCAAAAATTCACTAAAACAGACTTCCAGAATATATACCATATGTCAGCCAATGAACTCTTATAATAAGAACGCCGTCAAAATATTCCGGCTTACTACTAACTGAAACGGCCACTGAAAATGTCTTAATATCTAGATAACTAAATTCTCCAAATGAATAAGTAATAAAAAAATTATAATTCAATTGTTTTCGCATCCAATGCCTCCTAATCATTATCAAACGCAAATGTTTTCTCCTTTAAAAGTAGAATAAATATGCAAGCTATAAAGAATTTCCTAATAAATTATTATGCATCTTAATTTTTCTCATAGTTCAATGTAATTCAAATAATCATCATAATATTAAGTTTCAACCTTGGGATCAAATAAATAATTTATTTACTCAAATAAAAATGTTTTCCCCTCTCTTTATCCACTTCTTATTTTCTTATTTTATTTTCTTGAAGTTCTTATTATCCACTTCAACTTAATAGATAGAGGGGGGTACGCTAATCCCACCTCTTTCAAGTTAGGCCAGGTTCATTCCAGAATTTCTTTAATTTCTATCCATCGCTCATTCCTGAGAACAAAGGTGATGGGCCGAACCATAGCCAACACGGAAAGATAAAAGACAGGTAATTAATTCACTGCCTCCAACTCCTCAACATTTATCGTACATTTCCGGCAAATATCAACTATTAATCCAAGATCTCAATATTTATTAATCATAATTTCCACAGTGGGAGGGGCAAGAAAAAAAAATCTACGTGCATATCTACCATTTCTTAAATCCACTCAGTTTAGCAGTACTCAATAATCTACTTGGTTCCAACTCCCATGCTAGAATCAGTGCAAAATGACATCTAAGGGTGTACAAGAAAGTTAAAAAAAAATTACAAATAATAATTCAATATCAGTGCCCAAATAATTCTCTGTCACTGCTCAATCATTCATTATGTTTAGCTTTTATGGCATGGCTAACAAAAACTCATCCCCTCTTAGAGACTTCTGTGAAGCGGAGGGGGTAGAGGGGGTGCGTGCCGACCCTCACTATAATGACAACTCCCGTTCTCGGTCTCCTCCTCGTTCAAAAAAGTAAGAATTACAGCCTTTACAGTCTGAAAAAACGCAGTCACACTCGCATTATTTATTAAGATTTCACTCATATGACCATGGTTTTCTGACTCATGGCTCTCCCTCGCTAATTCCGGGCACACAGGCTGTGGAGCGGGCAGCTTTGTTTTGCACCTCTCTGTTGCCTCTACCAAGCGATTTTCCAGTTTTACGATCCGTGCTGTGAACCTATCGTTCCTCTGAACGGACTTCAGTATGGCATCAGACAGCTTCACCTTCTCTTCCTGCCTACATTTTTCCATTTTCTGTTCCATACTCTACCGTGGATATCCGCGCTTTGCACCTCAATTGCTACTCGCAAATCCTGGAGTACACTCCTCACATGCTCCTCATCCTTCACGGGCAGAGCTCGCCTCTTTCGCCTCCTCTATTTTTCCTATGGTCGCTTGAGCGGGGGATTCCTCGACTAGTTCCTCGCTCTCCTCCCGGCTGCTCCCTTCAGCTCGGGGACTATGTCCGGCTCTGTGGCCGTCACGCTCTCGCCGCCTACAACTCCACCACGTGTCCCATACTTAAAACAATAATGGCACCTGATCCGCCTGTATTTGTTCCACAAGTTTTTGTCACACCCTCTAACATTCTGTCGGCCGGTTTTTCCACTGAACACATCACGGGCGCCTACGTCTACTCTCCTCGGCCTATGGTTCTTTCTTGCGCGACAAAATCTTTGTGTATGTCCCTTGCGACCGCAAAAATAACAGATTTTCTTTTTATATTGAAAATCTAAAATAATCCCAAGTGTTCCTTTAGAACAATAATCGTTTAGAGAGAAAGGAAACACCCCTAGTATCTCGTTACTTTCCAAAAATCCAACAGCGTCGCGACGTAAAATAATGTGGAACAATTTATACTGAGAGGCTTGTATTTTAGCCCGTAGCAGTTGAACATTGAACGCTACTTCTTTGTACGCCTAAAAAAGTCTCGTTTAAAAAGAGTGTCCTACCTATACTTGGAACAGTCGTTGAAGGAATATTCCGTCATCCTCCATGAATGGGCTCCTTCCATTCTCCGTCATTGCCTCTCCCGAGGTTGAAGGCAGCTCGTTGGCATTCGCAAAATTCTCAGCCGTAGTCGTGTGAGGATATAACTGCGACAGAATTCTTTCGATTGCACTTACGAATTTCTCTTGCAGTTCGACTTGGTCCTTGGCTTGGTCATAACCATGTAGACAGCCATAATCTCTGTCGGTCGTCTCTGTCGCGCTGCTCGCTGACCGCCTTCACAGATTCGTTGTCAGTTGTCCCTTCGCTTATAAATGGGTTCGCTGGCATGTCTCTTAATATGAGAGACGCTGAACAATTCTCGTTCTCTTGTTCGTACCTCTTGCGTCCATTTGACGGGCCTTTCTCATATTTGAAAGCCTTGCGACTTGGCGTAATCACCTCACCTCTTCGCCTCCATGTTGCGTTCTGTCCCTTCACTCTCTCGGGATGACATCGTCAACATCAAGCACTCTCGTTATGTCATCGGCTTTTCCTGCCTCAAGAGCCACTTGCGTTGGTGAAATTTACGTGACAGTTCATCTGAATTGTCTAGTCATGCTTCAATTGTCTTAAGCCTTTGTGATGCCAACGCCAGAGTGTTGCCCATTTTGCTGATGTTTTCCTTAAAGGGTAGTGACTCATCATATCCAACGTTCTTGGTCTCGTGAATGTGTTGTTATAAAATATTCTTTACATTGTATGGCTTCTTCTATAGCAAACTGTTGAGATTGAACCTCTTTTAATTCCCAAAATCTCTGAAATCAATAGTTAACAGGTGTGCTGAAATGGATCTCGATGACTCTTCTTGAATGAGTCCTGTGATAACCCATCCAAAATTTGTGTCTACTGCACATGTGAGTCCAATTTGTAATTTGAACTTAGCTGTTTTAACTACATCATGATAGTGATCAGCACCAATGAGTATATCAATCTGTCCTAGCATATAGAAGTTAGAATCAGCCAACTGTAAATGATTCAGCTCTTGCATATCCAATGTTTCAATTTTTTGCCTTGGCAAGAAACCACTGATCTTGTGGAAAACAAAAGCATGAACTTGCAAAGTAAATACACTTGATTCTGATTGTAAATCTAGCTGTACAGAACATTGAGTGAAACCTAATTGCGATGCTTCTATAGCCATAACATGTTCTATAGCTCTTGCATGATGAAAACCTAAGCGTCGTGTCCTAGAATCAGTAATGAATGTTACCTCTGAGGCATTGTCCAAAAGGCATTTGTGCCAAGATCCTCTTGCATCCTTTACCTTAATATTCATGGTTGCTAGTAACACTTTTTCTGATTCTTGTTTGTCAACAATGTATTTTTTGCCTACGATTTTTGACGGGTAATAAAAGCACACGGGTACACGGATCCCGTGTACTTAATACACGTGTAAATATGAATGACGGTACCCGTGTATCTTTATGAATGTAAATATGTAGACGGGTACAGTCATCCATGTATTTTTTATACACGTGTCCGTTCAAGAAATTCAAGCTAAAATCACGTTGCAAACGATATGTTTATTTTCTGAAAAACAGGAATCTAATAAAACTATAAACGTCTATATAAAACGTATTTATTTTTTAAACAGTTATCCTGTAAATTATTTTCTGTTTTAAGTTAACTTAGTACATTAAAACATTGCTTTTTTGAGCAAATTTGATATGACGATTTTTCCATTTTTTTTATTGAACTGTGATAAAATTTTGTGAATAAAATTTTGAGAATTGGCATTCAATTTCTTCAGTTCTTAATGAAAGTGTGTGATATATGATCAGCAATTGGTTAGTACAAAACACCCCACTGAGCTTAAGTGGTTTATTCCTCTTATGCAAATATAAATTTACAAAATTCTACATGAGATCATGGTAGAATTTTAAATATATTTATCAATGAAGTGAACCATTATTTTATTAGGAGCTTTAGCATAAAAGCTACTTATAAGAATGCGCCCTTGGTCTGTACATTTATCTGGCCGTCCGCCGTTTGAAGAGGAATTTTTATACTAGTGTGTTTATTCATTTACTATCTCAGTATATATCATAGTAACTTCATGTATGCATTTCTAATCTGCAGAATTTAAAAGTTGGCTTGATAAGGAAGAAAAGTCTACTCATAGCAGATACATTCTTCAATGTGGAGTGATAGAGAAAAAAAGTAAAAAATGTGGGGAAAGAGTCTATCACTATGTTTGTCACAGGAGTGGAGCGTATAAACCAAAAGGATGTGGCAAAAGACAAATAAAGAGCCAGGGCACAAACAAAACTGGAGTTACATGCACATCATCAATGCATGTAACAGAAGAAACAGATGGTGTCTCTGTCACGTATTACAGCACCCATCATGCTCATGATTTTCTTCTTGGACACCTAACTCTCACCAAATCAGAAAAAAATAAAATTGCAGGTAAGTTTTTGGTAAAGTGGATGAGAGCATTCTTTAATCCAGAGGCGGGTTCTTTAACTTAGCGGCTTCGTCAGCCGGCTGACATTGGCATCAGGTGATGATGTCATATCGTTGTTTCAGCCTAGCGTTCTTCTTGATTTTCAGGTGATGGAGTCATTTTTGAGTGTCTCTACTAGCCGGCTAGCAAATCCGGCTAAGATAAAGAAACCACCTCTGGTCATTATATTATCCTTTGCACACCTGCTATATTTAAATTATTTAAATTTTGTTTAACTGGTTTTAATTTATTATTATTATTTTATTAAGCGTCAAAGACATAAAAACACAACAATCACAAATACATTGTACCATATACAAACTTATAAAAACTTAAAAACTTCTTGATTATGCATAATATAACATTTGAGCTTATAATTAAAATGGATACATGAAAATTGACAATTACCATACATACAAGTATCAACAATAGTTCTAATTTCATAAGGTAATGCATTCCAATTTTTAACAGAATTAAAAGGGAAACAAGAGTCCAAATAATTACTGATTTTAGTTGTAATCTCAAGTTTATACCGCCTAGTAGTTCTATAATCACTGCCACACGTATAATACATACGTGAGTCATGAAAAGGGTGGTTCACATTTCGCAGACAAGCTGCAATTTCTTTTAATCTATAATACCACACCAAAGAATCGAAAGAAAAAAGATTATTTTGTTGACAAAACTGTGTTATAGACATACCCCAGGGCAAATGGAACATTGCTCTAATAACAACAGAATTTTACGTGACACAGTGTCAAAAGCTTTTGACAGATCAGTCTTAGCTAAATGAATACTCAATATTTCATCAATAGCATATGTACACTCTTTATAAATAGTTAACAACATCATAATACAACACGTCCTTTACCACAACCAAACTGGTTAAATGGCATAGTATTCTCAATAGAATCACACAGACCCTTAAACAGCACATTATCCAATATTTTCACACATGGAGATGTTATTGAAATCCGTCTGAAATTCATAGGATCCATTTTATTTCCAGATTTAAAAACTGGCACAATTTTAGTGCACTTCCATTCAGTGGGGTGAATCCCGCTAGTTAACATCTTATTTGCAATCAACACAAGTAATGAAGAGCAGTGGAAATACAATTCTATATAAGTAAAGTCCAAATACGGTTGAAGCCACCAGAAGTCGGCATACGCACTAATTTTAACACATTAATAATATCGTCTCTATAGATCTCAAGAGAACCAATACATCTATCTTGAACAACACATCTAATTGATCATTAGAAACGTACATATTATCATCAATGTGATACAATAAAGGTTTAGTACACCACTCTAAAAAGCTATCTGCTTTATCACGAGGAAAATCCACCAAATTGTTACTACGATGTATATTAACATACACAGGGTGTTTCATAATTGGTGTCCCGTCTTTAGGTCCAAATAACGGCTCAAGGGGAACAGGTGAGGGGAAAATGAATATTGATTATTTGGTTTTAATGTCCCCTAATTCAGAATAAAAACATTTCGCGTCCCTGGGGGTGAAGGGGTAAATTTTGAAAATTTTAATTTTGTAGTGGTAGGGGTTAGACCCCATGTGTTATTTAGAAAGTTGTAAAATGTGGGTTTAGCAAAAAACCCGGTGAAAAAATCTCATCCCCTGCCCCCTTTATCGAGTGGGTAAAGTGAAAGGTATGGCTAGCCGATGTGGACAAAAAACATACTTATTAAAAAAAGTACATTCTCATTCATTTTCAAATGTACTGTTTTCTAATAAATAATAAAGTTCTAATAAGTTTCTAATGAGTTTTTCTGTTTTCTTCATTAACGCATTTCATTTTTGTGAGCTAATTTTATAACTTGTGTATGTTGCAGGCAAGCTATCTGAAGGTGTTTCAAAAGAGAGAGTGCTATCGGACATCAGGTCTTCAGTGAATGAAAAGATTGAGAGACTTCATTTAACAACACGGCGGAACTTACAAAATATATGTATGGAATATGGAATCAGTACAGCTGGTTCAGAAATTCGCCTTCATGAAAATGATGCTATAAGTTTTGCAGCTTGGGTTGAAGATCAACGACAAAGAGATGACAACTGTGTTGTGTTCTTCTCTATAAAGAACAAGGAGAATTACAACTGGGTTTTGCAAAAGAAGAATTTGTTCTTGTTATTATGTCTACTGTACAGAAAGAGATGCTCAAGAAGTTTGGAGCAGATAGAGTGTGTCTCGACTCAACACATGGTCTTACTGGTTATGAATTTGAGCTAACGTCTTTACTTGTTATTGATGAATACGAAGAAGGATATCCAGCTGCTTTTTGCATATCTTCCAGAGTTAACACTCTTGTATTGAAAGCATTTTTCAGCGTTGTGAAAGATGTGATTGGTGTGGTGCAGTATAAAGTGTTAATGACTGATGATGCCCCTGCATTTATTAACGCTTGGAGTGATATTATGAGTGCTCCAGAAAAACATCTTTCATGTTCTTGGCATGTGGTTCGTGCTTGGCAAGGTCACTGATAAATTGTATCACTGATCAAAATAAAAAAAAAGTCTGTTTAAACGGCACTTAAGGCATGCGTTTTAGAACTTAATGAAAAAAAATTTAGAGACATATTTAAAGAACTTCTAATACAATTGAACGATGATCCCTCAACACAGGAGTTTTATCAATACTAGAAGGAACACTATGCTAATCGAACAGAGGCCTGGGCATATTGTTTCAGAAAACTTGCGAAAATAAACACAAACATGCACATAGAAAATTTTCATTGCAAAATGAAAACCATTTACATGGCAGGCAAAAAATCAAAGCGGGTAGACAAATGCATATCTGCTCTGAATAGTTACCTACTTGATAAGGAATTTGACAGATTAATTAAGCTGCATAAGAACAAGAGAACATACAACGTTGGAAATCTCGTTAAAAGACAACATGGATTGTGCCATCTGAAAATAACCCAGGGATTGAATACACAATCACTCGCAACATTCATCATAATTGTATTGGCTCGTGCACCATATCATGCAATCAATGTTATGTTTGTTATAATGCTTTTGAATGCACGTCATGACTATCAAATTTTAGGTAACATATGCAAGCATCTCCATGCAGCAAGCACAAGCATGAGACTGTATGAAGACCATCCCAAATCAACTTGGATATCCAGCAGTCACTTGGATGAAATTCATCTGGAGACTAATTTTCATGCAAATTTATTGTCCATTCGGGTGCCAACTCCATGCAATAGCAAATCTGCAGTAGATGTTAAAAAGTAGCTGGTGACAAAAACTGAGGAAATGCTTGTTGCTTTGCAGGCAGCTCCAGATGAAGTTATACTTTCAGTAGCTGCTGATGCTGCAAAGCACATAGATGGGGTAAAGAAATTATTTAATTTAACCACTACCATCAGGGGGGATGGCCTAACAATGTCAGAGAGCAAACAAAAAGAACCGCATAACAAGTAAGCCGATAAACAGAAGCGATTTGCGTCTGTTAAGAAGAAACGTCAAAAAAGCCTCATTTAGAAAACCCACCAGCAGTTGAGATTGCGGATATGAGTAATGTCCTTTTGGGTTTTGAGTTGGACATAAATACTGGAACTGATCATCAGTATACTTAAGTATCAGTATTAAGAGTGACAAGAGGCAATACATGTGTATCAATTTATCAAAGATAAATAATTTAACAGGTTTTTAGTATATTAAAGACCTTTATACATTGAAATTCATCACAACAAATCATTGTATAAAAAATGTACATCATAGTTGTTACACTCACAGCAATATGCGGTTCATATGACCCGCTTGTGAGAGTCCTATGATTCTTCCAATACGACCCATTAAAGAGAGTCTTTGAACACACATGTCAGTAAGAGTTGTTTGACCTGAATTGCCGAGTCGCCATTTTCGGGTCAATTGACTCGATTGTACAAGACTTAAGGGCCGAATCACTAGGCGCTGTAAGAGTCGAGTCGAGTAAGGTTTCCCACTCCAGCGACCGCATTCAAGGGAAGATCTGCCCTCATCTCATCAGTAACGCGTTATACTGGAGTGTGAAGAGAGTTTGCCACTCCAAATTTCAAGTGACCATTTTTCGCCACTTGAGGAGCGAATTCTCCACTCCACCTCGCTGATCTAGTGAAACAGCATGGCAGCCATTTCATCGCTTCGTAGTAAAAATGTCATGCCATTGCATTGTTTTTACTTCAGCGCGAAAAACGAACAAGTTATAGAATGCCTTTAATTGAAAGGTATCATTATATCTTGTTGCGAGATACCGTCGTATTAAAAACTTATTAAAAACGTTCATTTTGAAATGGGCTCTATACAGGAGGAGTTCAAACGAATAGAGGCGGGGGCAGGGCAGATTTATTTAATAAATAAATAAATTAAATAAATAAATTGATATGAAGCAGTATTTAAAAAATTTTCTCGTTTATTTTATTAAGCTTATGAACTATTAATTCCCTTAATTAACCTAAAATGAATATTTAAGAAATGTAAAATGGTAAAATATATTTAATTTCTTACTAAATATATTTAATTTCTTAAGGCAAACATTTTTTGTTAAATAAGCTATATTTGTGTAGGCAACACTAAACAAAAGATTTTCTTTTCTACTTCCTTGTTTCTCAGAAGTTGCATCAGTCTTTTTCATTGTCCTATGTCCTCCATTGTTGTTGCCTAGCAACGTGACGCTTTCCATGCGAAAATTTCGTCACTTTCGTTAAAAATACCCTCAAACCCATGACTGGTTTCTTCAAGGAAAGCATCAAGCAACACTCGACAGAGGGAAGGCGGTAAATGCGTTACTGATGGGAATCTGGGTTTTTCGAGTAGCCCTTGACTTTCGAGTGTAGTTTGTCACTTGATCGAGTGTAGTTTGTCACTCTTTCGAGTGGTGTGCTAGTGATTCCGCCCTAAGACTCATTAACGGAATGTTCATTATACGCATATATACATATTTACACACGCTTGCATGCATATTTACACATTTTTACAGCTACTTGCACATTTATATAGCCATATTTACACAATTATATACAAGTTACACATTTATACACAAATTAACCCACATGCACAAGTTTAAACGAGTTTACACATTTATACACATACAAGTATAAACAAATCGCACAAGTTTATATATGTCTATACACATTTACACGTGTTTACGCTTATGTACACATCTGTACAGTTATTTACAAAAGTATGCACACATTTATACAAGTTTAGACACAATTTACACATCTGAACAGCTTATTTACACAGTTTACACTATTCACACGAGTGTACATACGTCTATACACCAATTTACACAACTTTACAGACATTTATATACACACGTACATAAATTTACACACGTGCATTCACATATTTACACAAATCTCCACACAAGTATACTGATATTTACACAAGTTTACATTTGTATACCGACCTGTATTTATATTTCATCATCTTTACAGTCAAAATTCGCCAGCAGAAGATAGAACTTCAAGCTTGCAGGCAGAAAAAAGGATTTTAATAATAAATTTGTTGCTAAATTCTAAAATAACGATTCCCGTGTTCATAGAATCGACAGCTCATGAATAACAGACAACAATAGGAAGATAAACAACATCTATTTAAAATTTTTAAACATCATTTTTTTTATAAAGTCATTTATTAATTTAACAATACATTCAACTTATAATGTACAATGTAATAAATTCACCATCACTTAACAGAATTGATTTGCACAAAAATCAAGGGAATATTTTTGTTGTAAACATTACATCGTTCTCTTTATAAATGCAAGACTCCTTTTCCATTCCATTGGGTAGGCTAAATGGAAACTATCACGTAATGCTGAAGAGGAACGTTCATATCGGTATCCTTGGCAATCTGAACTACAGAAAAAAGGATGAGTTTTAGATCAATGATTTACGAAATAGAAAGGGAAATAGCAACATTTTATTTTAGTTAATATCTTATTCGACCTCCGTGCTGAAATTAAGTCAGACACCCTTCTTACTTTTTATAAGGTTCTAATACACAGCTTCCGGTGTTTAGATCCATTCTTGCTGCGAGAAAATAACCATGTTGTTAACAGTCGATAATAATGAATGCTGTTCAGCATTTCAGAACAAAACGAATAAATAAAAAATAATCCTAACAAAAATGAATAAGAAAATGTGTTAGCAAATAAATTTGGAACTCTTAAATAAGTATAATTTACGTTAGAAAAAAGATTAACTTACTTAGATTCCTGTTTTCGTTCAATTTTTCTTGAACTGGTAAAATTTGAAGGAGCAAGACGAACAACGTTGGAGAATGCTTATTCAACGTTGGGTTTTTGAAGGAGACTGTTCTCGCACTCAAGAGTTGAAGAGACTATCCCTATTGATAGATAGTCTTTAGATAACTTGTCCCATCCATAGTCATATTAAAGAGTAGTATTAAAGTAGTTCTAATAATTTTGTATTAATCTTCTCACTAACAC
>JAHWFO010084508.1:0-26615 GCA_023313115.1 Rhysida immarginata
TGTCATCCACATACCTACACCACACCTCCAGGAAATAGCCAAGACTTAAAAGTGGGCCTTATGTCGTGGTGGGCCTTGTTTTCGAGATGATGAAGGTAAAGGTTGGCCAGAAATGGGCTTAAGCAACTGCCCATGGGAGTGCCTTGTTCCATTTTAAAGAATCCGTTGTCAAATTGAAAACAGTTATTGAAACACACTAATCCACAAAGAAGGAGGTTATCCCTCACCATAGCCAGTGGAACATCGTTATCATCTAGGACATCCTCTAGGATGAATAATGTTCTCATTCATAGGGATACTTGGGAACATTGAAGTGACATCGAATGACACCAATGTGTTTTGTTCAGGGATTGTGATGTTGGTGAGTTTGAATAAATTCAAAACTATTTTTGACCGAGTAATTATGTCCCGGTAAAATCAGTTTTTTGAAAAAATTATTTAATACGCTAGCTATTATGCTTGTGGGCGAGTAAGTGTTGTCCACAATGGGACGCATTTTATTACTAGAGTCGTGTGTTTTTGGTAGGCAGTAGAGACGCGGGAGCCTTGGATTGCTCGGAATAAGGTTCCTTGTTCGACTGTCTTTGAAGAAGGTTTTGCATTCTTTAACGGTACTTTTGGTCTTCCTGATAAGTGAGTACAATGGAATTTGGGGGGTGTTGGTGTAAAGGCTTTGCTGGAGGAAATCATTGACTCCGTCAAGGTAAGTGCTTTTGTCTAAGATGACAATGTAGTTACTCTTATCTTTTAGGTAAAAACAATCTTGTTTCTTAAGTTTTTTGGTGATTTTAATAGTTTCTAAATTTCTGGTGTTATTTTGCAATATGTCCGGTCTAATGAGGTTCTTTGTAAGATGAATTTTACACAATGTTTGGAGGTCTTTGTTCTGGGAGGAGATGAGGAATTGGGATCCCTTGCAAATGTTACAAATAATCCAAACGATATGTTCTTCAGATGTTTCCAATGCCCATATAAGCTTTTCTCTTTTACCTGCCGAGTTTCTCTGAACAATACACTCGTTCTTTCTCTTTCCTTTCCAGACGCATAAATTTTGCCTGTCAGCTGGACGTTTGATAGGGAGCTCATTGGGAGACACGTTCGCCTCCTTTGCTTCCTCAATAGATGCTGCCTTATTTATGTCCTGTCACGGCATCATCATTTTATGCTCATTATGAATAATTCTTGGAAAAGATCGTTCAATCATCGCATTGTCAGCATCTCCGTTTCCAAAATATTCACATTCACACAGAACATAGTCAAAATGTATTTTAATGAAATACGAAGGGAGTTCAATAGGTAATGCAACGCATTTTTTTTCTGAAAAAGGGGGTTGTTTTATTCAGCATTCAAATACACCATGTTATTCCCCACTCTTTTAGCTACACAACACTATTTTTCAACGTAATCTCGTTTCAATGCTACGGCTTCACGCCACCTTGAAGTGAGGGCCTGTACACCTGCACGGTACCATTCCAGTGGTTGATGTCGGAGCCAACGTCGTGCGTCCCACGGATTGCGTTCTTCATTGGGCCAAACAGATGAAAATACGTCGATCTGCTCGAATGAGAGTGTTCGCATGTTCCGACATTGCAGGAGTCAGAGCTGTGCACGGCCGGCCAGCTCGCGGGAGATCAGACAGTTTTGCTTGACCTTGCGGCGATGATGACACACGCTTTGCCCAACGACTCACCATGCTTTTGTCCACTGCCCGATCACCGTAGACATTCTGCAAGCGCCTATGAATATCTGAGATGCCCTGGTTTTCCGCCAAAAGAAACTCAATCACTGCCCGTTGTTTGGAACGCACCTCCATTGTAGACGCCACATTCACAGCTCACTATAGCGCTGTCACATATCGGACGTCAATGAAACTTTACGAGACAAAGCGGAAATGTTTGAAAATGTTCCACAAGAAATGTCCATTTGTTCTCAAACAAAATTGGCCGAGAAAAAAAAATGTGTTGCATTACTTATTGAACTCCCCTCGTATTTGAATCTGCTATGCTACCAAATAAGCTATGTGATAATCCCAGTGTGGCTCGGACCCTTTGTTTTTTGGATTAAATTTTGCAATATCTTAAAAATAAACACATGAAAACGATTAGAATTAATACAGTAAAAATTCATAATGAAAATTGGAAAACAAATTTTTTTAAGTGCAGACAGTTGATGGACGTTTCCATGTATGCCACTGCTAGCCTAAATACTTTCTTAGTGACGTAATCTTACTTTAGATGTACACTCGATGTTGTTGCAATTCCCACTCCGCTCTCGATGTCTTGAAGCAAAACTTGGCCATTCATCACTTTGTGTAGTCTAGCGGTCGCCGATTCTTCTATTGACATGCTTACCATTTGTTCAATACATGGAACTAAAGGAGAGCTTCCTCTGTCGTCTTTCCACTCTTTCTCAGTAGTCTGCTAACTCTCCATTATCTCCAGTTACTGATCATTTTTAACGATTTTCAAGAAATTGTTAAGTACTAAGAACTCTTAATTCTAAGAAGAGCCTGAATAACAGGAATTCTATGCATTGTTACAAATTGAACTTTATCTATATTCCACAATCTTTGCCTTGCATTGTTGGTCATGAGATATATATTATTGATCCCTGCATGGTGTTGGTGCATTGCGTGTTGATACCATTGTTGATACCTATTGTTGCACGAACTTTGCCTTGCATTGTTGGTCAGGCGATACCTTTTATTGATATGCACTGCCATCATCATGTATATCGATTTATTATCGATAGTTATTATTTTTTCCATATCTGAGGTAGACAGTGACCTTTCTCATGCTTTGAAGGTCAGGTATGCAAAATTTCATCAAGATCGGAATAAAACTATAGATTTGTATAACAAACAAACCCACAAACATTCTTCTTTTTATATATAGACTAGAAGAGGTACCCGGCGTTGCCCGGGATAATTACACTTGCACAAACTTTTCCTTTCATTGTTAGTCATGAGATATTGATTGTTGATCCCTGCCTTGTGTTGGTGCATTGCGTGTTGATACCATTGTTGATACCTATTGTTGTACAAACTTTGCCTTGCATTGTTGGTCATGAGATATTTCTCATTAATATGCCTTGCCATAACCATGAATATCGATTTTTTATCGATATTTATTATTTTTCCGAAATCTGAGGTAGACAGTGACCTTCCTCATGATTTGAAGTTCATGTATGCGAACTTTTATCAAGATCGGAATAAAACTGTAGATTTGTATAAAAAACGTACCCACAAACATCCTTCTTTATATATATACTAGACTAGAAGAGGTACCCGGCGTTGCCCGGGATTATTACACTTGGGATGTAAACAGAACAATCTCAAAAATTAAAATAAATTTTGCAATATCTTAAAAATAAACACATGAAAATGCTTAGAATTAATACAGTAAAAATTCTTAATGAAAATTCGAAAAAAATCTTTTTAAAGGCTCAAAATGGATGGACTGCTCCAATAATTTCTTACTCAGATAATCTTACTTCAGATCTACACTTGATGTTGTTGCAATTTCCACTCTTCTCTCGCTATGTTGAAGCAAAATTTGGCCTTTCATCACTTTGGGTAGTCTAGCGGTCGCCAATTCTTCTATTTACTTGCTTCCCATTTGCTCAATACAGCACGGAGCTAAAGGTTTGCTTTCTCTGTCGTCTTTCCACTCTTTCTCAATAGTCTGCTAACTCTTCATTATCTCCAGCTACTGATCATTTTTAAAGATTTTCAAGAAATTGTTAAGTACTAAGAACTCTCTTTTCTAAGAAAAACCTGAATTACAGGAATTCTATGCATTGTTACAAATTGAAACTTATCCATATTGCATCATCATTTTATGTTCATTGTTATAATTCTTGGAAAGGATTGCTTTATCATTGCATCATCATTTTGAGCTCATTGTTATTGGTGAATTGCGTGTTGAAACCATTGTTGATACGTATTGTTGCACAAACTTTTATTTGCATTGTTGGTCATGAGATATATATTGTTGGTCCGTGCAGAGTGTTTGTGAATTGCGTGTTGATACCATTGTTGCAAAAACTTTGTCTTGCATTGTTGGTCATGCGATAATTCTCATTAATATGCCCTGCCATAACCATGAATATCGATTTTTTATCAATAATTATTATTTTTTCGAAATCTGAAGTAGACAGTGACCTTCCTCATGCTTTGAAGGTCATGTATGCGAAATTTCATCAAGATCGGAATAAAACTGTAGATTTGTATAAAAAACGTACACACAGACCCACCCACAGACCCACAGACGCACAGACCCACAAACATCCTTCTTTATATATATAGACTAGACTAGACTAGACTAGACTAGACTAGCAAAGGTACCCGGCGAAAGAAGAATGAGTTATACAAGAGAAATTAAATTTGTATTAAAATTTTCTAATTTGTACTACTTGGGTTATTTGTTTTCTAGTTTTCATAGGGCCAATCTTGGAGAAATAGTCAGAGAGCTATCGAAGGTTTAAACTTATATCCTGGTATACCACTTCAGTTGTCTTCAACCAACATTTTTTATTTCTTGAAAAACTTATTTTCTTTTTTTTATCGATGATATATTCCACAAGCAATGAAAGGCGCACTGTGATTGGTCAGTTTGATATTTCGTGTTTCCTTCTACCGTGAAAGAAACAAAAGTATTCATTCCAGTCGGTGTTGTCGTGGTGCACACAGACAGAGCGAAGCCGAGTTTCTCGCCCTTTCTCAAGTTTTCCCAATAGCAAACAACATGCTGCCTGTCATGGAAAAATTTGGCAGTGGAAGCGTTAATGTGTAAATAAACCGAAACACAAGGTTATATACTCTTAAGATAATAGTTTAATACACTTAGCAAACTAATTATGATACAAAACTAGCTTCTAGCACGAAGCTAGGGGAAATGTATAAGCTTTATACATTGCAACGGCAATATGCACCCCGGCTGACTGGCCACCCTCCTAAATTCAATAAACTCGGAATTGTGCTTCAAAATCTCGAAGCGTTTAAACCCTAAACGCCAATTCGGAAATTAACAAAACAGCTAGCGGCGGTTTCTTCAGTCCACCCTATAAGCTAGTCCTAAATTTAGGGAAGATTACACGGGACCGTCAACAGAGGCCTAAATAATCGCCGTAATATTATACAATACCAAAAACATTCAAACACAACGAATGTTATAATTTGACAATGCTGACGGTTCTAAATGCACTGTTAGACCTTTCGACCTTTTCTTGATAAGTCGCTATGAGATGAGGAAACTTCCTCCCAGACAAACTATAGAGACAGTGGCTACGCAACCGCGTTTAAGGGTTCCAGCAGGGAGCCCGAAACTAAGATAAAAGAAAAAGAACCCAATTAATAAAACGCAAACGACCCAATTAACGTTAGAATGGCTAATCGTTTTTAATAACTGAGAAAAGTAGACTTAAAGATTCTAAGTTTAACGCTAGGCGCGAGTGAGAGCGATTATACGAGAGGAAAGAGAACGAGCTTACCTCTTTTCTGCGTAAATATAGCAGAGGTCCTTCTCCTCAGTACTTCCTTCCACGATGTGGGTGTTACGGCGGATGGGACTCCTTGTATGGAAACCAAGGCGTGTAGGCAAGCGTAACGGACGTTGAAGGCTTGCAATGGCGGCAACGACGTAATAACAGTCACTGGTCCTCCGGGACGCACTGCCTGGGCCGATGTCGTGGCAAATTGCTCATACCGGGCTTCGGTATAACTGGCGAACACAGCAGAAACGTTGATAATCTCTGTTGACGGGCCTTGTTTCCTCAACAAGGTCCGGGTCACATTGCTGTAATTGACAGCGGCGTAATTCAAAGGCAGCCGATGTTGCTCAGTCCTCGTGGCGTTCTCTGCTCGCTGCGAAAAATCTGGAACTTCAAAACAAACACTATTATTGCCATAAAGCAATGTCGTCGCGTTACTAAGCCGTTTCTCGTGTGCATTCGTGTCAGCTTTCGAGCTCGCACACTCCATAAATTTGCAGTCGTGAGCAGGAGAGTTCTTTCTATGGCTGCGAGCTCCTCGTTTCTTCTCTCGGCCTCGAGAAAACTTACGGAGCTCTGGACACACGTCCGCATTCGGTAAAAGCTCGCACTCCTCTCCCGATTTACTCTCTACTCTTAAAACGCGCGCCTCCTTTACAAAAGCGCTCGCGCCCCTTGCTTCGATAGCGCGTTTACGACGCTTTTTCTTGGATCACGCATGAGGCTTGATGCTGTTTGCGCGCTCACCGCCAATAGCTACCGCTACTGTCTCGAGCTCTTTGAGCTCCAGTTTCAGTTTTGCGTTTTTGTCTTTATGCCTATCTGTCACGAACGATCGTAACACTGCCTAAACAAGAAAGGAAGCAACAATAAGTAAACTTCTCTTCTTATGAGCCATATGTGTACGTGTACTTTTTGTTTTTATAATAAAAATGAAAATTGAGATGAAAGTTTTCACAGATCAGCAGCATCGCTAAAATCTAAATTTGTTACGTTGAAAACATCAGTTCGTAAAAAAGTTGCAGACGATAGGGGGCTATGTCGTCGATCATTGAAAATGGAATACAGACAAGTAATCTGGATGTAATCTGCTGTTCACTCGCATCCCTACTACTTGTTCCTACCATGGTTCTTAAAATGGTAATTATATAACACAAAATAATATGGTTTTGAAGGCATTTTTAAATCGAAGCAGACCAGAAGTCCGCTATTTAAATTTGAGCTGAACGGCTCATTATACTGGGAATAAGTCACAATCCGGCCTTTCGAGGACCGTGTAACTTTTTTCGTATATCCGAGATTTATTCTGGTGTTTATCTGAAGATTTATCCTATCTGAGGATGGTAGAACACCGTTTTGACTTATTCCAATGCTTATTCTATCTGACGATTTATCTGAGGTTAGTAGAACCGGTCCTAAATGGAATTTTTCATTCAACATAAAAAACAACATAGAAACCAAAAAGTTTCCACAGTAGCTCAGACGACGAAGTGGAGATAAAGAAATTAAAAACTTGTTGCCATGAATGGTCATATATCGACGTAAGTTTTGAAGGAAACTTTGAAACACAAACTCATCAGAAAGGAAACTTTGAAAAAAGCTTAAAAGTTCAGCAAAGAAGGATGATGAACGCAAGCAAATATGTTTCATGTTTTTTGTCGACCAATGAAATCTCCATCAACATCTGTTCATTATCCTTCTAATGTAATAATTTGTTGTTATAAAAGTTTTTGTAAGTTTTAAATAAAGGTACAGTTTTTTATTAATTCATCTCTTTTATTTATGTTTTGTCTGGGGTTGTACTGATGTAGGTAGAAGAGATTGTTACAGCAATTAATATGTCGTCGCAATCGGAAACTTAGTCTAAACACCAGAAGAATGAGAGAATGAATGAAGATAAAACGCTAAGTAATGGATGAAGGAGTAAAACCAGATTCTAAACGTTGCTGTATTTTTGTCGATATTTGAAATTTCTGTCAAGTGAACTAAAATAGACGGTAGGGGTTTGAAGATCTCCACGAATTCTCTGATTTCGGCGCGTACTTTGTATTCCTGACGAATTTTGTGTCCATGCTTTATTTGCAACACGCGCAGGAGCGATCGTCTTTAAACATCCAGCTTCCCTATCGGCGTCTCTCTCTCTCTTCTCGTAGATTGAGTTTTGCATCTTCTGCCGAGAACTGGTCTTCATTTCATCGTTCTTCATTTGACCATTCTAATAGTATTGTGGCAAAAAACAGCTAAATGAATCGAATAGTTTCGTAAGGAAATAAACCAAATATTCCTAAACCTGAATTATTAACAAGTATTGCTTGTTAGTATAGCAGACGACCCGTTTTCGTTCATATGGTGTTTAATTCAAGAATCTGCTCGTGATTTAAAATTGCTCACAGCCTTTGTTTCCTTTTAAAAAAGTCATTCTGGAAGCTATATATTTAAATTTTTATAATGATTATTAATAGGCTCTAAAATAAAATATCCTAAAAATTAACCCTGTTGAATGTATTCGTGTATTCTATTTCTCATAAGAGTTTGGGAAGCATGCTTAATATAAATACGTATACAACTCTCTTTGTCGTTTCAAAATTGAGATAAATTTTATTATTTACCTCACAAGAGAACGGGTTTTACCTAATTATACGTCCCTTATGAAACATTATAATTCGAAGAAATCCACATTTTGCCGTCAATTAAAAAACGGGGAGTATTTTATCTTCTTCCAATATCGATAAGCGAAAGACATTTTCTAGCAGTAAAATTACTTTAATTTACCTCTATATGCTCAGCTTATTTAATGCAATGCAGTAATGTTTTTAATATTTTAATTTGATGAAGTTATTAACTACCGAATGGTGCTTTATGCTATCAGTGTGGGGAAACGTATCTGTCTGTCTGTCCGTCCATAACTCCTCTATGAAAGGTTTTCAAAAACTGTTTTCCTCACTCGATGAATATGGTTCATGGCACGAAACAATCAAAACTATTATCTAAATCGGTTTATTGGCACGTGCACAAATGGTACCTCAATTTTCCCGCCAAGCAATTTTCAATGGGAAGATATAATAAGTAATATATCAAACAAATCGTTATGACTAGATAGAAGAGGTTATTCATTATTATTTTCCTCTATCGATGAATATGGTACATGGCACGAACCAATTACAAATAATGTCTAAATACGTTGATTAAGAATCCTGATATACCGCTTTCTACGTTGTTATTCAACAGCCGGCACCTTCCAATCTCCGTCGTCGTTGCTTGTGAGGGATGAGGCGGTTTTCCTCCGTAGAAGGAATTTTTCCGACGAAATCGACGAGGCCTCCAAATATGCTATGGCTTTCTCTTGTAGCTCTGACGGCTCAGGCAGAGATTCTGCATTGTCTGGCCCGTTGCTTGCTTCCGTTGGTTCGTCTCGGTTACTCCTCTCGCCGACCGCTTTCACAATGTCTTCGTCGTATGCCTCACGTCTCCAGCAATATCCTTTCGACGCTGCTCGTTGCATCGCAACTGCATTGGCTCTCTTACGGACTCGTTTGGCTTGTCCAGGAACGTAATTTGCGCCCTGGCACTGTTGATTTCTATGATGAGACGCTTTTCGCTCCTGTCTTATTCGCGTCCATTTTTCTTTCTCCTCTCTCGATTCTCTTGATCCACGTGATTGCTTCGGGATGACATCACTCAGGACCGACGTGTCCTCTACGTCACCCTTCTCTTCTCTTCTTGAGGACGAGCTCTCCCATCGAAATCCACGTGACTTCCTTATAGTGCTGTTGTCATGGAAGCTATATATACGTGTACCTCCCATCGAAATCCCCGTACCTGATACGTTCAACTGTCTTTGCGTGTATTTCCTATAAACGTATGACAACGTGCGCTCATTTTAAGAGCCGCGTGAATTAATTTTTTAAAAACTCCTAATTGGATTTGTTTGCCTTTTTCCTGCCTTGTTTTAATTTTGAATGTATATTTTGATTGCATGTCTTTAAGTGAACTTTTTTACTCCTTTTGGAGTGTTCAAGATTAATAATAATAATAATAATAAAAATATAAAAATCATTTCCATTATTTATTCACTGTCATTTATGTTATACAATAAATGTCTTTGCATTTGCTTCGCACCGCATCGTTGATCCACTTCCGACAATTGTTTTCACCTAATTCTAAGCATCAAATTTCTTTCTTCGTTTCGCTTTCCTGAAGGAATGCAAATAATCTGAATTTAACAGCTCCTCAGCATTCGACACCAGAATATCCTGTCTTATTCGACATCCAGAATATCCTTTTATTTTAGTAAAGAAAAACAAAACATGGGAAAAACACTTTGGAAAAGCAAAAACTTCATTACAAGCTAGTTTGACGCCTACCTGAGCTGCTGCTTTGCAAAAAAAAAAAATGGCGACGGATCATCCTGTGGGACTTGGCTGAGCCAATCATTACGCCGCTTTGTTGGCAAATGACGGGGAAAAGAGTGACCATACTTTATCTATCTATAACTTTAGGTCGGTGCAGCTTCTATCGCCCTCTTTCGGGAGACTAGCTGATTCCACAGTCACTGAGAGCAGAAGATTGAGACAAGCAACTAGTTATCAGGAGAACATTACATATGGACACTAATTACAGCTTTGTTTCAAAGGACCAAGGATTCTCTTCCTAAGGCCCGTATCTTCTAGGAATTGGCTGAGAGCATTTATTATGCTACGTTTAGTGTTTTCTCTCAGGGGCACAAAGTAACGTTTTCCATGGTGGCCGGAGATCGAGACGCTAAGAAACCACAAGGATTGGGCAGTAGATGACTGGAAAAGGGTCATGTGGTCCGATGAGTCACGATTTCAAATGCATCATGCAGATGGCAGGGTTAGAATATGGAGAAAACAACACGAAAGCATGGACCCCACCTTCATCGCCACAACGCTTCAAGTGCTGCTCCCTTTGGTGTCGGAAAATTGAGCACTGAAACAAGATGTGTTTAACTGTTTCTGGGGCAACACAAGCGCACTAATTGGATTGGGTCAGTTTGATTTTATGTAGGAACCTTTTAGGGGTAAGTGCCCACTTCTCACTCTGAACAAAATCACCCTCTGAGTCACCCAACTCGGAGATTTTCTTCATGTTCAATAGTGATGGTACCAAAGACTTAGGCTGCGTCTAGAAAGTAACTGCATAACGACCGCCCGACTGCTATGTCACGTTGTATGATCACACGCGGTCGCGTCTGGTCGCGGTGATTTTCGAGACGCTGTGGTTCAACACCGCTGAACAGTCAAAAGTCGCAAAACTAATTTTTTTTTTATAATATTAAAAAATTTTCAAATTAAGGCCTAAATATAACATTTAAAACTGCACATTGCCTTGGTTGAGAATCAGCTGTTTTAAATGTTATATTTAGGGCTTAATTTGAAATTTTTTAAAATTATAAAAAGAATATTAGTTTAAATTTAAACTTTTAAATTTATCTTTAACTTTTTTTAAATAAAACTTTCTTTTCTGATTAATTTTATTTTGAATATTTTAATGGTTGAAGTGTGTTTACATTTTAATATAATTGCATTATTGAAAGAAGAATGCGAAAGCAGTAACAGCAGCTGCTGTTGTATTTCATCAGATTCACAGCCCTCGCATTTTTATTTTGTTTATAACGCAAATAAATTATGATCGAGAGGAATGTCATAACGTTTGTATTGGAGTGATAAATAAATAGGACTGACATTTCGAGGATGTTATGGTTTTATGCCCATTTACCCATATCTCAGTACTGCGAGAATACAGTATTTTCTCGGCACGCAGCCGTTTATGATGTCAGAATTTGTTTTGCCAATAAGATTGTTTCGTCTAAGTGAAAAAACTTAGCCCTTAAATGCATGATTTTTTAATTCACGATTTAAAAATTATATTTAGTGTTGGTATTGGACATAAAACATAGGAAAAAATAGTTGAAAAATTCTACGCTTAATTTCATTCTCCCAAAAACAGAATTTTTGTCAACAGTATATGTAACACCAAGTGCTAAAACTGTTGAACGAATTAAGATATGAACAAACGGACTGCACCATTGTTTTCCTTGGGAAATTCTAGCCCGAAATCATGTGCCCCATGACCATTTAAAACCCTGTGTTGCATCCAAGATGGCCACCATCCCGGTCACATGCACCATATGATTTCCCCCTGGGCCTAATATGTCCTCACATGATGGATGTCCGTCAATTTTCACAAGCACGAATTGTAAAAGGGGTGGTAAGGGACTTATGGCCCACCCTGTAATTCATTTAATTCTCACTAGTGGTTGTGAAAAAATTTGTCTTTTTGTTGTTGCAGATATGCAACAAGATGCATTTAAGGAGTACACTAACATTTTCAAAATAAGGATGGTAAGAATGCTTCTTTATGCTTATTTTCTATACTCTCTTTATTGAAATGACTTTTATAATATTCCTTTGCTTCCAATTCATCCATAAAAAATCTTGTCGCATAACGAAGACTGAAAAATTCCCTGTGTGGCGACGTGAAAATTTTCTATCGAGAGATCGGCAGCCATGAATTTTACAAAATCTTGCGTCAAGCAGGACGACACATATCACCTTGGTTAAATTTGTAAGCTACGAAACACCTTTTAACACTTTCCTTATACAAGGAATTCACTTGCAATAATTCGTTGTCGGATATACAGGAACGCCTCTATGACTACGCATCATGAGACAAGTATAGGAGCACTTAAAAAGAATAATCATGGCATACTAATGTGAGAGAAATTCGGCACTGGCACACAAAATTAATTACACTGATGCACGTAAAATAGTCGGATTCGGGAAACAATATCGAAAATACTGTAGTGAAGTAAAGTCACTAAGGAGAATACACTTTACGCTATTGTTGCGTTCACTCAAATAATTTGCAGCTGTCCGCTGAAGAACTCAATCGAATGCCGTCTCGTCATGCAGGCTTACAGCAACTATATCTGCTAATGGAGAGATGCCTTTATATGATCGTGAGGATTTGCGGCTAAAAGCCAGTACATAACGATTAAACTCTTTTATCTTATACTAGCTATTTTACCCGGCGTTGCTCGGGCTCTTTTTTGATGAAATGTTGCAATTTCTGTGAGTTAATGTCCAGAAAAGAACACGTGAAGAGAGATTAGAATTTTTTGGAAAGAATTCATGTTTTCTATTTTGCTAAAGGGCCGTATTTGGAATCGCCATCCATTGTGAACTTTTTCAAAAAAATCTTTTTGAATTTTGAACATGAATTTTTTCTATTTAAATTGAAAGCTTTTTTATTTGCTCGGGGTCAAATACGAAAAAATCTTGATTCATCTGAATGTGAATGTACAGCTAAAATGAACACATGAACAAAGTTTAGAATTATCAAGCCATAAAGAAATGACATAACCAAGTAACAAAAGGCTAAAATAAACAATCCAACCATATTTTTCAACTGGCCTATATTATCATTGAAAGTTTCTAATAGAAAATAATGATACCATTAAACCATGTACCTTGGAACCAGTTTGAATTATCATTAACTTTACGTTCTATTCATAATTACACATCAATGAAAGTTGTTAAATATAAGTATAGCATAGTTTAATAGCATTGAAAGTTCCACTAAACCAGGTGCCTTAGATCCTATTTCATCTATCAATAATTTGACGTTATATTATTCATGATATATCATTCCAAGTTGTTAGATATATAACATACAAAATCTAAGCAGTGAAATTTCCAATGAAAAATTATGGTTCCACTAAACCAGGTACCATTGGTATTATTTCGACTATCAATAGTTTGACGATATAATCATTCATGACACATCATTCCAAGTTGTTAGATATATAACATGCCAAATCTAAGTATTGAAAATTCTAATGAACCATAATGGTTCCACCAAAACCAGGTGCCTTTATTACAATTTTGACTATCATTAATGTTGCTTTAAATACATTCATGAGACGTCACTCCAAATTCTTTGACATATAACATGTCATATTTCAGCATTGAAAGTACCAAAGATCCATAATGGTTCCACTAAACCAGGTGTATTGAAAACAATTACGACCACCATTAATTTCACGTTATATTCATTCATGGGACGTCACTCCAAATTGTTTGATAAATAACATGCCATATCTTAGCATTGATAATTTCAATGAACCATAATGGTTCCACTAAACCAGGTGCCTTTATTACAATTTTGAGTATCATTAATTTTACGTTATATACATTCATGAGAAGTCAATCCAAGTTGTTAGATATATACCATGCCATATCTAAGCATTGATAGATCCAATGAACCATATTGGTTCCACTAAACCAGGTGCCTTTAAAACAATTACAATAGCAATATCCACCATGACTACAATAAAAGTTTTATGCTGGTCCATCGCCTCAACCGCTTCCATCACAACCATTAAGTTGAGGTCTTGCGAGGAAGTCCCAAGCCTTCCTCTATATTGATAGTCCGGTAACTTTGACCACAGGTATTCATTCATAGGTTTAAATATGGTGGTTTCAATGATCTTATATATGGAAGGGAGGATGGAGGTTGGTCTATAATACTTGAAGTCTATCGGCTGTTTAAAAACTGGGCAGATCAACGCCTTTTTCAAAGATACAGGAAACAGGCCTTTATCCCTGGTTTTTAATACACCTGGTTTAGTGGGTCCACTATAGTTCTTTGTTACTTGCAATGCTGAGACATAGCATGTTATATATCAAACAATTTGGAGTGAAGTCTTATGAAAGAATATAATGTGAAATTTATGGTAGTCGTAATTGTTTTCAATACACCTGGTTTAGTGGAACCATTATCGTTCATTGGTACTTTCAATGATTAGATTTGGCATGTTATATATCAAACAACTTGGATTAATGTCTCATTAATGTATATAACGTAAAATTAATGATACTCGAAATTGTTTTAAAGGCACCTGGTTTAGTGTAACCAATATGGTTCATTGGAAATTTGAATTCTGAGATATAGCATGTTATATATCAAACAATTTGGAGTGACGTCTCATGAATCTATATAACGTAACTTTAATGATAGTCGACATTGTAATAAAGACATCTGGTTTAGATGAACCAATATGGTTCATTGGATCTATCAATGCTTAGATTTGGCATGATATATATCTAACAACTTAGACTGACGTATCATGAATGAATATATCGTGAAATTAATGGTAGTCGAAATTGTTTTAAATATACTTGGCTTAGTGGAACCAATGTGGTTCATTGGAACTTTCAATGCTAAGATATGGCATGTTATATATCAAACAATTTGGAGTGACGTCCCATGAATGAATATAACGTGAAATTAATGGTGGTCGTAATTGTTTTCAATACACCTGGTTTAGTGGAACCATTATGGATCTTTGGTACTTTCAATGCTGAAATATGGCATGTTATATGTCAAACAATTTGGAGTGACGTCTCATGAATGTATATAAAGTAACATTAATGATAGTCAAAATTGTAATAAAGGCACCTGGTTTTGGTGGAACCATTATGGTTCATTGGAATTTTCAATACTTAGATTTGGCATGTTATATATCTAACAACTTGGAATGATGTGTCATGAATGATTATATCGTCAAACTATTGATAGTCGAAATAATATCAATGGTACCTGGTTTAGTGGAACCATAATTTTTCATTGGAAATTTCACTGCTTAGATTTGGTATGTTATATATCTAACAACTTGGAATGATATGTCATGAATAATATAACGTCAAATTATTGATAGATGAAATAGGATCAAAGTTACCTGGTTTAGTGGAACTTTCAATGCTATTAAACTATGCTATACTTATATTTAACAACTTTCAATGATGTGTAATTATGAATACAACGTAAAGTTATTGATAATTTAAATTGAATCCAAGGTACGTGGTTTAATGGTATCATTATAGTCTATTAGAAACTTTCAATGTTAACATAGGCCAGTTGAAAAATATGGTCGAATTGTTTAGTTTAGCCTTTCGGTACTTGGTTATGTCATTCCTTTATGGTTTATTAATTCTACAGTTTGTTCATGCGTTAATTTTAGCTATGCATTCACATTCAGATGAATCATAATTTTTTCGTATTTGACCTCGAACAAATAAAAAAGCTTTCAGTTTAAATAGAAAAAATTCATGTTCAAAATTCAAAAAGATTTTTTAGAAAAAGTTCACAATGGATGGCGATTCCAAATACGGCCCTTTAGCAAAATAGAAAACATGAATTCTTTCTGAAAAATTCTAATCTTTCTTCACGTGTTCTTTTCTGGATATTAACTTACAGAAATTGCAACATTTCATCAAAAAAGAGCCCGAGCAACGCCGGGTAAAACAGCTAGTTATATATATAACAACTTGGAGTGACGTCTCATGAATGTATTTAACGTAAATGTAATGATAGTCGAAACTGTTTTAAAGGCACCTGGTTTAGTGGAACCATTAAAATTCATTAGAACATTCAATGTTAAGATATTGTATGTTATATATCAAACAACATGGAATGACTCAAATATAAGATAATAACTGAAGAAACATCTCCAAGATTTCGAAAGACAAATTGAAAAGGGAAGGTAAAATTCTGCAACCGGGATTCCAACCGGGGACCATGCCTGTCGCTGTCACTGCTCTTACCAACATGGAATGAGATGTCATGAATGAATACAACGTCAAATTATTGATAGATGAAATAGGATCAAAGGCACCTGGTTTATTGGAACTGTTATAGTTCATTGGATCTTTCAAAGCTAAGATATTGCATGTAATATATCAAGCAATTCGGAATGACGTGTAATGAATGGATATAACATAAAATGATTGATAGTGGAAATTGTTTCAAAGGCACCTGGTTTAGTGGAACCATTATGATTCATTGGAACTTTCAATGCTATTAAAATATGCTGTACTTATATTTAACAACTTTCAATGATGTGTAATTATGAATACAACGTAAAGTTATTGATAATTTAAATTGGATCCAAGGTACGTGGTTTAATGGTATCATTATAGTCTATTAGAAACTTTCAATGTTAACATAGGCCAGTTGAAAAATATGGTCGAATTGTTTAGTTTAGCCTTTCGGTACTTGGTTATGTCATTCCTTTATGGTTTATTAATTCTACAGTTTGTTCATGCGTTAATTTTAGCTATACATTCACTTTCAGATGAATCATAATTTGTTCGTATTTGACCTCGAGCAAATAAAAAGGCTTTCAGTTTAAATAGAAAAAATTCATGTTCAAAATTCAAAAAGATTTCTTTGAAAAAGTTCCCAAAGAATGGCGTCCCCAAATACGGCCCTTTAGCAAAATATAAAACATGAATTCTGTCTAAAATATTCTAATCTTTCTTCATGTGTTCTTTTTATGGATATTAACTCACAGAAATTGCAACATTTAATCAAAAAAGAGCCCGAGGAACGGCGTGTTAAACAGGAAGAGAGTAATGCCCACGCAAATGGCCAGAGAACGCCAGTGAAAAAAAAATCACGCTTTAAACAATGGAGTTTCCCATCCTGTATTTCACCATCCATGACCATAGCCAAAGTAATTTTTATGGCCTATTGTTGCAGAAACTTTGCTGTGCATTGTAGGACATCACATACATTGTTGGTCCGCGCATATCTTAGGCTCATGTCAGACAGCCAAATTTTACCCTTCCCCCAATGGGCAAACCTGACACTCGGCACATTTAAACCTTTCCCTGAAACTAACGAACATCTGGTGCATGTATGAGCTCAAAAGGATAAGTGGTTCAAAAGTTTTAAGAACATTTACAGACGCACCCTGAATTTTTATATAGTCTTTCCGTTGAAACCGAAACTGGAGTAACTGCGCAGATGCCGGACAGCAAAAAACTTGCGTTTCCTGCCTTGAAATGTGCAAAAACTACTACACATCCGGAAGAAAACGGACTTTTTTTGCTGTCCTGCTTCTGCGCAATTATTTCAGTTTCGGTTTCAAGGAAAAGATAAACAACTTCTGGCGCCATCTCTTGTGTAAACAAACAAATATAAACCAAGATGTTTGATTTTTACCCCTTCCCCCTACTTTGGGGACATGTAAACCTTACTCTGGACCTAACGAATATATGTTGCGAATATGAGCTCAATCGGATAAGTGGTTCAAAAGTTTTTAGAACATTTACAGACGCACTCTGAGCCTGAATTTTTATATATAAAGATTTCTATTAACCAAACTAATTAGGGATAAGTTTTGCCTCTGAACTCTCGCCGCCGCTCGACGATTCCAATTCCTCCGGCGTATGTGCAAAGAAATATCGCAAAGTTCAAGTGAAAATAAAGAGAAAGTCAATTTCGATTAAATGGCCGGGAAAGAGAACAAGTACGTCGGGATGAATCCACCTGTCCCTCTCAAGCAATAGACACTGGAGAAAAAGGATACGCCCCTAGTACTGCTTCGCTTTCGACGAGTCCGTCGACATCGTGATTGAAACTTACTCGAAAAAGTTCCAATTGTGAAAACTGAATTTCCGCATGGAAAAAGGTTAAATTAAGTCCGTTGCTTTCGTGAGACCACCGGACATGTTCAACTAATTCAAGGGCCCTACCGTAAACAGAAAACAGCCGTTGAAGAAGAACTTCGCCGTCCCCACTTGCTATTAGTTGAGTTCCCGAGGTTGAAGGTAGTTCGTCCTTCCTTCGAATTTCCTGGGTCGTGGTCTTGCTGTCTAAGTAAACGAGGATCGCTCGATAATGCTTATCAGGCGATTTTGCAACTCGTCTTCCTCGATACTTTGGCGGACGCCACGTTGCCAGTCGATATCTCATTGACGGCAGTCGAATTCGTCTCGCTCGCCGGCCGCTGTCGCCGTTTCGTCGTCGACTCTCCCGTCGCTAAGCAATTTCCTCGCTGGCGTCTCTCGCAATACGAATCGTGTAGAGTTTTCCTCATACATTGATCCGCTGCTGTTGAGAATTTGTAACGGGCTTCGCACGCATTTACTGTCATTCCAGCTGGGCATGTTGAACCTTTCCCGTCGCCGCCAAACTCTTTTCTGTCCTCTTTTCTTATTCCCACGTGACCGTTTCGGAGTGACTCTCGACGTCACTTCTTTTCCTTACGTCATCAGCTCTTTGGCCTCGCGGGTCGCTGATGCCAACGAAATCCATGTGACAAAAACAAAGTGTTAGTGCATTTTTTGAGATACCCTATATTAAACACCACCACCACCGCGCATGGCGTCGTTAACATAATGCTTATTTGTATCAATTTCATTTCTAGTTATGAGTTGCTGAAAAATCCTTAAACGCATATTACGTTGCCGCTTTCTTGACCGGTAGCTTCATTCCACTATCTAATACGTTGTTGTTTAGCGTCCATTGAGGTGCAGAAGAGCACGAGTTAATTTCACTTTCTGCATATACTGGGACTTTAGAATATTTAAAATTAAAGTAAGCACTGGTTGTGCTGGTATCGTTATTTCGTTTACACAATTTGCTAAATTTAATGCATTAATTTCAAACCCTATCATTAATGTGTAAATTTCTAAACATACAGGATGTATCTGAAACCCTATCACAAACTTTTAGAAGAGGTAGTATGGATGATTCTAAGCAAAAAACTTCATTTGAACATGAGTTCGAATTTGAACGATAATCGAGATATGAACACAAATAAAAATGCCGCCACTAAGATCAACAAGTTAATAACTCAGGTTCTATATCACATAGCATAATGAAGTTTGGGAGAATAATAGGGTACATAGAATTATGTATACAGTTAAAACTTGATGGAATTCCAACGAGTAGTTTCTGAGTTATATAGTCAAAATCTTAAAAAGTGGTGATTAGTACTCACATGTGAGCACGTGTTACTATGTTGATTGCGTAACTCGGAAACTACTGGTTAGAATTCGATCAAATTTTAACCGTCTACACAATTCTATGTACCCTATTATGTCAGCAAACTTCATTATGCTATGTGTTATAGAACATGAATTATTAACTTGTTGATCTTATTAGCAGCATTTTTATTTGTGTTCATATCTCGGTTATCGTTCAAATTCGAACCCATGTTCATATGAACTTTTTTGCTTAGAATCATCCATACTACCTCCTCTAAAATTTTGTGAATAGGGTTTCAGATACACCCTGTATAATTGTAAAATTATAATTTTTAAAATTTCATTTTTAAATGTACTTGTTTTCTGTTTAAAACATTTTAAGTTGCCTTCGTGTCAGATGGTAACATTTAAGATTATTATTATTAGTAGTAAATTTAAAAAAATTAATCCTAGAATGTATAATTCTGTGTCATTACGTTTTATTTAAGCTTCCACAAACTGCGCACTACATATTTCGTGACATTATCATTTTAGTCATTCTTTGTTTAAATTGGTACCTTACAACATTTCTAAATTTTTAAAATTATGTGCTCTAGATGATAAAAAGAAGATCAAGCATGACAATATTTTCCATAATAATATCTCCCAATAGTTGATTTGAACTTTCGATAAATAATAAAGCATGAAACGTGGAATTTATGAAATTAATCGATGAGAGTCATCTTTGTCTTCATTTTATCCTATTCTAATTTCAGATTCAGATATTATAAAAACAATATTTCAGTAAATAATAGTGTTTGTTTTTAACATCGCTAAATATTATTTTTTAACTTGAGATTAATAATTTAACTTTGCATTTTACTTTTTTATAAAGGTTTTTATTTCTATTTCAAAGAATTTAAACTTTCATGCTGCAGGTGTCCTCAGATACATGGTACTCCTTGGCGATTTATTTTAAATGGCACAATGAAATATTTTCTGTGGAATAAAATATTGCTTAATAGATTCATTTTCTCTATGGATAATTTTATCATTAACTTCTTCGAAGTATTGATTACCAAAGAAAATTCGAATTAGAAACCAACGCTGTTATAGGAATCTGATAGGTAATATAATAAATGTGATAATACAGTGCTGTCGAAATACGAAAGTCTTTGACAGATAATTAGATTTCTTTTTCTGCAAATGACCTTGACGCAGATCATATAATAAACTTTTTTTCGAGAAAATCTTGAAAAATAAGAAGAATGCCTGTGACCCATTCGTAGACAATTAAATTCAAAACTGATTTTATAGTCACATTTTCGTTTTTTTCTTTTCATATCTTATGAATTCGTGACCAGAAAATTTTATTAATAAATACATAAAAGTTTATTTGGAAATCGAAGGTATTCATTTACTAAGTTTAAATGTTTACTTAAATGAAGGCATCGCCTTCACATGATACGTTGGCCACCTATAAATCAGATACCAGAACAGATTTCTCGCTTCACTAATCTCCTCCCTCATGCACCCCATCTCAAAAAATCCCAACAATTTCCGCAGGTTGTGAAGAGATTGAAAGTTTATTTTTACTCCTGAGACGAGTGATCGACGGTATAAAGGTTGGCATCAAGAGAAAATTTTGAGGAAAAATTTCGGGAAAAGGTTCCATTTTAGGCGAACAACGAACGCAAATTGACGCAATTCTCGTACGTGTTCAGTTTTTTTTAATCGCCCTTGCCGGTTTTAAACTTTTAATTTCAATATTCATTGCCTTCGGTTTCTTAAAAGGGATAATTATTCTTACATTAAACTAGTGCAAATTGTAGTCAACTCCAAAAGTAAAAGAGATTGTGTATAAATATTTATGATAAACTTCAACCAAATTTAACTTGCCATTGGGAAATCGGGCTCCACTTACCCAAAATTTCGGATGTGTAGTTTGTAAGATGGTTCACAGCCTGGGCGAATATCTTGGTTTCTGATGCAGCTATTTCGGCATTTCAGGTCACAATTCCTACATATTAACTGGTGCAAAGTATGATTCACTAAAGGCAACATAATGCCATTCTAGAATGTGATGAAACTTGATTTAAATTGATCGTCTGAGACAAAAAACTGAAATGCTTTATTTAGCCCATTCATGACATTTGATAAAAATATGAGCCAGAAATACAGTATTTGTCATCGTTATTCAGAGAAACACTATCGACGAGAAATTTATACAAATCCAATGCAGATGGGGTAAAGGAGAACCTTCTGAAGCAATGTTCATGATAATTCTTCCAATGAAATGTTTGAGAAGTTCATGATATATGTAGAAGATCCTTTTCATTCTCTCCATAACAAATTAAATTGCAATATCTGTTATGTGGACGAAATACAGTTGCTCTATGGTAGCAATTTTGCAGGACATTTGAACTGTAAAATAGTGGTCACCATCGAATTGAGCTCTTGATAAGAATGAGAAAATCCAAATGAGCCGTTATTATCTTGTTTGGAAGTCCAATTTTTTCCTCAAGAATCTCAGCATACGCTTCAAGTTGTGGCTTTATATATCCCATAGAATTCATCCGACCATAAATTTTAATTTACTCACAAAGTAGACAGAACCATATTATTCAGGGTGAGCTTACAATTTTGGTCAAACAATGTACTTTTTTTGTTTTTGTTTTTCTCCAATTTCGAAAAAAAATTATGAATACAAAAATAGGATACAAATTTTAGTACTCATTTGATAGCTTAATACGTTTGCCTAATAAATCTGCAACGTATTTTTTTTTCTTTTTCATTAAAGTTTATGCAAAAGTATGCGACTTTATAATTTTGTCAAGGAGCGTACATTACAGCTAATGTATGTTGTACATTACACTTTGTATGTTTTTTGTATTAGCGTGAATATTTAATTTGGATTAGTACAACCATTCAATCACGGCATCGATTTTTCCTACTTTTTAAAATTTTATTACATTTTTTTTCAGAAAACTTAAAAAATACCAGAAATGTATTTCTTTTAATACCAGACATTATAAGAAGACAAAAAGTTTTCTTAAAAATTAAAAATTATTTACTGGTAATATAATACAGGGTGAACACAAATGATTGCCCCAGTTCAAGTTTTTATTGTAGGTGTATTATTTACGTAACATATCATCATAAAACTTTATACGTACTTTAGCAACTCGCTAAATCTGTTTGTCATGTTATAGGTGCTCGATTTGTGCCCCTTTAGTAACTCTACGGATATATAAAGTCTGTAATCGAGTTCATCTCATATTCAGTGACGCATATCCCTCTCAATTTGAGCAAAAGATCGGTGATACGAGCTCGGTATTGTCAGATTAGCCGAGAATAGCAGCACAAACACTATGTCCTTTAAATACCCCCATAAAAAGAAGTCACAAGGGTTTAAATCAGGGAAGCGTGGATGCCATGGCAGCTTTATAATAATAATTATTATTATTATTACGGCGTCTCATCGATGACAATGCATGTTTATATCATTAGTTTCACTAGTCTTTTATTTATTCTTAAGCAATTTAATATAAAAATTTAATATTCATACAGTGCTATCATAACGGAACGACTGCCTGTATTAATGTTTATTGTTATCGTTGTTAATTGTTGTATGTAATTGATGTTAAAAATTGCTGATCGTTAACATCCAACATGGAAACAATGAAGGTTACATTGTTACTCGGACTAAAATGATCAGGTGACTTTTCCGTGCCAGGGCAACGCAGACTATGGGCGAGGTCAAAAATGCTAATACCGAGTTGAGTTAGTCAAGGAAATCATTGTTGCTACGATACTCAACAATACTTTAACAATGGTAGCAATAATCATTGCTTCACCAACTCAACTCGGTGTTTGCATTTTTGACCTCGCCCCATAAAGAAAGCCTCCGCACTGAAACGTCATACATTGTTACATCATCATACTTCGTCCTTTACTTACTTTTCAAACCCGTTTATCCGGTAGGGTAGCAGCCCTATGGAGGATCTCCAACGATCGTGATATTCCGCCATCAGGCGCATCTCCTCCCTGGTAATACAAAGCCATCAGGCGCAAGTGACTCGAACCCAGATTCTCCATGTAATCTAGCCACCTGGTTCTAGGCCGACCCCTTGATCTCTTACCCACCGGCTTGGAAAATAACGACTGGCTAAGAAGCCCAGTTTGCAGCATGCGTATCACGTGGCCATACCAGCGCAACTGAGACAGCGCAACTGAGATCTCTCAATGCGGAGAAGTAGCAGCTCAACACTTAAAGACTCCCTTATTGTGCTGCTGTGCGCTCTATCTAGTAGAGTAATACCTGTCACGCCTCTCAGAAATCTCTTTTCAGCCGCTTGTATCCGCGATCGCACTCTTTCGGTCATGACCATAGTTGAGAATGGGGACAAAAATAGATCTGAAGACGTTGAGCTTGGCTTTATTTCCCAGCTCGCGTTTCGTTACCACGGATCGCCACAGTTCACGTCTGACACAGCTTGATGCACCAATCCGAACATCCAATTTTGACGTAGAACTACGTCTATCAGGGGTGCAGCCGAGGAAAAATTCAGACGCGATTTTTCGTTCAAAAAGTGATGTACATATCTCAGTCTATATCTTTCTATTACTATATCCTACAACTATGGTCATTATCTCGTTGGAAAGAGGAATGTTGAGTCTTGAATAATGAGCAAAAATTTCACCAAATGAGCCACTGGGTCAAAAATTACAGCAAATTAAAGTTAAGTGAATTTTATGCTCGCCATCGTAATAACGCAGTGGCGCTGCTGCAGCATACACGTGTGCGGCGTTTATTGGAACTAATTGGAGCTAATCATGGCCTACGAGAAAAGGCCTGTGCATTTAATATAAAGGAGGCCTGTGCATTAGGTATAAAAACGTGGAAACACGAGCGTTTTAAGATAATATCATGAAATCCTGTCATCTGCCGGCGAAATCAGTACATCATCATTTATATAAAATCAGCGACAGTGGACGTTGTCACAACAAAGAAAAAATCTAACAATGAGTTATTTAACAATGGATTATTTCCCGATTATACAAACGGTGGGTTCGCTTCTAGTTTTCTACTAAAAATATGTTGTAAAATAATAAAATATATATTATTTTAAGCAGATTATTTATTTTAAGAAATGAACTTTGAAGTTTTGTTAATTTCTTAAAACAAAACAATAAATCTGACTAAAAAAATATGTTTTCAAAGATGTTGGTCTTAGTTGTTTGTAAAAATATAAATATATGAGTCTTTAAAACAACAGTGATTTTACGACATAGAGTCGACGCGTTTCAGCCGTGGCTTTCTTCAGGACTGATTAAGATACAAGGGTTCGAATTAAAAGCATTCATGAACATTACTCTTCGATCTAAGACAGCAAATGGGCAGCGTAAAGCGAGTGGTGTGGCAATTTATAGAAATTTAAATAGTGTAGCAGACTGTAAACCTGTCGAGCATCACATAAATGTAAGACGGAGAATGATTGAATATGGAGTTGGCGATTTATGTTTAGTGGACGTTACCTTAAATGGTTCTTCAAAATTTATATTGGGTTCGATATATGCACATCCAAATACTTCACGTTTAGATATAAAAATGTTCTTATTTTATGAATTAAAGAAATACACCGACATCTGCAAGCAAATAGATGAAGAGTTTGAGGTGGATGCGGATATGCCTTTGATATTGATGGGCGATTTTAATATAGATGCCAAACGAAACGAAGGAGCATTTGAGTTTATGAAACATCATTTCAATTTAGACATAGTCCCGACTAACTATCCAAGTACATTGGGAAATACTTCCATTGATCTGTCATCTGTTTGTTACTTTTCATATCACAGACCTATTCTTCACAAAATTGTAATGTAATTGAATATAGTAACTTTTTTTTTTTAATTTTGTTCTTTTTTTCGCCAAAAAATACACACTAACGGTAACCAATAATAACATACAGTAGTAGTTCTACGCCTTAAAAACCCGCGGCTTTGGCAGTCACCAGAGCCTCCGTCAATTTTTTTTTTCCTGCGCCCATCATTCGTGAATGCAATCTGGAGAGACTTGAACTTTTCCACCTGTCTCAGTGGGGCTCCCCTAACATGGAAAGCGAACTGAGCAGGCTGTCTTGAAAGAACCAGAACCTCAGTTTTAGCCACACTTATCTTCATCCCAGCCTCTTCACATTTGGCTGCAAACCGGTCTAGTGCATGCTTAAGGAAAGTGCGAGAAGACCCAAGGAGGACAAGGTCGTCAGCAAAGAGCACATCTCTATCAAGGGATACCGACATTTCGTTACAAGACCATTCGTGACAAACACAGTTCGTTCCGAAGAATTTGCGAGACTCGCAGCTTAAAATTAAGTTAATATACCACAAATTTAATCATATATTTATGCAGTAAACTTTGCATATTTTAACATAAAAAACGTAAAAGTAAGGTCGTATTATTCTATCATTAGCCTATTTAAAAAGCGTCGCTCATCATTAAAACACAAGAAATCCTAAAATCATGCATGTTTTGTTAAAACACTGATTGGTTTGTTTGGAATTAACGTCATTTTCAACTGCCGTGGTCATTTCAGGACGGCGTTATAGGGGCTGCAAATTTGCCTTGCAAGGGTTCTTTAACGACTATACTGGACAAACGGCTTTGCTTCTCTTCCGAAGGAAGTGCGTGATCTCAGAATTTTCCCCCTGAAAAATCCTCGTCGCCCTCGGCCGGAGTCGAACCAGCGTCCTCGGGCATCAGAGGCGATCACGCAACCACTGAGCCACCGAGACCGATTTAAAACAATGAAAAGATCATTTTTACAACTTCAGATATACAATAAAAAAAGCAAATATTAAATCATTTTAGAATCTTACAATGTCTCGTTAATACGACTTGTCACAGGAACGAATTGCACCCTCGCGAACTGTCTTGTAAAGAAATGTCGGTATTCCCTCCACCAAGCAGTCGCCCACATAAACACGCAATATAATAATAAATAAACCATTAAGGAATGACATAACTAAGTACCGAAAGGTTAAACTAAACCATTCGCGGAACTATATTTTTAAACGACCCTATGTTAACATTGGAAGTTTCTAATGGACCATTATGATACCATTAAACCACGTACCTTTGAAATAATTTCAACTATCATTAATTTTACGTTATATTCATTCATGACACATCATTCCAAATTGTTTGATATATTACATGCCATATTTTAGCATTGAAAGTTCCAATGAACCATCATGGTTCCACTAAACCAGGTTCCTTGAAACCAATTTGGACTATCATTAATTTTACGTTATATTCATTCATGACACCTCATTCCAAGTCGTTTG
>JAHWFO010084508.1:42586-97535 GCA_023313115.1 Rhysida immarginata
TGCACGCGTGCAGAATCAGCCCAAATTCGGTACGTCAAAAATTAATATTAGTACGTGAGAGTTGAATGATTGTAGTTCACGCATCATTAATGAATTTGTGTGCCTGAAGGTGAATTGGAGAATGAGAGTGTCAAACAAATTTAAAACTTTAGTGTTGGACTGATTGTTCAAGATAAGATTTATAATAATAATAATAATGTCCTTAACTCGTGTCACCATGAAGAAGTTTTTGACTACTCAATTGTCTGGAATAAATCGTTCAAGGAGGTAAAAAAACAAAAAAAAACAAAACCCAAACCCTTGAAACTAATAGGGGCACTTCAATGGAGTACAAAACACTGCATTTCATGTACCCATGCTTGAAAAACGCGTCAATCCGCTAATTTAGCAGTCCAGGGGTTATCAGTAGTCAACTGAAACAAGGTGCCAACATAATTTACCAAGAGGCAGAGTTTAATTAACCAAATAACCTTTGAAACTAATGAGGCAACATATTTCACATACCCTAACCAGCAGAAACGACAATTTTTTTTTTAGCTCGGATTACTGCAGGACGCAGTTATTAGGGGATCTACAATTCTGTTCACACCAAACACCGAACACAGCGACCGAGAAGCTGATATCAGTAACATACAAATTTTGTTTTATAGGAACCCACTGCTTACACCTTTACGTATACTGTTGAAATAATCAACAGCAAAGAAGATAAAATATCCTAAGTTTCAACCGAAAAATAAAAAGAATAGTTGAATTGAAGAATTAACAACTTTTGTTCAATTAATTTCAAGAGCACAAACTTTTTAACAAGGTCGGTTAATCAACTGTTGATGAAATGTATAGGCCATGTTAGTACAAAAGCATTCGCAATCGTCGGGAAAACAGTAACAGACATCAACGGTCATCAACGTTTTTGAACTATTACCGACGCTGAGAGTAAATGAAAACATCATAAAAAATCGGAGGAACTTAAAAGAAGAGGTGTGGTTGGTTTCCTTAACCAGTGCGAACCCCTAACATTAATAGGAAAACGTGTATTCGAACTATGTCTCAGCCCACATCACCCTAACTACAACCCGTTGATGGTAAGAAATCAGCAAAGAAATACAGAAAAAAAAAAATAAAAAAAAATACGTGTAAGTGTGACTTGTGTTAAAAGAGGAAACAGAAATGTAGCATAAAACATTGTATAATTGTATGCGTTGACAAATACCCCGAGGAAAAGATGTCATTTAGCATTTGTATTTTACAAAAGATTAAGGAGCAAGAAAACCTTGAGAGAGAGAGAGAGAGAGAGAGAGAGAGAGAGATGAAGATAAGGTTAACCATATCGAATTGAAACAACGAGAAATGCTGCATTTTTAAACGGTCACAGCAAATCATTTCAGACATATATTAGTAACGAGAAAACCGTAAAACAGTAAAATTTGTAATTTTAAACACACAGTTTTAGCTTAAATTCACATAAAAACAACAACTCACTAAGAGGTAGGGATTGTCGTTTAACAAAGGAACCCTTGAAAGACAATTTTCTTTTTTCAAACGAATGAATAACAAACAGTAAATTAATGATAAAGAAAACGAAAAAATTGATTAAAACAAAATTTCAGTCGAAAGAGTAACAAGGCCGGAAACGAATGCCACTGCATCTAGTCAGATTGGGGTCAGCGATGGATAGATAGGCACGCTATTATCTGGGGCTAATGGGGCTATTGGGGCTATCATTACATTAACCGTTCTTATTCAACAAAGCAGTGTGTTGCTAAAAACAACCTTCGGTGTTCATAACTGCACGCTGGCATTGTTTGAGACGGTACGCCATGCGTTTTGCCCCACCAAGTGCGGGCAGAAATTAGGAGGAAGTCTGTGTAAGCGCCTGAGCGATCTGCTTATACGATAGACCTATGAACCACTAAAAAACCAAGCGAGGAAAGAGAAGACCTCAAACTCTTCCCCCCTGGCTTACAATTTCGCTGTCTTGTCTACAAACAAAAGAGCCCAAAATAAACAAACAATAGAAAAAAGAGTAATGAAGTCTGCTTTAATAAGAAACACTATTGACCTACGACCCCCTCAAAAATGTAAGCTTGTAATATCTTAAAAGTGAAATTTGCACTTAAACGTTTATTATGCAATGCATATTAACTTAGAAAATTTAACCTTTTGCACGAGCCTAAATACATTAAAAGTAAAGGCAGAATTTTGTTTTATTTTATTTTATTTTTTAGCACATCAGTTAAAATTATAGGAAATAAAAAACAATCAGTAAAAATTAACTAAAAACTGAAAACCTGTATACTTTTCTTCATCAACATCGATATTATTTGTAATTATTTTGTATAATAAATCAATGAAAAACAGAAAAACAGAGATATGGAAATGTGGAAATAAATTTTCCAAGGCAATGAATGTCCGCGAGACCTAAGAAATGAACAAGTACTACCGCACATGTGAAACAATAATGCTATTGTATTAAAAATTAAAAACACTCCGTTTTTACATCAGCAAAATGCAGCAAAAAGATGAGACAAAGATTTTTAGCTTAGATTGAATGTGAGCCTTGAATACATCTGTTGTCATCTCTGTTCACGACTCAGATACGCTAGGCTTCGTACGCCTTGCGGGGTAAGAATTACGTACACTTTTATAAATAGGACAGGCTTTAATTTAGTCGGGGAAAAAAACACGAAAACGAATGGTGGGAACACCCATGCATCATAAGCAGAACGTATATCACATACCTGTGTTAGAAAATGCAAGGAATTTTATCCAGGAATAGCTTGAACACTGATCGTAGTGTCAAACGGCGTTGTACTCCTCGCGAACACGTTAAGCCAAGCCCGACCGAATTGTGTGAAAACACGTACGTTTTTTTTTTGTTTTGTTAATACGACAGATTTTAATTAGATGAAAAAACTCTGAAAGTAATGTGAAAACGTCAATGCATCACAAACAAACGTATTTCAAACACCCTGACTTGTCAGATATGTAGATTTTAAGCTTGAATTAGCCTGCGTGTCGAAAGTAGCGACTGACGGCTCTGTACACCGCTATTAGGCCTCGTGCGAACACCTCGACACCACCGGTGTGCAAATATGTTAGCTGGGAGAGAATTTAATTAGGAGAAAAACGAAAAAAAACAAAAAAAAAACGACGAAAGAGCCGTGTAACCCTAATAAAGTACAGAAAAAACATATCACATATATCTTTGGTTGAAGACACCGTGTTTTTTAAGCAAACACTAACACGTGACCAATGCAACCCTGAGCGAACGCGCTGAACAATAACGCCCCAGCGTCCGTGCCCTAGCAGTAACGACCACCGCCAACTCTTGAGTACACACAGGCACAACATCAATCAACTTGCAACACATCGTAAAAAGGGCAGTGAAACGAACATACATCCTCATGACAAACCTTTAAAAGTAAAAATCAGTGTAATTAGACCGAAAAAACAAGCCATCGAGGCCACGTCATTGGGAAAGTATGCCCGAGAAGCAACGTGGCCGTGAGTGCCTACCCCAGGAATCACGATGCTTGCATACACGAACATCATCAACTCATGAATTGTAGAGTGACGTAAAACGAAAGCACAGTCCACGTACATCCTTTATTAAGTAAAAATTATAAAAATCAAACTGTAAAAACAAAAACCAACAAGCGCGCGACTTTGAGAACTTAACGACTTGTGACGAGTGATGTTAAATCATCGCATGTGACCATAGCCTTAAATTGAATACAGACTTTTTGCACAATAAAGAGTACTCAACAGATCACTCTCGTATCCTAATACCCTAAGTGAACAGAAAAGTTGTATACTGTATGAGAGAGAGAGAGAGAGAGAGAGAGAGAGCGAAAACAATTTTTAGAATACAGTTTTAAACAACATTTTGTAAACTTGTATTGGTAATGTAGGAGTAGGGAGAAAGAGAGAGAGAGGGGGGGGGGGTGACTGAATATCGCGAGGTTGAGGAGTCGAACAACGCGTTTAATAACAACTGTGAGCCAAAGTTGTGCAAATTTGTATAGAGAGAGAGCGTTAAGTATGCCTCAGCAACATTGAGAAACGTGAAATTTGTATTTTTTATTTAACATTTCAACCAGATTCAAACCTGAGAAGAAAAACAACCCTTCATGCGATCAAAGGCAGTCAGTGAGAGAGGCAAAAATGAAAATAAAACAAAATTTCAAACAGCCCAGCTTTAATATAAGCTAAAAAATTTAGTGAATATGACCCTTTCATCATTTTGTGTGACCTCGTATTTATAAGCAATTATATGAGAGTTCAGACAACATTAGTCCCTACTCAGATGCACACCTGTCAATTGAAACAATGTAGGCATTAGTTGAAAATTAAAAAACAAAACACCTTGAAACAGCAGTCGTTTTATTTAGAAAAACTGTAAAAGAGCATGGAAAAAATTTGGTTACCCAAGAAACAATAGTGAATTAGTAATTAGGTGATCAAAATCGAGGCGTGCCTGTATACAAACCCCTACTCAGTTTTATAGGTATGTAAGCGAATCAACAGGTGTTCACTTGTAAGACAGAATCACTTAAGTGGATTTTGCTGAGAGCATCTGGACCCTTCTAATCTGCCACCCTGGGGTACATCAGAGGATTATAAAATTAATTTTATTTCAGTCTTAGGCCACCTGAACATGGATGCCATCAAGTGATTACCTTACCATCAGCACAACAAGCTGTGTCGCCCTCTGGTGTCAAAACCCCACGAATTGTGTCGACCTCTGGTGTCAAAACCAACAAAAGAGGACCACACCCAAAAACAGACCAACGCCCAAATAAAAGCCAACACCCATAAAGGACCAACGCCCAAATAAAGACCAACGCCCAAATAAAAGACCAACGCCCAAAACAGGGGAGGTGAGGTGGTGGGTCACGTGAAACGCATTCTGCACGCGGATTGGTTGAACGCCTGTAACGTCAGGAAGGTGGGGAGGAGGGGAATGGGTTGTCACGTGACATGAAGTCGAGGGATGGAGGGGGTGAGTGGTCACGTGAGTCGCATTCTGCACGCTGATTGGTTGAAAGCCTGTGACGTCAGGCAGGGGGAAGGGGGTTGGGGTGGTCACGTGATGCGAATACTGCACGCTGATTGGTGGAAAAACGGGGCGCCTAGGCCACGCCCACCTCATTAATATGCAACCCAACTGGGTAGTATGCTACTAACAGCTACAGTTACACTATAAGAATTTTCCTATTTCCCCTTTTACGGCTATCAGAAAATTCTAAAGTCACTAAATAAACAAACGACAATTACTCTCATTAATACAACTTAATCAGTTTGTAGTCTACAAAAATTGCACAGCGTTCTAAAAACTCTGACTTCTTTGCAGCCAGACGCAATATATCAGTTAATTCTGCACTTCTTATTAACTTGAGCGATAATAACCACCATTAAACAGTATATCTATCCGAGCAAAAGCCTTCCCACACACACGACATGGAATAAATTCACCAAGTTGTCATTTTAAGGCTGGATGTCTTCAAGGGTGAGTAAACTCGATGACCGATGATTGTGGATAAGTCTCCATATATCTCTCAACGACAGCGGCAACAGCAAAACTATAATTCTCCAGTAAATTCGGGTTGCATCATAATTATGCTCCTGTTGCGATCACACCGTCAATAAACTTAAAATAATACTGTGGCGAAGAGTAGTCAAAATAAATCATTTCGAACTTTCCGGCGTTCCCACCATTACGACAATTTTTTTCCGACCATTTATTTTTTTCATCATCATCACCAAAAAGGTAAAGTATTCAGTATTCAAAAGCGTGTAACAACGCAACAATACCCCTATAATAACCGCTAACAACATTACCAAAGACTTCTCCATAAAGAAATAAAAAAAATTCATTTATAACAATGGCGAACTCTGTTGCACGTCCTCCGACGTTAACAGTGATCTTCAACAATTAGTTATAATGAACAGCAAAAACTTTATAATGACAGCATTTTAACACAACAAATGTAATAATGTTTTAAAATAAAATAAATAAAAATTTCACTACTATATTTATTTGGAACTTAGAACAAAATTTATTAACCCCCAGCTTACGAAATAAAGAGAGATACTAAACACGCATACCAATAATTAAAATTATGATAATAATAATACCCATATCCTTATATTCAGTTAATTAAAATTTGAACTCCGTTCTCGTCGGACCCATGTGACACACACTGACATGCAATGTCACACTTTCGTATTCAGTTTCAATGAAAATCTCTGTCGCAGGTTGCGGTCAGGAATAGTGCGATCTATGCGGCACTTTGCGCGATCTGTTCTCCTTAGCTTCTCGAAACAATGGAAAATGGCCGAAGCTCGATGACCATGAATATCGATAGACCGTGACTGGAACATAAAATTATATGATTTTTGAAATGTCAATTTTCAAATTTTAAGAAACATTTTCATTCAGTTATTGCAACCTAATTATCTTAAACCATTACTTAGAAGTATTATTATTCAACATAGTTTTCAACAGCAGCTTATAGAATAAAGGCAATAGCGATTAGATAAATTAGAGATATACACTGAGTGAGCATATTATTATGACCACCCTGTCAGTATGTCGTTGGGCCACCTTTTGCCTTTAATACTGCGGTGATTCTTCGTGGCATTGATTCCACGAAATGTTGGAGGTGGTGGGAGGAATCTGACGCCATTCCTGATGGATAGCACTGTCTACTTGTGCTAGATTGGACGGTGGTGGATCCAGCCATCTGATGGTTCGTTCGACTTCGTCCCACAAATGCTCAATTGGAGTGAGATCTGGGGCCGTTAGGGGTCACCGAAGTAAGGTAAAGTCCCCCCCATGTATCCGGAACCAGTCCTGCACAATACGAGCTCTATGGCATGGTGCATTGTCTTGCTGGAAATAGCCATCTCCATTGGGATATGCCATCAACATGACAGGGTGGACTTGATCGGCGACGATACGGAGGTATGCTGTGCCATCCAGACGTTGTTCAACACGTATTAACGGACCCAACGCATGCCAGAAAAGCATTCTCCAGACCATAACACTGCCCGCACCGGCCTGAAGGGTTGTACTCATGCATGCGGGGCCCATGCTTTCGTGCTGTTTTCGCCATATTCTCACGCGGCCGTCTGCATGATGTAACTGGAATTATGACTTGTCAGACCACATGATTTGTTTCCACTGCTCGATAGTCCAGTCCTTGTGCTCCTGGGCGAATTGGAGTCGTTTCCGCTTGTTGGTTGCAGACAGCAAAAGTGTGCAGACAGGTCTTCGGCTTCCATATCTCATGCGATGCAACTTGCGGCGGACAGTGCATCCCGAGACCGTTTTGGAGGACCCCTGATTAAGGTCAGCAGTGATTTGATGCATAGTTGCCCTTTTGTCATCTTTTACCAGTCGTGACAGTCTCCGTTCTGTCCGATCATCAACCATCCGTGGGCGGCCACAAGGCGAACGTTCAGACCCTGTTTTCCGGCTAACCGTCCAGTCCTTAAATACTTTAACGATAGCTGCTCTTGAGCACCCCCACGAATGCTGCTGTTTCGCTGATACTCCCTCCATAGCTCCGAGCACCTACAATCATCCTGCTAGATAAATCGCGTCTTTTACCCATAGTTGAAGAATGGAATACGTCTACTGTTGTCAATGACACTCAGTTTCCCTTTTTATATTGGTCCGGCCCGCTAGCAACATTGTTGCGACGTCCGTGCGCGAATTTGCATAAACATGTCAGATGGTCATAATAATATGCTCACTCAGTGTATAGCATACGGTTTATCCCTTTTTGGATATGTTTGCCCACTATTTTGAGAAGTGATCAAACCTAATAACTTGACGTTCAACTTTAGTGTTTCCATTATAACAACACTTAACTTTGTGAACAGATAACGCTGCCTTAACTTTAAATCGCGCTTTAGGTCGTGTCTGCCGAACTTCACCTTAGCTCTATTTTTTGACGTGCCAGACACTTCTGATGTAGGCCCTAAGGGGTTACCTCTTGTATAATTACCCGGTATTGATGTTTATTTTCTGTGTTTTATGGGTTTAGATTTGTTTGCTTTGCGATTTACTATTGTTGTTTGGTTTCGTATTGATATTAATACGTTTTGACTATTCTCACGGACTTCGATTTGCTTTACAATTCGGTTTTTATTTTTTGCTTTGTGAATAGGTATTGTCGTTTGGTTTATTCAAATTTTGTAAGATTAGAGATAAAGAGCATCAGTAGAGCCCTTGGGTACTTCCTGGTACACTTCTCGTTCTTCATACACGGGGATGATTGTATTTGTTGTGTGGCCGAATGGCCCGTGGAATATGTTTTTGACAACTGGCCGTGTAGTTTTTTTTTCAGTGTTGCCATCAGGAATTTCTGCAGTAATGATATCGTCAATTTGGTTGGGACGCAATTTTTATTTTAGCCACAGCAAAAGATGTACGTGGGGCAAACCGCGCTTTTGCCAGTCTGGAGTACATGAAGCCAAGGCCTACAATAAACAAGGCCAGCGCACGCAAAAAAAATGGCGACAATCAGAGGCCGAGTATTTGTGTGAAATAAGCTGAAATAGAAGAATTATTTCACGAATTTGCTTTAATTTTCTAACAAAACTTAACAAAACTTCACAGATTTCTAACATCATAATATGTGCTTTCGAAATTTTATTTCGAAAAGGTGCTTTTTCTGTTTCTTCCATAGATGGCACTACTATGAAAAAAATAAAATTACATTTATTTGCATATATGTTGTCAATATTTTGATTGAAACGTAAAGCCATTTAAATAAATTTTAGAAGATTAAGGCAAATTTGTGAAATAATTCTTCTATTTCACCTTATTTCACAAAAAAATGGCGACAATTGGAGGCCGAAATTCTGCCTTGTTAATTGTAGGCTTTGATGAAGCACTCAGTCTTGCTATATATTTGACCTTTCGTGAGCAGAGCTACCAACTTCCGAACTTTAGTTTCAAAACTCGAGCATAAGATAGGATAGGATGAGCAAAAACGGTTAATTTTAACTATCCGCACAAATCGCGAGCCAAATCGCAAACGCAAGTCTCACTCTCGGCCCTACGGGCCTCGCTCGTCACTGTTTTCCGTTACTCTGTCTACGACGTCCCCCTCCGGGGGCAAATAACTGATATATACCCCAACCTATTTGGTTACAGGGGGCAGTTGGTTTCCTCCCGGCCGGTTACAGGAATCGCGACAATTCAGTTTGCGGAATCAGTCATCGCGTGATTTGTGCGGATAGTTAAAATTAACCGCAAAAACTGATGATGCAATGACAGAACATTCGTTTAATGCTATTGAACGTAATATGAGTATAGCAGGTGATAAGGATAGGGAAGTGTCTATCGAGGAGTCAAAGGATAAGCGCCAAGCTGTGAATTACTTCGCAATCTGTAGAAGGGTGAACAACAATTGAGTGGAGCCTGCGACTAGCGAACGTGGCGCCATCATATAAATGAAGAGGCACGTGAGAATGAAATGAATATTTGTTGATCACTCTTTCAGCGGCCATTAACTTGCCATGGTGGCGACATCTATAGGCGTGGCGCTTATCAATACATGTGTCTCCCTTGAGCCCTCTAACAAATGTCTAGACGACTGATGAAAGTTTGTGTGTTTGTTTGTGTGTTTGGAAAGGAAAGAGAAAGAGAAACAACGAGTATTGGTCAGAAACTCTACAGTTAATGACAAAAAGCTATCCGGGCGATGGAAACATCTGAACAACGGAAGCTTCGTCTAGAGCAGGAGGGTAGAAGAGCTTCTACGTCAAGGGCAAGGGGAAACTTCGAAGAAAAGATGAGGTAGTTCCTATGATGTTCCCGGTGGTGAAAATGGATATTTTAATCTGAGGCAAGTCAATCCAACAACAGAATAAATAAAGTCTCGAGCAAAGCCGGGTTTTCAGCTAGTCATTGTATGAAATAGGAATCAAAGGGATGATTTATACCACATGATCAAAACTATCCAACGAGAAATAGCGTTTGTCGGCATTCGCGCAGGAAAAGAATGTGCATACTTTCTTTTTACAGTGCTTTATTGGTTACTGTATGAGGACACCACACTCGCGTTGGCGACAAATTTCCTATCTCCTTTCCCGCAAGCTCTGCAGTGAAGCTTCGTGGAACACTGAACTGTGGGTCATTCAGGCAGTTTTGGCATTGACCTCTCAGATTTTAATGAAATTTGGTATATCGAATTGCCCTAGAGAGTTAGTAATGAATGACAAATATTAATTTTTTTTCATTTTTACGGAAGTTCCAGACATTTAAAATTTTCGAAACTTGAGTGGGGGCCTTATCTATGTAGTACTGTAACTTCGGTTGGACTAGGAAGATGTAATTTGTGATATATGAAAGCTCTTTAACTGTAGATTCTATATGAATTTTTTAAATTGTATTACGCATGCGCAAATATTTGAATTTAATAAAAATATTTTATTTAGGCTAATTTCTCTAAAAGATGGGTATATTTTTTTCGTTAAAAAATTATTAATATCTTACACATACTTTCATGAAAACAATACAAAAAATTCAAAACTGTGTTTTGCTCCGTTTTGAAGATAATTTTTAAAGCTTGAGCTCCAAGCAGCAGGAATCAGGTAGTAGGGACTTGACTACTCGTACAGGGAAGAGAAAGCGTGTAACCTTGGGACCATTCATTTATTTACGTTTTATTATTTATATAAATAGTATTATTAATTATAATGACAGGAAAATATAAAATCAATAGTAGCATTACAATAATAATTATATCAATAGGAAAAATGTTTCTTAGAACTTCAGATTTTTTTTCAGAAGTCAGAAAAGTATTGAGCACCTGTTAAATAAGAAGATAATTTAGTAAGAAAATATAAATTTGAATTATGATATCGAATTGTAAGTAATAAAGAAAAATATATTTACTTTACACTTCCTCAGAGTCAGTCACTTCTGACTTACCCTGAAGGACGAGATGAATTGCAGAGGTAGCTGAAATTGATACAGGCTTCATTATACAGGATGTTTCAAAATTTAGTGTGCAGTAGTGCATGGAAACGTGTACAGTCCGCACATTAATGCACTTTCTGCAGGACGTATTTGCTGATCGAATCATCTCAGAGGCATCTGGCCTGCACGCTCGCCGGAACACACACCTTTCGATTTCTTCCTTTGGGGTGCCTTGAAAGGTAAAGTGTATGCAAACAATCCGCACACTTTGCCTGAGCTGAAGGAGGAAAAATCTGAAGTTCAGCAAATCTCACCAGCCATATTGAGCAGATTGTTTCACAACGTGCAACTGCTATTTTATCTCGTCATCAGGGATTAAATGTCCCTTAAGGTGATTTTTCTTCTTTGGGAGGTGGTGAAAGTCGCAAGGTGCAAGATCTTTCATCTTTGAACTGTAGGCGCTGCAACACTTCTAAAGTGTGGCGATTGTTTGCTGGCGAGCGTTATCGTGCTGCAGAAGATAGTCCAAAGCTGCCATTCAATCCTGGTGTCGACAACAACCCCGGACTTCCTCTCAGACGGGTTCACACGAATAGTCACACGTTAGTGCAATGCGTGGAAAGGGATGGGGATAATATCGAAAAGTTAATAGTGCATTACATAGAGGACAAATGTAAGTATCAGATACAAAAAGAATTTTGAAAATCGGTTAAAATATATAAAAGTTACATCCATGGAAGCATTACTTTTCGATCAACCCTAGTAGCTTCTCTATTTTTATTGAATTATCTTTTAAAACTTAATGAGTTCACATTGAAAGGAATAAAAACAGCTGTAGAATGTTTAAGACAATCGGATATTACCACAAAATTTATATTTCTTAGCATACCTTGTCCATCTGAAGAACTGAAGCTCGAGTATCCATGTGATTGTGGCTTGGAACTCGAGCTTTAAAAATTAATATCTTCAAAACGGAGCAAAACACAGTTTTGAATTTTTTGTATTGTTTTTATGAAAGTATGGGAAAATATTAATAATTTTTAACGAAAAAAAATATACCCACCTCTTGTTTAATTTGCATAAATAAAATATTATTATTAAATTTAAATATTTGCGCATACGTAATAAAATTTTAAAAATTTCATATAGAATCTACAGTTATAGAGCTTTTATATGTCACCAATCACATCTTTCTAAGTAAAATACAACCGAAGTTACTTCATAGCTAAGGCCCCCACTCAAATTTCGAAAACTTTACATGTCCGTAACTTCCATAAAAATAAAAAAAATTTAATAATATTTGACATTCATTACAAACTTCCTAGGGCAATTGTATTTACCAAATTTTATTAAAATCCGTGAGGTCAGTGCCAATGCCTGCCTGAACTGACGTGGAATGACCCCTATACATTAGAGAGGTTCAGCAAAGCAAACGTGTGGCATGGCAATGACGTAGAGCGCAGGAATGACGAAAATCTAGGTCAAGGCTTCAGGCGTGTTTCAAAACTGGAGGAGATCTCAATGGGCGGAGCAAAAAAATCTACCACAACGTCATCGAAAACGTCACATTTTAGCTCGAGTTTTGAAACATCACCTCAAGAGAGAGCAAGTGTTATCGAAAACAATTACGTCATCGAAATCTATTCATGGCGTATCGATTTTATCGAAATCATACATTTGCTATATATGAACAATTTCTTCATTAAGTCTGTTTATTGAAATATTTTCAATAATAATTAGATAACATTAAAAAAAGAATAAGTACTCTAAAGAATTAAATATTAAATAAGAGACTACAAAGAAATATTATAATAAAAAAAAAAAGAAAAATGGTTTGCAGGATTGCACGGTTTTTACCCAGAATCTCGCGTTTTTAGCCAAATTTAAAATTATCGAACATGCATATTATCGAAGCGACAAATATATGGCTTTTATTATCTTACATGGTATTTTTTAAATATAATGTTAATAACCTATTTTCCATATAAAAATTGTCCATACATATAGAATTATCCAAATAATTTAACCAAATGTGATAGTTTATTCGTTAGATTAACTGAACTAGCGATTTAGCGAACGGACTGCGAGGACACTGCATATAACTTTGAAAAATATTGTAAGGTTTGCCAATAAGCAAATGAACATGAAAAAAAAGATGGATCATTTAAAAAAATTGTCAAAGTTGAAATTTGCTTAAATGGCCATTCACTCTCAAAGTATATTATAACAATTAATTATTGATGAAAAATAGGAAAGAAAATTCCACAGCCTGGGATCGAACCAGGAACCTTCTACTCACCGTGCAGATGCGCAAGCCATCAATAATTTAACCATCTGAGGTATGGCGTGTATAAAATCCTCATAGAACATCCAATTATTATTCTTTAACAATTAATTATTACCAGTAGTACAATAAAATAGACTCAATCAAATTACAAAAGCGGACTTTTAATAAAAAAAAAAAACAAGTGTCAACTAAATAATAAATGATATTATAACCGGAAGTAAGCCTTCCAAGCATCAGGTAAAGATTTTACTATCGATAAATGGAAGTAAAAATTCTGCGACCTGGGTTCGAACCAGGAACCTCGGCTGTTATGGCCGACGCCTCTACCAGTTGGGCTATCGCAGACGCCCGGACAGCCATGCTTGGTAAGCTTTCAATCTACGTTATGTGACGTCAAATCCGCGTCACGGACGCGATATCTCGAGTTTTGAAACAGAAAAATCTCGAACTCCTCCATTGCCTCGAGTTTTGAAACACGCCTTTCACGTGTGCTTCACGCTGCCTCACGTCGACGTGAGGTTAAAAAAAAAAAAAAAAAAAAAAAAAAAAAAGCCTGAAGTACTGATGTCATTGCTTCACGTCCGAGGCTAACGCGAAATACATGCTCCGGCACTGAAAAGTCACCTGATCAAAGTAGGTCTAGCAACAATCCAAACTTCATTGTTTCCAACAAAGGAAAAAACACTGATTGTTAAAATAAAAGATGGAAACAATGAAAGATACATTGTTAATAGACCTATTTTGGTCAGGTGACTTTTCATTGCCGGAGCCTGTCTTTCTCGTTAGCCTCTTCACGTCTCCACGTTAAATCATGGCGATGCAGTTATGTTCACGTTTGCCATTCCCGGTGTTTTTATTTACTAAACGAACAAATAAAATGCTATCTTAATTTGCATTCGTGTTCTTTAGATTTACATCTATGATATGATAATTGAATAATTGTAACAAAAATATATACTTAAATGAAAATGTCAAAAATGGCAGAAAGTTTTGCTCTGCTGGTTTTTGCTTAGCACGAGGCAAGAACCGGATGCGGATATTTGTGTTCTGCGCATGTGTAATAAGAACATAATGTTATACGTATGAGATGCCATTTGGACTCGTAAGGGGAAGTAACGCTTTGCTGAAGCAGATTTTCAAGGCTCATCCTTGTGTGGACGTGAACTTTAGATGATGTCATTCATTTTCGCGTTCACGTTTACGTTATCGCTTTGCTGAACCTCTCAATAGTTATTATGGAACCAGTAGCAGGAATTTCACAGATAACATGTTTAAACAAAGGAAGAAAAGAAACCATAAGTTAATTTTTAAAATTAAAATCCATATGTACAGTCGGCAACAAAAAGTATCTAGCCACCTTGCAAGGTTGTTTCTATGCAAGGTGGCTAAGTACTTTTGTTGCCGACTGTACATTTCCAAGCGCTGTTTCTCTTTCACCATTGAGAAACAACAATTCCCGTGTTTCTTACTGATGAAGGAGCCAGAGAACTCCAAAACGTACATATGGGTTTTTAATTTTATAAATTCGTTTGTGAAATTGTGGGGGTTTTTTTTCCCTTGGTGTTTTCCTGGTGTCCACAGTTTTAGCTGTCTTATATTTCTATTAACATATGCAACATTGACTAGAATTAAGCTAGTTCATTTCTTAAGTCATTTATCTATATACAGGGTGACGAAAAACAAATGGTAGATAATGATACACGTAATAGATCTTGGTATAGGGATGCATTTTTTTCCCTATGAACATGGGTTCGAATTTGAACGCTAACAGATATGAACAGGAATAAAATTGCCGCCACCAAGATCACCATGTTAATAACTCAGGTTCTATAATATCTAGGATGATGAAATTTGGGGGAATAATAGGGTACATAAAACTGTATTCTCTTAAAATTTGATCGAATTCCAACGAGCAGTTTCCGAGTTACCCCCTCAACATCGTAACACGTGCTGGTTAGTACTCGCATATTTGTGTGCTAGAAATTGAAACCTCAATTTCCAACACGCCCAGCCTTTATTTAAAGGAAGACGTCCCTCCTCTAAGTAATTAACCCTTCCCTTTTGCAAGTTAGGACCGTACCAGAACCGCTTAGCAAACAAAGACCCCTGAAATTGTGGATAAAACCCCTTTTACAAATTAACTAAGGGGCGATATAAGTTTAATCTTAATTAGGTAAAATACAGAAACTACCTTTTAGTGGGAAAAGTATTATTACGTAAATAGCTAACAACCCCTAAATTCCCTGGGAGAAAATAATGCAAAATGAAACCTTGCTGTAAATATACAAGGACTAATTAGAAAGAGAACTAACAAGTTCCAAACAAATATTTTCCTTTATTACAATAAAAGGGTAATGGAAAGATTTTTCCCAAACTGTTAAAGAGGAACAGCATTCACTAATCAAAAAGGGTGGTTGTAATGGTGAAGACGGTCTAAAGATGAGACGAACAAATCGGTCGACGAAACGGTATCCGACGAACAGCAAGATGTGTTCATAGAAGTAACTTGGTTGAAACGCAGCCTCCTTTTAGGCGAAGGGGAATCTAAGTGAATCCGTTCACGACGCAGTCCGAAACTATTAAGTCCTAGGACGTCTTGGGGGGAAACTAGCCGATTGGGAAGCGGGGCATTACTAATATACATTTGGAAGTGAAAAAAAATATTCTAATTTGGAGAATGATAAAGAAACAGTTGAAAACACAAGAAAAAAAATATAAATAAAAGAACTAAATAAAGGCAAGAAAAAAGATTAATTAAGCAAAAAAAATACCAGGTACCTCAGGGAAAACAGAAGGAAATGAGAAACGCAAGGATACAATTAAAAATAAAACGTACAGACAGTAAGATACACATGAGGCAGTAGACAGGGGTAAAGAACGAGTCGGGGTTAGGTTGCTGGGCTCGATACAACGGACAAGTTTGAGGTGCGAGTTCACATGAAGTGGGGCGAAAACGAATACACAGATGGAAAAGATGTCCTTAAAAAGAGAAATGACACAAGATAATGATAAATAAAAAAACAATAACAGTAATTCTAAAGAAGGATTCAATAAATTTGCATAGTACAAGAAAAATAATATAGATAAAAGGAAACAAAGCAAAGGAATTAATTGTAATACGGCGAGAAGTTGGGATGAATTAAGCATTGAAGAGACACAGTCTGCAAAGGGCGACTGGTCAGCTCTAAAGCCTTCATAGCTCAGAGGAACAGAATAAAAAAAAACTCCAACGGCAAGAAACTTGAGAAGAGTTGAAGGAAGCTTAAGGTGAATGTTCGAAAAGTCCAAAACCAGATGACACGGCGAGGTAGTATGACGACGAAGCCGACCCAAGATCATAGACGACCGTGACGGAGAAACTAAGTTCGGACGAAAACTTAGATTAGTTGACGTCATCGGTTGGAAACAGAACTTGAACCGTAAAGGCAGGCGACTTCCTAAAAGCACAAACGCCAACTCAAACTACATACAAGTTGGTTGCGAATGACTGAAGTAAAATGGTGCTTGGAAGGGTTCCGAAGAAAGGCGTCCATGCCTTGGTCGATATCAAAAATCGACATACGCAAATGACCCAACAAAAGCAAACCACATACCCCAAGAAAAGGATGCACCACCAAAAATAGCACAGCTAAGTCCAACCGACGGAGTAACGACAGTGATAACGGAAAACGAACGGGCAAAAGGTGGCATGTCCACGAAGTTACAGATGATTGACAAACGGTTCAAACAGAAGGCAAATTGAATCTAAACCAGCATGGAAGACATCATAATAACATCAGCCGGTCCTCAGCCCAAGACGAATAGTGGGCTAAGCTTCCCGAAGATAAAAATTCGGCTAAGTGCTTCAAGCCATAATTGGATGGGCAAAAGGAAGGATTGACTTCCCAAAGAGCAGAGTCTGTTTGTACGAAACTAAGTCCAAAACATCATCAGGGAGAGAAGTTGACAGGGCCAGGTCCGAGGCCAGACTGATTAACTCCCAAGAAAAATGTCAGCAGCATAAAAAGGAAGCAACGCACTCAGCACGAGCGAGCGCGATGAACGCGATGAAAGCTAGAAGTCAACAATGACAAAAGAAGGGGGAAAAGATTACAGCAATCGCGGTGGCAAAAATTTAAAAAATTCTTAAAATTAAGCTAGTAGAATGCAAAAAATAGAGGAAATATTTTGAATTAAAAAAAATTAAGCCCTGCTTAAAGAGCAGGCAGAGGGTCAAAAAAAAGGCACGCAACAGTATCTACGTATGTTTGTCCGGATTCAAAATGAAACTTGGAAGTAAGTTATAAAGTTGAAATTTAACACACATCAATATATCATAATGATGGAACAAATCCAAAACTGGAGATAAGTCTCTCATCAACTATCTGTGGACGACAACAAACTGGCGCGGTCAGCATTATGCTTAGGAAATATTTTCGTGGCATTCGCTAGGTGTACTCTCGGTGTATTCATTTATTGTGGATGGCAATATGAATAGATTTAAACAGGTATCGATTCTTGATGACCATGTACACTCATACATGGACGTTGTTTTTCCAGGGCATGATGGCATCTTTCAGCACGTCACTGCGACATTTCATACGTTTTCCAGTCGAAGCATTGTAGTTCCTCATCGTGCTTATTAAACCAGTCTCGGACAATTGAGCAGTGTGAAGATGAAGATGGTCGGCAGAACAATAAGTGGGTCGAGATCACGATAAAACCTCGCCCCCCCCCCCCCCCACAGAGTCACTAACCCCCCTTCATGCTTAACAATCAACATCATAGACTTCTCCTGGCGTTCTATAAACGTAAACAAGTCCATTTTTCTGGAATAATGGGAACGACGATTCGTCTGACCAGATGACATTCTCTCATTATTATTGTCCAATTTCTATGCTCGCAACACAATTTTTCTCTTTTCATGCATAGCATGGTGTCACCAATGATTTTGAAATAGGCGTTCTGCCATTTAAGTTCGCTGCATGCCGTTCACGCTGGATATTTTTTGTTGATACAGCTTCCTGTAGATGTGTATTCACTGTAGATGTGTGTAACTGATGTTATCTGGGATGCTCTTGTCTTGTGGTTTCTGGCCCCAACCCGTTTAAAAACCTGTCTGTCTCTGTCATTGAGCTTCGACTTTCGACAACTGCTGTACTTGCCAGATGATGTCTTTCTCTCTTTCTTATAAGGTGTCATAACAGTCGACACAGTACTTCTCCCGACCCCAACAAGGGTGGCCGTTTCATTACTGAAGCTCCGGCAAGAAGTGCCCCAACAATCATGCCTCTTTCGAAATCATAAAAGAGTTTCAGTGCCGCAATATATTTAGCATCGCACGCTATCACTGCTACTAACAGACTGATATGTGTATATTCTCGTCCGCTAGGGGGCACGCTTCAAAACTAGAGGGAGGGCTATATGACAGGTTTCCCTAGAGAATTGTATTTACATAGGTGTTCATATTTTTTTGTCCAACTCTGGTATATTGCGCATAAATATGCTTGTGATAGAGGACTATGCAAGGCACCAACCGAAAGAAAAACTCAAGTTTTATTTACCACAAACAAGCACCTCCTCATCACAAACAGATGCTGAGTTACTGGAAGGAGCATCTGCCTAACCGCTGAATCGGCTGTTCCACTGACAATGATCCAGTATTTCGTCACCAAGATCACCAAGGTTACTTGACCTTGTAATTTTTGTCTTTCGGATTTGTCCCATTTCAAGAAGATCTCGTATTGAATTGTTGTAATAGAAATAAAACTTAGTTAATCTTTCTTAAAATGAATGCCTTGTGCAGCCCTTTTATCATAAGTATTTTATCCGTAATTTATATTTAAAAGTGTAACTAAGGAGGGCTGCTAGTTACACTTAATAATAAATTTTTTAAAAGGTTCCAATGTTAAAAAAGGGGGGGGGGGAGGCCGTGGCCTGGTGGGCATTCACTAGATATTTCAGTAAACATTCTTTTTGACTCACCCTGCATATGTCATAATTACGGCATAAAGTAAACTTTTCCTCACAGAAATTGCAAGAAAGGAAAGTATTGCTGGAAAATTGTGCAAAATGGAGGGCACGTACAGGCAGTTTTGTTATGTGAGTACAACCTGTTTGCGATTGTCCTTACAAAGTGATCAATGCCACATGCGCGAGATAACAGCAGAGAAACTGTCCTTGTCGCTAATTAAGTAATTTCAGTGGACTGAGAAATCACTTTGTTTGATTGCTCTTTTTATCAGCTTCATGTTATAATAATGAAAATGACTCGACGACATCGTTAAGAATTACATATTTTTGCAACCAACTAAAGAGAGGCCTGGGTACTGAAAGTGACCTGACCATCTGGGTCCATACACGCCCGGCTCAGGTATTAAAACTTCGATTCAATATGCCATAGGATCAGCATAAGTACTACTCAAATTCCAAATCAAACGCCGCAGCTGCAACCAAAGATCGCTGGAGTTCAGTCACATGACCTTTTGTTCATGGTGTTTATTTTTCTGGTCACGTGACCGTTTTTCTGGCCACCTGACTCGCTTTTCCATGAGGTCACCTGGATTCGAATCCCAGGGGTGTTTGTGAGGGAGGGTCTCTGAGTTTCTTAAACGTTTCTAATTTTTACGTCTGGTCCGTCGCCCAATGTGGTTTTTCGTGTGTGGTTGTTTTCAGGTGTGGTCGTTTTTGCGTGTGGTCCTTTTGGGTGTGGTCTTTTGAGGTAGGATTTTTTTTGTGTGGTCCTTTTGGGTTTGGTCTTTGGGGGGGGGGTAGATGTTGAAGCATGCAATGTGACCCCGATACTGACACACACAGTGCAAAAGGTTCTGAAGTGTCTGGTTCTCACCAACTGTATAAACCACCTGAACAGCGTATCTACCTCTTATATCAGCAAGGGTTGAGTGCACTGGGCTCTCACAATTTTTTGCTTAATTGCTAATTATCTTTTGTTTTTAGACTGACCAATTATTTTTCCAAGAGTCTTTACTCTCTCCTCTAATTAACTACTTTGTTTCATGGTGTATTGTTTGATTGTTTTATTTTCAGATAATTGTTGCATTGTTTCAATTGAAAAGTGTGCACCCGACTAGACCATAATGATGAGTCTTACATGTGACTGAACTCGCACGTGTTTATAAATAGAGCAGTAATCTATGAATGATTTAATTGAAATGTTTGACTTGGATGAAGCATTTTCCAGGCCCTGGTCATCCATGGCAAGATTTTTAAAATACAAATTTCGCTTTCTTTCAATGCTGGTGAGGTAACATATGGTTCTCTTAACTAATTTGAACTGACTCTCCATGTTGATGCTATTAAAATCCTTGTTTGGAGTCCCTCTTTGCAAAATTTAGATGATCGCCTCCTACTCTCTCTCTCTCTCTCTCTCTCTCTCTCTCTCTCTCTCTCTCTCTCACAGGATGTCAGATCGTTTGCCTGAAGGCAGTGAACGAGAGGAACTATCAGATGACAAAGTTGCGAGAAGTTAAGCAACAACGAGCATGGCCAGAAAAAGGTTGGGCGGAAAAGTCGCTCAACACCTTTCCTCCTCCTAGGAAGAATTTTCGCTCGGCCCAAACATTCGAGAAGCAAGGTGTTCGTCTCCCATTCGCCCTGCATAATCGAATACATAATGAGGTAATTAGGAGGGCGAATAAAAATGGCAGAGGAACAACACATCAAGAGAGAGTGCGCCAAGACCTTACCGATGACAGCCGAATCGTCTCCGAGACAGAGCAGTTAATAGTGCCCTCGATTGTGTGAGTGAGTGACATTTGGACTTTGAATTTATCACGCAGCAAACAGCCAACCAACGCGTGAGTGAGTGACTTTGGTGCTAGTGAGTGACCCTCCCCCCGGCTACCCCCGGGGGAGGTTTCACCCCCCCCCCCCGAACATTTCTAACTTCAGCCATGGAGAACATGGTGCTTATGGTTGCCGACAAACCAATATTCGTCGGCATGTTTATGAAGGAACTTTATGCGAAAACGGGCATTTCACCCGTGTTACCGTCTGGTGATCTTGCAGTTTCTGTCATGCAGAGATTTTCTCCAAATGAATGGAGCATGCCCTGCCGACAGCGAAACATAGCAGACCGTGTGCCTCTGCGGATTACATCAAGGTTGGACAAACTACCATCCACCTGTGCTATGTTGAGCCCGAATTTTTACCCATCTTCATCCAGGATGCCTCGACGCTGATGGAAGAAGAATACCGGAAGAGATATATGTCCAACTACAGGCAGGCTAAAAGAAGTCGCCTATTCTGTTCATCCGGATTCTCCCTTGCAGATGACTGGTGACATCGTAGTCGACATGAATCTTCAGAAGGACATTCCAGACAACCTTGTAAAGCACGGGAACCTTGTTTGCGTGTCTTACAAGGGTGAAAGGCAGTGCTGCTGGTACTGCAAGAAAACGTCTCACGTCAGAAAAGACTGCCCTTTCCTCAAGAAATGAGATGCATGTAACTGCATTGTGAGCAAATTCCACCAGTGCCCAGAGAGGGTGTTTGCAGCGCCAGCAGATGTTCCAGCAACGCCTAAGAGAATGTCATCCCAGCAGCAATCCATGATGCCATCACTGGCCAAGTCCCCAGAGCCAACCAGAGCTTCGTCACCTTCGTCGCCTGCTACACCGGCTCTTTCGACTCTTCCCCAGGAGCAGAAGGGGATGATTCCCCAACCACCTCGACCATCTTCGCTTCCAAATCCATCTTTGGAGCCTAGGAGGGAGCGGTCATCATCACCTCCTTCCAAGCTCCCGGAGATTCTAGAGATTACACCAATGATGTGAATAAAAGAACTGGATTGCGCGCCTGAAGCTATCTCCCATTCAGCCGAGCGTGCAGGAGTTTCTCCGACAAAAGTAGTCGAGCGATCAGAATTGTGGGAGAAAAATCCCTTATGCACATGCGGGATACTAATAACTACCCGATTTGAAGATAATATTAGTAGAAAATTAAATTATTTTTTCATACAAAAACAAAATACTGCTTTGTTCTAATGCTTATCTTTCATTTAATGACAAGAAAATTGTTTATTTATATAATATTTTATTTTTTTATGATTACTGTAATACAGCTATCTTTATTTGCAGTTTCGGAATTATCTGAAAAAATAAACTTAGAACAAAATTTAGAACTTAAGTTTTATAGGTAAATCTTTTGTGATAACATGATAATACATCGTGGAGAAAATAATTCATGCTTAATAGTATAGTAGAGTCCCGATTATCTAACACAACCAGGCAGGCCGCATATCGGATAACCGAAAACGTTGGATAAAGCGGAAATTAAAGAAACCCTTAGTTCTTCAGTTATAGAATTATGTATTATTTGTGAGGATATATTGTGATTATTTTGAATATAAACAACTTTTATTTTAAAGTATTTAGAAGTTAATTATTTTTGTAAAGAGTCTTTTGTTAGAAAAGTGTTAAGCAACATAAACAACAAATCTTGAACATTTGACAGCTAATCATATTTCAGAGGATTTACATTCTACTTAATTAACGAAGCTATTAATTTCCATGTAGATATAAAATTAATTTTAGATTTTAAAGTTATTCAAAAAATTTATCAAATTAAGCGAAACAAAACCAAGTATCAGTGAGAAACCAACTGACAAAATTATAACATTCGCCAATATGTAAATTACTTCATAAAAAATTAATTTAGATTTATTTATTAGATTATTGTATAATTATATAATGAAATTTACTCGTAACATATAGAAATGACTATAGAAATTCGAGTCCAAACCAATAATGTCCTTTTATCATTGGTCCATATAGATTCGCGCCTAAAATTAATAAATTATATAATAAATATTTTTTCTCTCTCTGTGTCTCTTTATTTATGGCTACAATGGACCAACTCAATCATAATTCGCAAATTTTTTAGTGGATTGATGGCAATATAAAACTCAAGTTTTTAAGTAATACTTGTCTGCTAAATTAAAATAAAAAAATAAAAACTTAAAAAGGGGGTCATAATTTTCCGAAGAATAATAGTATTTAATTTATTATTCTTAATAATTGAACACACAAACATAATTAGAGTAATAATTTCATAGCGGATGGATGGTGGGTAAATTCAAATTAAAAAGTAATTTATTTTTTTATTTAATTTTTAACTGTTTATTAAAATAATCATAATGCCACTTTAACAAAGTAAGTGAAAGATAGGCATTAGTAATAGTCAGTATTCTGTTATTAATATTTTTTGCTGATATTATCTGCCAATAATGTGAAAAACATTATATTTTGATTACTCATTGTATGCTGTTCCCTTCCACATTTCAGATCACTCGCCTACATTTTCAGGGAAAACCCTTGTACGCTCGATCCTCGCTCGCGCGCAATCCAGTTCTTTTTTTCACATCAATGGATTGATGTGTCGATGGGTGAAGACGAAGCTTCTGGAGATGACGATGTAGATGCTTCAGTAGGAGCAGAATCCGTGTTTTCAGTGGAGGACTTTCCAGCACTTCCTCAACCAGCGCACTCAAGACATCATAGCCTGCATGGATCATTGATACGTTGTCACCTTCCGGATGACATCTTCTGCTGGGCCTTCCATCCATCAGCGCAGAAACAGCAGGATCATCTTGTGAGGAGGAAGAGTCCCCCAAGAAAAAATCCAGACGGAGTCGTGGCAACAGGGACGAGAGCAGAGCCACTTCTTCTTCCGAGAGAGACAGCCTCGAAGCCACCAGCGCAGCTCTTCTTCCTCATCAGGTCGATTGCGATCGCCGAGGAGAAGACCGAGGGAGCGTCCTTGTAACACCTGGGAAGCCCAAGTCTCAACCGGACACAGTCAGCAATTGCCTCATTAAACATCCTCAATGAAGGTCATTTCCCTAAACGTGCGTTCTCTTGGTTCCTCTTTTAAGCAATCGGTATTGTCATCGTTTATTACCCTGTACAGACCGGATATCCTGTTACTTCAAGAAGTAAAACTCGCCACTTCACAACAGTGCTACGATCTTCCGGGCCTTCACAGTCTATACACTAATGGACAATTCTTTATCAACTCTTCGTCACCAAATAGGAAAGGGGTTGCTACCAACTTTTTCAATCCCTCCATTTTAGTGTCGAACTGAGTGTATGACTGCGAGTGCAGGGTAATTTCATTGAACATTTCAACATCTTGTGTCAAGTTCCGATTGCTTAATGTATATGCACCATGTAGAACAGCAGAAAACCAATGTTTTTTAGTGACCTAGTGACCTTAATAACTTTCTGTGTTCATCTTTTCCTGTGGTGATTGCTGGTGATTTGAACTGCCATCCAGACGATAACAACATCTTTTCGTCTGGTCATGTGTATTGTTTGTGCCAGCAAAATGCATTGTTCGACTTATGGACACACCCTTCACAAAGTAGTCAGCTTGGGTCTACTTTCCATTAAGGGCCCACTATATCATCAAGATTAGACCTTTTTTCTTGTTGACAATGCATTTGCTGGATCGCCGCTTAAAATGGAGGTAATTTCATGTTCATTCTCCGACCACAGTGCCATCATGTGGTCATGGAATCTTCCATTTCCAGCATCATCTACAGGTTCTGCAGTCCATCGCAATTAGTTTCTGAATGTTTCTCTGCTTGACGAAGAGGAATACAAAGGAATGTTCGCTCAGTTTGTTGAAAAACACCTTCATAACGTGCCTCCTACGCTTGCTTCGTGGCTAGAACTTAAAAACAAAATCAAACGTTTCTTTCGGAAGATTGGGTTAGACACTGCTCGTCGTCGACGTCATCATCTGCTTATGCTCCAGGAAATCCTTCGGCTCCTTCAAGTATCCACCCCGAAGGAGGAGTTTGAGATGGAAAAACGTCAGGTGAAGAGCGAGATCAACGCTCTAATGATCCGGAAGGCAGCTGGCGCAGCGCTCAGAGCCGAACTTTCCTGGGCGACTGAAGTCGACAGTAATCATCAGCAGCGTTCGCCGAGGAGAGATGACGGGCCAACAAAAATAGATGTCATCGTTTGGTGATGGAAAATGGGGAAGTGAATTCTGACCATGACATCTTGTCAGCTTTTCACGCCCTTTTTTCATCTTTTTTTCAAAAACCCAATCATTCCATCAGACGACACGAAGCAGTGGATTGAGGCGCTAAGACCTTTTTCTGACGATGCTGACCTGTCCATCTCTCGTCCCTTTTCCGAAGACGAAGTCAAGAAGTTCCTGTCAGCGGACGGCCGTCTTTAGTCCAGCCCTGGTATGGATGGCATTCCATACTCCTTTTATAATGCGACATGGAAACTTCTTGGGCCTTTTTGATTCAAGTGTTTAATTCGATCATCAAAGACCCTTCTTCCATCACACCAGACTTCACCATGGGAAAAATCTGGTGTACCGAATCCAGAACTTGTTACCCAGTGGAGGCCAATATCCCTTCTAAACACGGACTATAAGGTCTTCACTGGAGTTTTTCAACAGAGACTGAATATTTATTACATATCTGGGCTTCGTCGAATAGTTGAAATAGTTGAATATTTATGCAGAAGAATTTATTAACCCCGGACAGTCCTGCTCAATTCCATCACGCAGGATGTTCGACAACTAATTATGATTCGGTGTGTGGTGGAAGAGGCGTATGCTCATCATCAAACTCTTGCTGTTATATGCCTTGATCAAGAAAAGGCCTTCGACAAAGTGAACCACGAGTTCCTCTTTGACATTTTTGACACCTTCGTCTTCGGACATTTGCCACGGTTATTTCCGCACTGTATATTTCGGCCACATCATGTGTGGCAATTAATGATTCCATATCTACTACCTACACGGGTATACAGTTCATCCACAGTTGCTGCTGCAGGAGTCTGACGAGCCAATCGATGAGCAACCCTGTCCCACACATGTTCGATTGGGGACATGTCTGGTGAACGAGCAGGCCAGGGGAACAAGGGCGTCTGATGTGCTTGGAAAAAGGAGAGGACATTTCTGGCCACATGCGGTCGGACATTGTCCTGTTGGAATACAGCGCCTGGAAGGTTCTGCAGGAAGGGGATGACCTCGGGTTGCACAACTTCCCTGATGTACCGGTCACTGTTCAGATTGCCATAGATTCTGATCAGACGGGAACGGCCATGGTAACTGATTGCACCCCACACCATCACCCCTGGCGTTTGTCCTGAATGACGCTGCAGGATGCATTCTGGAAGGTCGCGCTCGCCACGATGTCTTCTGACTCGTATCCTGCCGTCATGGTGCTGCAAGTTAAACCTTGACTCATCCGAAAACACAACTTGTTGCCATTCAGCTTGCCACTGTTGGTGTTGATGGGCCCATTGCAACCTGCGGCGCCGGTGGTTTTGAGTCAAAGGAATCCGCAACAATGGTACTCGTGCCATCAATCCTCTGGAAATCAAACGGCGTCGTACAGTGCTAGCAGACATTGTCCTGCCTACTGTAGCACCCCACTGTTGTGCTAACACTGTGGAAGTGGCTGTACGATCTGCTACACACATGCGATAGAGGTGTCTGTCATCTCGCGGTGTCGTCGTGCTGGGTCTTCCTGAGCCTGGTCTTCGGTGTGCCCTGTTCTCTTCGCTCCACTGCCTCCATGTACGCATAATTGTCGTTGCATTACGTCCTACACGAGCAGTAATGTCACGATACGACCATCCCGCTTCACGCAGATCAATTATGCGTCCTCTTTCAAAGTCTGTCAGCTGTTGATATGGTACCCTTCGTCGTCGTCGAGGCACGGTGTTCTTTCAAGCAATTACTCTGAAAATCTAATCATTTATACTCTGACCCATTGTATGCAAATATTGCAAATTGCATATGGATTAGACCATTCCATCAGGGTGTTGCGATTTTTATAAACAGTAGTGTATTAGTGGAAGCATAAGTGATTTTTAATAAGTACTGGAGACAAATTAGGATAAGCCAATTTCTTAATAAAGTTCGTTTATTAAGTTCGTAAATCGACTGTACAAAATAAATGTCGGTAAATATTCTTAATTTTAAATTAGGCTGGTAACTAGTTAGATTCTTCTTTGTCTTTAAAGCACCATCAATGTAGCCTTAGAACAATAAATATCGCATGGATAATCCTCATTAATTAAGTGTAACAGCCTTTAACAAATTATTAGGATTCGAGGGCATTTACAATTCAAAGCCGTCCTGGCTTTACAAGCATAATACAAAAAAATATTACAGTTCACTTGAATTTGGATTCAGACGTCGGTGAGCGAAGAAATTAGAAAATCCTCTGGTTCGAAGTTGCGAGCTTCTCACGCCAACGAGCTCTTCCCAAGCGAGCACTGTCCACTTCGTGCTGAAGGGGTGAAGGCTACTCCAATGTACGTGCGGCCGAGGTCAGCAAAAACTCCACATATAAATCAAATTGCAAAAGTATGTCATTAGTAAAATTGAACATAATTGACGGTAATAGTTTAACAAACGTGGAAGCAAACAAAAAGCTGGTTATGTTTTTAAACAGGGAGTAGATAAAAGTGAAGAGAAATTCTAATGTGGAACTAAATAGCAAAGTTTACTTATCTTAGTAGTCTATTAGTAATCTTGTATCCCAATAAACAATCTTAATGGATAACTGCCGCCATACGTTTTTAATGGATATCCTTTTTTTTCTTAAGTTTACTTTTGCATTTCTAGTCTTCAATACGCAATAGATTAGTCCAATAACGATAGCAGGTAAGTTCCTTTAGCTTCTTTGAAAATGGCTCACTGACGTTACTCTTTACTATACCCACTTGGTTAAAATAGTAAGCTGTCAGACCGTATAGGAAAAATCCAATAAACTTTATGGGAATCAAATAGATGCTTGCTTCCGCATTTCCATCTTGCAAGAAATCCTCAATTACGCAGGCTAAATGCATACGAGTCAAATACAACGCTATAGCGGGGGCCGGCTGAATCCATGTAGATATGCTAAGTTCATTAATTCACTCGGCTTTATGATTAATTGGCAAGGTATCGTTTTTACCTTCCGCGCAATTCTTCGGAAGAACACACAAATCATTATTTATGCGAGCGGCATAATTCAGAGAACTAACCTTTCCAGTTTCAAGTTCTTCAGTACACTATAAGTCCATGTCTCGTTTCCACCTTTATCTTTTCCAGCCATGCTCCGCCCCTTCTGAGCTCCTTTCTTCGCTCGATGCACAAACTTTTCTGACTTCTCCCTCTGTTACTTCCGCTCTTCCCCTTTTTCTTACTTTCGACCCAGCTCCACCTGGTGTCGTCTTATGCCGACTCGAATTGTAAAACACTCTTGTTTCACGGAAAACCTGGCACGATTCTCGTGTCACATGGCCTATACCTTTTAAAAATTCTGGCAATGTCTTCCGACGGTTCACAAAGTCTGAGCACAGGGTCTTAAGCCGCTGCTGATGATCTTGCTCGGCACGTCTAATCCGTTTTTGTGGAGGTTGTCTGCGAGATGTACTCAAGAAAGAAGCTTCGACTAAACTCTGATCTTTCCGTATATCTTCAATCGCCTTCCAAATGGTTGGATGTGCATGCCCGCCAAATTATTAAAAGAAGAATGCCAACCCTCGCAAAAATCATTTGTTCGATCCTCGTCGTCGAGAGTGAAAAAAAAATGTCTGAAAAAACAGCTGAAAAAAATAATAAGAACCTGAGGTCCAAGCGTCAATAATACAGCGTCACGGCATGCTCGAAGTCAATTATGATGGTTTTGGGATCTAGACTGAATCTCAACTCCTGGCATCGGTTGACTAATGCATTCAGTAGCTCTTCGTATGCTTTGACCACTTTGCTGAAGGATTAAACTGAGGTTACTGAAATTATTAGAAAAGCCAGGTATGAGGGCTGTCTTACTTAGAATCTTGGACAAAACCATTTTCACAATATGAGTATTTTCAGTGACTGATTCTTTGACCAGCTCTCTATAACTTACAAAACTTTTTAAACCAACCCACATATCAATGATATCTCACAAAGAAAATGGGCAAAATTTTTTCAGCAGTGTCTGTCTAAAGATGTATGTTCAGAGCTTTTTAGAATTTTTAAATTGCTATTCGGAAAACATTGCCAGAATTTTTAAACCGTATAGGCCATGCTATCCGATTGAATTAAAAGTCCTACACCACCATATTTATGTTATTGTTTACCTTTTACTTAATAAAAAAATTTATTTTCTGTATTAGAATAGTTAGTTGTATTTCTTTTATATTTATTAATTATATTCTGAACAAGAAGGATACCTGTACTGAAGCAGTATAAGCAATTAGGAGCAAATGTCCTGATTGGCAAATGTCCGGTTGGGCAAACGTCGGTATGGCAAATGTTCCAGTGGCAAATATCCTACACCCAAATCAAGCTACAACTTTTGTACGAAAAGGTTCTAAGAACCTGAAATTTTGTATTTGTGCCCCTCCACTTACAGTCACGAGCCGCTACTGCTCATAACATTTTGATGCTAAAACCCTTTTATCGTTGGATAATGATGCCTTAACTATTTTTTTTTTGTTTCCATAAATTAACATACAAACTCGCAAGTTGAAAGCTTAGTTTTTACATTGATCATAAAATATGGAGTTTGTTTTTTCATTTAAAATTTATTTCAAGTATCTAGGACTATTTTTCTATTTATTATCAAGTAGCTGATATACCCGACATTGCTCGGACTCTTTTTTGATGAAATTTTGCAATTTCTGAATATGAATATACAGGAATAAATGAACATTATTTTCCACTTTTTTATCCGGCACTGCATCAAACTCACTCAGCTATAGAGAACATTCCAAAACGAGCGAACTTGAGTAGAACTGCTAAAGGGCCGGTAGTTGAGAGCCCACCATTATAAGCATTTTAAAGGAATTCTTTCGATATTTCAATGTGAACTTTTACTATATTGATTCAAGCTTTTTTCATTTGTTCCGTTTTTCTGTATATTCACATTAGATATTGCAAAATTTCATCAAAAACAGCCCGAGCAAGGCCGGGTATATCAGCTAGTATTTTTATAAGGGATCTTTCCTCCATACTATCTCCCCTACCCTTAATACCTAGACAAACGTTTATTCTGGAACACTATCAATCATCAGTCCCTTAACCTTAGCTAAACCACTTACGTCATCTTCCACCAACGCAGTAAAGAATTTGACACGAACGAATTTTCGCTATATTACAGATTACTTCATCCAAATCCTTTAAATAACTAGGCATTTACTTAACTCATAATCTCTCCTGGGATACCCACGTCAATTCTTCAGTTACAACTCTGAATCAGCGTTTAGGGCTTTTCTATCGTCTCCACTTTCTTCCCCCAAAAATCCTCTTACTATTATACAGGGTGAGGTATTTATCTTGAGACAACTGAATATCTCGGAAACTAAGCATTGTACGAAAAAATGTCCAAAATCAAAAGTGAATTATTTCGCGAGGAAAATTCAATACTTAAAAAATTGGCAAAGTTGACTTTTAGTAACAGCGAGCACTGCGTGCACTGCAGAGAAGCATCCCTCAGAGACACCCAAATGAACAATTCATTCATAGCAACCGTTTCGTATCCGCCCTGCAGTGAAGCATCACTTAAAGACGCCACTGTTGACCCATAATTTCACAGCATTTTACTCTGAAGTTATTAATTACTATTAGAAATTAATAAAAAAAAATTTAATTCGTAAATATTTAACAATGATCAGTTAATTTTATTGAAACGCAAAGTATAAGAATTTACAAAATTATTACTAATTAATAACTGATTTAAGCATTTGATATATTAAAAAAGATACTACATTGCAAAATATAAGTTGAGTGGGTCTTGTATTACATAAATGAATTCTGTATATACACTGTCGCGATCTGTATATCTTAGGTAATACTAGGTCGCGATCTGTTTGATTGTGATTTGTTTGAAGTAGGATTCTGCAAAAAAAAAAACCCAGTCAAAACTCCTAGAGTAATAGCGCAAATGAGGACATATCACAGAAATAAACCTTAATTTTTATCTGATTTTTTATAATTTATACATTATTTTATCAAATTATTTTAAAAAATCTGGGTTTTTTATCAGAACTTACTAGAGTTTTTATTTTAGTATTTGGAGAGGGGGGTCTTTTTTAATTTATTTTCTAATATTAATTTACCGAATTAATTATTTGGTTATGGCTTTGGCCATAAAATTTATACTACGTATTTTCATTATTGTCGTACATCCGGGTGAATATGACATTAAATTTACAGCTTTTTGCAATTGCAAAAAGCTGTAAGTGGTAAATGAAAAATTAAGCCACGAGCCTACATTACAGTCAACAATGACTTAATTGCTCAGAGCGTCGCGATCTCAGACTGGAATTTTCTTTTTCTTTCCTATTTTCATTTATTATTTATTTAAACGCATTTAACATCTGCATTGTAACATTTTAACATCTGAGGCATCGTGTTTAAATAATCCATCAGCTTTTCTTTAATAAATTTGATACTTGGGGTCTTTGTTACTGTTTACATATATGGTGGCTACGCTATGACCTATTCATTAACAGAATTATTTTTATATTTGCGGTGTAAGACCACGTAGCGAATGTACGAATAACTCCCGTAATAAGAAAAATAACCAGATTTACTACTACTCCAAAAGAAAGGATCGAGATACTATAACTACTATCACTACCTCTGCTGGTCTTACCATTGCTGATGGACTGCATATTAGTAACTGTTTTGCCCAGCATTTCAGTGAAACTGTCTCTACTTCTTTCAACACATTCTCGGAGAACTGTCTACCTATTGAACCCCTATTGATAATCTCATCTTAACGGAGTTCACTGATAGAGATGTTGCCTACGGCATTAATAGATTACGGGCCAAGCCTTGCAATTCTCCGACAGAGGTTCCTTCCTTTATTCACAAAGGCCTTCGAGATGTCATAATTATTCCTCTTAGGCGCATCTTTAATTTGTGTCTAAAAGCTGGCCACTATCCTAAAATAAGGAAGAGTGCGGTTGTGGTTCCTGCCTTTAAGGGTGGTTCTGCCAAACGGACTGACATTGCTAGCTATAGAACCTTCTCTATCCTTCCATCCACTGCCAAAGTCTTTGACAACATCATTCATAAATATCTTCTGCAACATGTCCTTCCTCATGTTCCTGCGTGTTAACATGGTTTCATTCCCCGACGTTCCGTTGTGAGCAATCTTGTATCGCTCACCACTCATACTCATGATGCTCTTGACCACTGCCAGCAACTTAACGTGGTCTACTTTGATATGCAAAAGGCGTTCGTCTCAGTCAATCATGAGTTATTAATTAAAAAATTGCGTGCGTATGGGATTGTTGATGAACTCCTTCGGATAATGCGCTCTTTCCTGTTGGATCGACAGTTTGTTGTATCTATACGACATCATTCATCATTGCCCTATAGGCCTCACTGTGATGTTCCACAGGGTTCTGTCCTAGGGCCTTTATTATTTGTTATCTTCACTGCTGACCTCCCCGAGGTGGTTAGAAACTCCCATATATTGATGTATGCAGATGGTGTGAAACTTTTTGGTAACATTATAATTGTCTTAATGCTCACCTGCTTCAGCAGGAAATTTATAGTATATGTCATTGGTGTGAGCAGAATGATCTTGAAATTAATGCAACCAAATATGACAAAAAAGACCAATTTTATCGAGTTCTCCTAGTCTGTTTGTGGAAATGTGCAAGTTGCCAAGCTCTGTGTCCGTGATCTTGGCGTAATCGTTGATAGCACACTTTCCTATAATTCCCATGTTGACTGTTCGTCTGAAGGCTTACAGAGCTCTTGGTACCATTGTGCGCAATGGAGCCGATTTTCGGTGCCCTTCTACATATGTTCGGCTCTATCGGAGTCTAGTTTTACCCATTTTGTCCTACTGTTCTGTTTTATAGAATGGGAGTTCAAATATGCAGTCTTATAAACTGGATAGGGTGTAAAGTGTTTTGCTCCGGTTACTGAAGCGGAAATTCCCGAATTTTGATGTACCTTCAGATCTGTGTGCACTCTCAGACATTAGAATGAAGATTGAATTTAGCTGTGTGAACACCTTATATGAACTGAATTGAACTGAATTATTATTATTATTGAATTTTTATCTTTGTAATTATTATTATATTTCTCAAATAACCCCATTTTGGGCCTTCGGCCTTCCAGTTTATTTCGTGGGTTATTCCCTGTTGTTGTTACTTATTATTATTATTATTATTATTATTATTATTATTATTATTATTATTTATACCAGGTGGTTTGTTTGTGTTTAGTATTTATTTGCGTAAAATGACGGCTGTTTATGGGAATAAAATTATAATCACACAAAGAAACTCCGTGTTTACACATTTAGGTTATTTACTCATTTGGTATTAAATGTATGAAATTATACGAATAAGGAATCAGTAAAGAGCGTTTTAATTGTTGGTTGTATTAAAGGACCGTCACTTTACGCAAATAAAATCATACAAGACCCACTCAACTTTTTTTTTTTTTGCAATTTAGTAATATTTTTAAATATATCAAATGTTTAAATCAGTTGTTAATTAGTAATACTTTTGTAAATTCTTATACTAAGCGTTTCAATAACATTAACTGATTACTGTTAAATATTTACGAATTATAAATAAACTTTATTAATTTATAATAGTAAGTAATAACTTCAAAGTAAAATTCTGCGAAATTATGGGTCAACAGTGACGTCTTTAAGTGATGTTTCACTGCAGGGCGGATACGAAACAGTTGCTATGAATGAGTTGTTCATTTGGGTGTCTCTGAGGGATGCTTCTCTGCAGTGCACGCAGTGCTCGCAGTTACTAAAAGTCAACTTTGCCAAAAAATTAACCCCCCCAACTTCTGAGGGGGGCTGGGGGAACGGGGGAACTTTGAAATCTTAAATAGAACCCCTATTTTAATGGTATATTCAGATTGTACACAATATTCGAGAAATGTTTTATTCTTGATGTTTTTTCAATTGATCCAACCGTTTAGGAGACAGAGGCCCTGAAAGTGTGGAACTTTTGAAGTTTTGAACCCGATTTTATCGATGAAGACAAAGAGATAGAGAGTCGGTCTTACAAACATTTCTATTCTACTTTTTAATGGTCTTTCTCCGAAGTCAGAATTTCAAGAATTCAAAATTTTTTAGTTCACAATTAAACTTTTGGGGACAACAGTCATATGGAGACAGTGTCTATGCGTGTGTATTGAAAAATATTGGATTTTTGAAATTCTGACCTCGGTTTCTTAAAGACCATTAAAAAGTAGAATAGGAACATCTGTAAGACCCACTCTCTATCTCTTTGTCTTCATCGATAAAATTGGGTTCAAAACTTGAAAATTTCCACACTTTCAGGGCCTCTATCTCCTAAACGGTTGGATCAATTGAAAAAATTAGTTAAGGCATCGTTATCCAACGATAAAAGGGTTTTAGCATCAAAATGTTACGAGCAGTAGCGGCTCGTGACTGTAAGTGGAGGGGCACAAATACAAAATTTCAGGTTCTTAGACCCTTTCGTACAAAAGTTATAGCTTGATTTGAGTGTAAGATATTTGCCAGTGGGACATTTGCCACACTGGACATTTGCTCCTAACTGCTTATACTGCTTCAGTATCCTTCTTGTTCAGAATGTAATTAATAACTATAAAAGAAATACAACTAACTATTCACATACAGGAAATAAATTTTTTTATTAAGTAAAAGGTAAACAATAATACTAGAATGTAAAAAATAAATAATAACTTAAATACTATGTGAATAATAACTATAAAAGAAATACGACATACTGATCACATACTGGAAATTAAATTTTTATTAAGTAAAAGGTAAACAATAACATAAATATGATGGTGTAGGACTTGTAATTCAATCGGATAGCATGGCCTATACGGTTTAAAAATTCTGGCAATGTCTTCCGAATGGCAATTTAAAAATTCTAAAAAGCTCTGAACATACATCTTTAGACAGACACTGCTGAAAAAACTTTGCCCATTTTCTTTGTGAGATGTCATTGATATGTGGGTTGGTTTAAAGATTTTTGTAAGTTACAGAGCTGGTCAAAGAATCAGTCACTGAAAATACTCATATTGTGAAAATGGTTTTGTCCAAGATTCTAAGTAAGACAGACCAGAGACCTTTTCTGTTTAAACCCTCATACCTGGCTTTTCTAAGAATTTCAGTAACCTCAGTTTAATCCTTCAGCAAACTGGTCAAAACATACGAAGAGCTACTGAATGCATTAGTCAACCTATGCCAGGAGTTGAGATTCAGTCTAGATCCCAAAACCATCATAATTGACTTCGAGCATGCCGTGACGCTGTATTATCGACGCTTGGACCTCAGGTTCTTATTATTTTTTTCAGCTGTTTTTTCAGACATTTTTTTTTCCACTCTCGACGACGAGGATCGAACAAATGATTTTTGCGAGGGTTGGCATTCTTCTTTTAATAATTTGGCGGGCATGCACATCCAACCATTTGGAAGGCGATTGAAGATATAAGGAAAGATCAGAGTTTAGTCGAAGCTACTTTCTTGAGTACATCTCGCGGACAACCTCCACAAAAACGGATTAGACGTGCCGAACAAGATTATCAGCGGCGGCTTAAGACCCTGAGCTCGGACTATGTGAACCGTCGGAAGACATTGCCAGAATTTTTAAAAGGTATAGGCCATGCTATACAATTGAATTGAAAGCCCTACACCATCATATTTATGTTATTGTTTACCTTTTACTTAATAAAAATTTAATTTCCAGTATGTGATCAGTTTGTCGTATTTCTTTTATAGTTATTAATCACATAGTCTTTATGTTATTATTTCATTTTGACAGTCTAGTATTATCGTTTACCTTTTACTTAATAAAAAAAAATTATTTCCTGTATGTGAATAGTTAGTTGTATTTCTTTCATAGTTATTAATTACATTCAGAACAAAAAGGATACTGAAGCTGTCTAAGCAGTTAGGAGCAAATGTCCCGTGTGGCAAAATTCCTAAGTGGCTAACGTCGAGGTGGCAAAAGTCCGGGGTATCAAATGTCCAAGTGGCAAATGTCCGATTCCCGCTTGATTTGTATTCTCGCGGCCCTTGCGTGTAATAGGTAAAATTTTAAGCAACACATTATAAATATAAAACATTTCAGCTTTCTGGACATCTAAATGACAATTGAAAATGGAAGGAAGAATTCCGCGACCTGGAATCGAACCAAGGACCATGCCAATCGCTGGCACTGCTCTTACCATGCCTATAGTCTGTCAAAACTATTCCGAAACTACTAGACCGATTAAGTTGAAATTTGGTACACATAAATTTCTGCGACCCAAACACGGACGTGTAAAGTAAATAAATGAATTTTGAATATGGAGGTCACTTTTGGGGGGCAAATTAGAAAATTAATAAAAAAATTTTGCATACTGTACCGTGTGACATATCAAATGAAAGGGCTTGTTGTGAGGGTCACAAATATATTTTTTTTATAATTTAAAATAAATAGTTTTATTTTATTCTTAAGTTAATCATCTGCATTATCCACAGATTTTTAGACAATTTAAACAGTTTTAAAGTTATTTAAGGAAAAAGATGAGGAAGTCTAAAATTTCGAAAAAATACAGAAAATAGTTCTTTACTTATAGATTACAGGAAAACCTATAAGAAGTCTATGGTCTTAAAATAACATGGTAAATCTCTCAAAAAACAAGGTCAGTATCTTCAGCTATTCCTGAAACTGAAACTGATACTGAAACTGTTTTGTTGAAAATAAAAATTAGAAATTAATGAATTTAATGGACGTAATATAATACATTAGGAATAAAAGACAAATATAAAATAAATAGGTTGTTTTTCAATAATCATCTTATATATAAAATGCTAACTCCTCGTGCTTCATGCATGTTTTCATAGTGCCGAGCAACAATCCAACCTTTATTGTTTCCAACAAACGAAAAAACATTGATTGTTAAATCTATATATATAAAGAAGGATGTTTGTGGGTTCGTCTGTGGGTCTGTTTTTTATACAAATCTACAGTCTTATTCCGATCTTGATAAAATTTCGCATACATGACCTTCAAAGCATGAGGAAGGTCACTGTCTACCTCAGATTTCGGAAAAATAATAAATATCGATAAAAAATCGATATTCATGGTTATGGCAAGGCATATTAATGAGAAATATCTCATGACTAACAATGAAAGGAAAAGTTTGTGCAAGTGTAATTATCCCGGGCAACGCCGGGTACCTCTTCTAGTTCCGAATAAATGCTGAAGCCAATGACGTATATTAAAGATAGACTCCGAATCCTATTGTTAACAGCGGCAAAAACTGAAGCAAATTGAAAGTTTCTGGTTGTGAAACATCGTCATTTTCTAGGAGCTTTGAAACACTCGTCTCCTCAACATAGGAAAGTATTAATGCAACATGCCACTCTGAATCAAGTTAAAGCGTTGTGCGAGATCTGTCATAACGCCATGATAGTTCTGGGTAGGAGCAACACCACCTAGGGTGCGTTCACTTATTCACTTGGAGTCACTCCGAGTGACTCCCGTGACTCTGAGTCATTCGGATTCCGTTTCTTTATTTGCTCCGAGTCATTTGGTCTCCGTTTCTTTATTCGCTCGGAGTTAACTCCCTTGACCTCCAACATCAGGGTACGCTTGGAATCTTTCGGAGTTTGTTTCTTTATTCGCTTGGAGTGCGACTCGGGTTAACTCCCTTAACTCCTGCTTTCAAGCTGGAGTCATCGGTGTCAAAAAATTTAATGAGAAAGACGACGCAACAATGAAGAGTGCCAACAAAGTTGTGACTTCAACGATGATTAATTTTGTTACAATGAGATATCGTTTGCGAGCGTGCTTGTTGGCAACCACACAAACAAGAGAAGACTTTATTTATTCAAGCTGGCGCATACATTGTTAACTATCAACATGGCCGCCTCTATCTTTCCAAAGTGCACGATCATAGCCAACCATAATTGGTTAGCCTTCCATTGTTGTAGGCTTGGCACGATACAAACGAAAATTTAGCTTAAATTGATCGAAAATTTGATTCAAGACAATTTCTTCAGCATAATTATTAATTTTTATATGCTCAGTCTCAGTTCCATCTTTACGCATGAGGCCACCCTAGCCTTTGTGATAATAAATTAAAATTACAATTATGACCAGAAATTTGTTTTTATAAAAAATAATATGTTATTGTTTATTCCTGTTAATAAAAAATAACTTAATGTTAAAGGTTCCCCATAACCATGGCGCTGCTCATGCTTTTCTGATGCCTGCGAAGAGGGAAAAAAATATCTTGAATCGTTCACAGGCAGTTTTGCCAATTTAGCAGGGATGTGTCCAATTTAAAAGCTCATTTTCATTATTTTGTGCATTAAACATTAATTTACGAAGTAGTATAATATGTTTATTTATTAATGAATGATTCTATAACCACTTATAAATGGAGAAGATAAAATAACAAATAATAAGAATAAATAATAACAAGACTTGTAAATGAATTGTAGATGGTTGCTGTCATTGTTTAATTTTTATTAAAAATGTCCAACAAAAGACAAGCGCATGAAAAAAGGTTAAATTGACAATACTGCACACAAATGATTATAACGATCAAAGTCTTCGATTGTTACGTCGTTGTGTTGACTCTGAGCCATGACGCTCGTAATCTGATCACGTGATCACATTGACTCGGAGCATGACTCCGAACGAATAAGTGAACGCACCCCTAGACAGAAGGCCTGCGCACGGAAACGTCATGCATTGTTACATCACACTAAAGCGGCTATTGTTAATCGTATTTCTACCAATAATATGCTTTAAATTTAGCCGTTTGATGATGATGTAACAATGTATACAGTTTCTGTGTGCAGGCCTTCTGTCTAGGTGGTGTTGGCAGGAGTGAGCCATGGAGTAATTACTTTTTGAAGATTTTGGGCCCGAGGAATAATTAATTCAAAACCATTATTCAAAGTTGTTCTGCGTACAACTGTGCAAACAGACAAGAAAAAGTATCAGGAATCATTTTTCCACAAAAATAAATCAAAAATACGTAACTAAAATGAAAATACGTTACTGAAAGACAATCGAAACGAAATTGAAATAGAAACCATGATCGAAAAATTGTTTATAAAATATAGTAAAATACTTCAAATATAAAGTAAACGAAAAGATAAACTTAGCACTCCGTTATCGGCGTGTGAAAGAATTATTAATCAGCTACTCTCGTGTTTAGCTATGTGTTTTGCATCAGATTCACTCACTTTCAGCCATGACAGTTCTGGGCATGGAGCTTCCCAATTTGCTTCAAGTTACAACAATAGGATTCGGAGTCTATCTTTAATATACATCATTGGCTGAAGCCCTAGTTTTTTACTCGCAGCCGATGTTGGCTACGTTTATCACTATCTATATTATCATTAAAAAGAATTTGCGCTAGACTAAATATAGAAGGAAAATCAAATAAAAATCCTAAATTTAAAATTATTAAATTTATTTTTTATTTAAATTTAATAAAAACCTGTTACGTATATGTGGTACTGCATTGCCAGAACGATTTTAATTAATTAAAAAATCGTTACTGTATTGGCAAAAGTCGATCGTTCCGTCGTCACTTTTTTTCATTTTTTTGATTTTGCCTTCACATTCTGATAGAGTATCAAAAATAAGTAAAATTTTTACAAGCCTATGTGTCCTATCTTTTCGGGATCAGGGTTAATAAGTTTGGTCGAAGGACAAAAATATAATGAAATAAATAATAGTGTCCGGCATTAATGTATATGAAAAATCAATAGTGTAAATTTTTTATCTAATTTTACACTATTCATTTTTTATCTAATCACTCCTCCTCTCTTATATATTAATGTACAGTCATCAAAGGGAAATAATCCACACTTGAATTTTACCCTAAGTTTTACCGTTTCAATATTAATTTATTTTTAATAATTTACTATTACATTTAGAGTTAACATTATTAAGATTATTAAATTTAAATAATTATAATTAAAAAAACTATTAAAACAACACATTAGCATGAAATGTGTGGATTATTTCCTTTGGTTGTGTAAGGTTTTGAGAATTAATTAGCTAGAATTTGAATATTCAGATTATTTATGCAAATGAGCTATTTTATTATTCGCGTTCAGGATTGTCTATTTAGATTCAGAAGTTAAGAGTTTATATAAAGTTTAGAAGAGTCTTTATGCAGAGAAAGATTAAGTAAAGTTATTAATTGTTTTAAATATTTTTTATGCGTGGGTGTAAGGAGCTGTTAATAAGAAGGCAAGTTATAAGGTTTGTCAGAAGGAGAAAGTAAGAGTCAGTTTACACAGCTTGTTTTGATCATTAGAATCATATTCAAGGTTCGAAATTGTATGGCCATGGTAGGACAAGTGAATCGGAAACCGGATGAACAGATAGAAAGCAAGAAAGATGAATGTAAGGATTGAACTTTGGATCTTGAAGAGAGGAAAGAAACAGGGAATGATCACGTGGATGCCGAAGTTTGATTGGCTATCGAAAATCGAAATTGTTAGTTCAGATGCTAAGTGAAAGATTTTAGTCAGTAGCAATGTAACGATTCCCGTAGCCGAGTGTGCGGCGAACTACTCATAAATTTATATACTAATTCGGCCTCCATCTGGTAATCCTAGGATTCCAGATGGGAAGTTTTAAATTTTAGTATTAATCCAGTTTGCGTTGTAGTTTAATGAAAATGTAACCGTCAGATTGAAATGTTAGTTAGCTCGCGTTATCGAGGTGTTTTTGAAGAGTTTCTATCGAGCTGAGAACCAGCGTCATCAATTCCAATAATTTCATGGTTTGCGAGGGATGTTGCAAGAATGTGTACCGAGCCCCGTGGAGTACCCAGATCCAGTACAAGAAGCCAGAGACGATCTTCCTGTGAGCCACTCCGTTGGACGAGGACGACCCCCCCTCCCGCCAAGCTGTTGTAGCAGAGAGGACGAGAGAGATCCAAGAGCGGACAGATTGAGAAGACACGGTACAGCCCATTTCCAATTTAATGTCTCAATGGCCAATTCTTTAATTCCTCACATGATTTCATTCTTTCTATTTTATATATTACATTCATATTTTGGGAAGGAATTATTCTATCAAACAGTGGGAAGGACAATTATAATGTAACTTAGAACCGTCATATTATACGTAAAGAACCCTGATTAATTTAATCTAAATTCTGTATTTTATCCAGTTAATTGTTTAATTGTATTTATTAAAGTCTTACGTTTAGACCTTTATTCAGTAACAATGTAGCAGATTGTTCAGTCAGTAGTTTACCTTCATTATTATTTCGGAGCTACTAAAGCCATATTTGTATTTTACATTCCGAGAGAAATAGAACTATTTATAATTAGAGTTCCTGTTGGACATTGTTATCACTAGATATTTCTAAATTCAGTATAACCCGAATTTCCTTGAGATATAAATTGTATAATCGAATAATTGAGAATTACATTCATACTTAATTTACATATTGCTATTGCTAATATATCATTATTGTTATATCAAGAACTTCTGATCATTGACATATAAGTTTAGTCTAAAGGAACCCTTAATTGATAATCATTCTGTTGTATACCACATAATTTAATTACTAAGTTATTATTTGGAATTGTGATCACTCATCGAAACGTATAATTAGTCAAATTGCCACAAGTCATTTCTTAATTACAAATTGCATTATTTTATTTGAATCTTAATTGGAGCTTGACCAAGTTGAAATTCATATCTTAAATTATCTTTATCATTTGCATTACCTTCCATGCAATATTGTTTTATATACATTTGTTGAACATTGAATAAATATTATATGTTAAATTGTTAAGTCAGTCTAAGTGCCTATTCTTTCCTCTAGGCCGGGCCTGTTTAAGCGGAGGTATCTTTTATGTAAGTGGGATAAACCCTAAATTATCATAAACTTTGTGAATAGTATAATTCACTGGCGCAGTCTTTTACCTAACATAATTATAATAAGTTACTCGACCATAATTCTATGAATATTATCCCCAGGAACCCTACAGTTGACTGTACTAGCAAAGTTACCCGGCGTTGCCCGGGATAATTACATTTGTAGGTAAAGAGAACAATCTCAAAAAATTATAACTCCTAATTGGTTAAATAATAACTCAATCAATATGGAATATACTCTAATGTATTTTTAGGAAAATTTTGGATCTGATGTGCTACCAAATCAGTTAAGTGATAACTCCGGCGTGGCTCGGACTTTTTTTTTGTTTAAATTTTGCAATATCTTAAAAATAAACACATGAAAACGCTTAAAATTAATACAGTAAAAATTCTTAATGAAAATTCGAAAAATATTTTTTTAAAGGCTCACAATGGACGGACCTCTCCTAGGATTCCACTGCTAGTTTAAATAATTTCTTACTCACGTAATCTTACTTTAGATGTACACTTGATATTGTTGCAATTCCACTTTTCTCTCGATGTCTTGAAGCAAAACTTGGCCATTCATCACTTTGTGTAGTCTAGCAGTCGCCGATTCTTCTATTTACTTGCTTACCATTTGCTCAACACAGCACGGAGCTAAAGGAATTCTTCCTCTGTTCGTTTTCCATCTCTCTCAATAGTCTGCTAACTCTCCATTATCTCCAGTTACTGATCATTTTTAAAGATGTTCAAGAAATTGTTAAGTACTAAGAACTCTCTTCCCTAAGAAAAGCCTGAATAACAGGAATTCAACCTTATCTATATTGAAAAAACTTTGCCTTTCATTGTTGGTCATGAGATATATGTATTGTTGATCCCTGCATAGTGTTGGTGCATTGCGTGTTGATACCATTGTTGATACCTGTTGTTGCACAAAAGTTTCCTTGCATTTTTGGTCATGAGATATATATTGTTGGTTCGTGCAGAGTGTTTGTGAATTGCGTGTTGATATCTATTCTTGCACAAACTTTGCCTTGTATTGTTAGTCATGAAATATTTCTCATTATTATGCCTTGCCGTAACCATGAATATCGATTTTTTATCGATAATTATTATTTTTCCGAAATCTATCGTAGACAGTGACCTTCCTCATGGTTTGAAGGTCAAGTATGCAAAATTTCATCGAGATCGAAATAAAACTGTAGATTTGTATAAGAAACAAACCCACAAACAAACAAACATCCTTCTTTATATATATACTAGCAAAGGTACCCGGCGTTGCCCGGGATAATTACACTTGTATGTAAACAGAACAATCTCAAAAAATTAAATTAAATTTTGCAATATCCTAAATATAAACACATGAAAATTCTTAGAATTAATACAGTAAAAATTCCTAATGAAAATTCGAAAGAAATCTTTTTAAAGGCTCACAATGGCTGGACCTCTCCAAGGATGCCACTGCTAGTCTAAATAATTTCTTACTCACGTAATCTTACCTCAGATGTATACTTAGTGTTGTTGCAATTTCCACTCTTCTCTCGATGTGTTGAAGCAAAACTTGGCTATTCATCACTTTGTGGAGTCTAGCAGTCGCCGATTCTTCTATTTACTTGCTTCCCATTTGCTCAATACATCACGGAGCTAAAGGAGTGCTTCCTCTGTCGTCTTTCCACTCTTTCTCAATAGTCTGCTAACTCTCCATTATCTCCAGTTACTGATCATTTTTAAAGATTATCAAGAAATCGTTAAGTACTAAGAACTCTCTTTTCTAAGAAAAGCCTGAATAACAGGAATTCTATGCATTGTTACACTTGAAACTTATACATATTACATCATCATTTTATGTTCATTGTTATAATTCTTGGAAAGATTGCTTTAACATTACATCATCATTCTGTGCTCATTGTTATTGGTGAATTGCGCGTTGATACCATTGTTGATGCGAACACAATGGGCCTATTGTTGCACAAACTTTGCCTTGCATTGTTAGTCATGAGATATATATTGTTGGTTCATGCAGTGTGTTTGTGAATTGCGTGCTGATACCATTGTTGATACCTATTGTTGTACCAACTTTGCCTTGCATTGTTGGTCATGAGATATTTCTCATTAATATGCCTTGCCATAACCATGAATAGCGATTTTTCATCGATATTTATTATTTTTCTGAAATCTGAGGTATACAGTGACCTTCCTCATGCTTTAAAGGTCATGTATGCGAAATTTTATCAAGATCGGAATAAAACTGTAGATTTGTATAAAAAACAGACCCACAGACAGACCCACAGACAGACCCACAAACATCCTTCTTTATATATATAGAAGATAGACTAGCAGAGGACCCGGCATTGCCCGGGATAATTACGCTTGTAGGTAAACACACACACATACACAAAGAAATACACACACTTTTCCCAATCGTCTGAACGCTTGTTAGGGAGCTGAAGGAAGACACGTGTACCTCCTTTGCCTCATCGAGAGAGACTGCCCTATCTATATCGTCTATTATATCCATTTCCTGTTCATTGTTAATAATTCTTGGAAACGAATGTTCTGCCATTGCATCATCATTTTATGTTCATTGTTATAATTCTTTGAAAAGAACTTTCTATCATTACATCATCATTTTATGTTCATTGTTATAATTCTTGGAAACGAATGTTCTGTCATTACATCATCATTTTATGTTCGTTGTTATAATTCTTTGAATGATTTTGTGCTCATCGTTATTGGTGAATTACGCATTGAGACCATTGTTGATGCGAACACGACGGGCCTATTGTTTCACAAACTTTGCCTTGCTTGTTGGTCATGAGATATCTGTTGCTGGTCCGAGCGTAGTGTGAATTGCGTGTTGACACCGTTCTTGATACCTATTGTTGCACAAACTTTGCCTTTCATTGTTGGTCATGAGATATATTGGTTGGTCCGTGCAGAGTGTTTGTGAATTGCGTGTTGATACCATTTTTGATACCTATTTTTGCACAAACTTTTACTTGCATTGTTGGCCATGAGATATATATTGTTAATCCCTGCATAGTGTTGGTGCATTGCGTGTTGATACCATTGTTGATACCTGTTGTTGCACAAAAGTTTCCTTGCATTTTTGGTCATGAGACATATATTGTTGGTTCGTGCAGAGTGTTTGTGAATTGCGTGTTGATATCTATTCTTGCACAAACTTTGCCTTGTATTGTTAGTCATGAAATATTTCTCATTATTATGCCTTGCCGTAACCATGAATATCGATTTTTTATCGATAATTATTATTTTTCCGAAATCTATCGTAGACAGTGACCTTCCTCATGATTTGAAGGTCAAGTATGCAAAATTTCATCGAGATCGGAATAAAACTGTAGATTTGCATAAGAAACCCACAAACAAACATCCTTCTTTATATATATAGAAAGAAAAGAAGATATAATTAATTTTCTTATTTAAATATACAGTAATTGTGCAATATATCCCCAAAACGGTCTGCCGAGAATATTATAGAAATAAGTGGGGTTAAGTTGCCAAAAAAAGCACAAAAAAACGAGCCCAACATGCCAGTTTCACTGAAGAGCAAAGTTTACATTTAACAGTTGTAGATATTTTTCTGTGTTAGGTTAATCACTGTGAAATTGGTAGTAATGAATTTGTAACATAGTGGAAGTCTCGCTTTTTCTTACTTTTGTCAGTAAGATCAAAAGCAAGTAACAAAGTAACATTATTTATCGGTTGCTCGGATCGGTATGCAAGCTTTGTCAGACGCGAATTGTGGCGATTCGTAATAACAGCACGAACTAGGGAAGAAAGGCAAACTCTCTGCTTTCAAATCTATCTTTCTCACCATTCTCATGTCAGGTAATAAGATGAAAGAGTGCGGTCGCGTGTGCTAGCGGTAGAAATAAGAATCCTGAGAGGCGTGGAAGGTATTTCCTTAATACACAGATTGCACAGCAGCACAATAAATGAGCCGCTACTTCACCGCACTGAGTGTTCTCTGCTGCTTTGGTATGGCCACGTAATGCAACAAAAGGTGATAGTAGACAGTTGCTTTTTTCCATTCCAGTGGTTATGTAAGGTACCAAGGGGCCGGCCTAGAACCAGGTGGCTAGACAACATGGAAAATTTGAGGTCGTGTCACTTGGGTTCGTATCGCTTGGGGACGCGCGACTGATAGCGGAAGATCACGAGCGCTGGATATCCTCCTGTCCCCGCGACCCTAAACGATAAGCAGTTTTGAAAAGTAAGTAAGTTCATATTCTTCAGCTATTTTGACAATATTGCTTTCATATTGACAGAAATTTTATATTATTGGCAGTCGGGTCAATTACCGATCCTGTCACAGACGATATTTCTTAATGAAAATCGAATTTTCAAGTTCGCCAACTGTGGCATCCTTCTTACGACGGATTTAATACTAGTTTTTTTTTTATATAAAGTTAAAATCGTAATAATTTTCTACAAAAACGAAAACGCCACTAGATGGCGATAGTGGCATTGCAGGAAAAAGATACCCATCCAAAGTTTTCTTTCCCCGCGCGATGTATAGGCTTCATTTTAGTCTTTCTGTCGTAGTAAGATTTATGTCTTGTATTCAGTTGTTGTCTAATTATCTATTGGATAGTGGTAAGTATGTTGAGAAAGTTGTCGTGGAGGAGTTTAATTCGGTACTTAGAGTTATATGTGAAAACAAAGTGTTTATGAGATGATAATAGACGAATTAGTCCAGGGAGCTCAGCCTGTTGACCGGAATTCTAATTTTCTTCAGGTTTTATTTATAGATAGTCCAAGGGGTGGGCATTGTGAATTTCTCCAATTCAAAGCATTTAGTGTTCAATTCCTAACCGTATATAAATCACCAAAATGCCTTCCGAAAATTGCCCTGAATGCATTAAGAAGAATGCTATCATGCACATGAAAAGATTACTATAGCAGGAGGCTTCAATATTAATTTTAAGGACAAGTTAAAAAATGAAATATCAGAATACCTTCTTTCACTCGGTCTTAGTCCACGTATTTAAGAATATACGATAAGACAGAATTCAGCAATTTCCCTCTACAATCCAGTACCATACATACTTTTTTTAGTTACCACAAACAAATTTGGGTCAGATTAAAGAAAAAAAAGATGGTAGAAAACATATTCATCGTACGGAACCCTCTTCACGAGAGTTGGACTCGCACTTGGTGTAACGTGTAACTTTTATATTTTAAACTTGTAGAGTTGCGCAGTGGAAAAATTGTACAGCACGTATACAGAAGAATTGAATGAAAAGTAAAGTATTTATTTCAAAATTGATTAAATAAATAAGTAAATGAAACATTAAACCTAAGGTAAAGGCAAGTTTGCAATAACATAAATTGAATAATAAATGCAATAAAGCAAAATGGTAAACTACTTAGTTCACAAACCAATGTAATAACGTAATCTGCTTATCTATCACATACACTTGGAAACAAAAACACTAGATCCACGTTAGGATATTTTAAAGCTAATAGCTTCAAATTGAAACACTTGAAGAAATAAAATAACACAACTTGTTAGACGACGTTGTCGGCACTAACGCACACACACTTCAACAATATCAAACAGGTGGAGTAACGCTGAAGCACCAAAATCAGAAGATCATTCAAACTTCTTTACTGAAAGTCACAAGTGATAATCTCACTTTACACCACTAACATGAGGTGACGTTCAAGAAAGCACAAATATGGGTCACTGTCGAGTATACGAATACAAATGTCACTGTCCGGTGAATTTACGATGATAAGGCACTATCCATTAAAGCTGAATTGTTTCAGCCCACTCCTAAGTAGAACGGAGAAAGAGAAATTAATACGTTCGGAACTTATGACGAATAATACAAATGTGTTGTCGATAAGTTATCGGTTGCAAATAGAAGGACGCTTCAATAACGAAGGGTTTCGTTGAGCCTTAGTCTATGAAAAGAAAAGCGTTCTAATTTGTATTAACAAGAATAAAGCCTAGTCCGTCGTTTAGATAGGCGTTTAACCCAAAAGGCCACAGTCCACGTAAGTAGGAGACGTAACTGAGCCGGTAAGCTTTTAATTCCGAGAGAACTATCGAAGCCAAATTGGTGCTTAAAAATAACTGAACTTTAGTGCTTACCAGGCAGTCTATACGGTGGCTGACAGTCTATCGGGAAATCTTAATTCCTTCCCAATCGTCCGCCTTCGGGAAATCTTTAGAGTTCAATAAGCCACGTATGCAATCCGACGGCTTCGTAATAGCGTAGTTCCCCTCTTCGCTCATCGAACCTGCAAGCTCGCCGTAGTTAGCTGTAACTGGCGCCGAGTCGGATGTCTGAATCTTCCTATTCTCTGACTTTAGGAAACACATCACGCTGCCCTATCCAGCAGTTCGGCCATTCGGGGTGTTTTTCCTCCGACTCCACTTTTTCCGACCTCTCCATGAGGTTCTCACTTTGCTTCTCCCCAGATCTTTCGATTTCACGTCTTCATGACGAAACTCCCGTTCTCTACCCTTATTGGCTGGATTTTCATGACGCTTTTGACGTCGAGCATCTCCACGCTTCCCTTTCCAACTCGAAGAATAGAAATAACGAGTGTGGAAAGGGGCGTTGACGTCATCGGAATCTTGAATGTCGTTCAAATTCCGTGACACTTGGCCATTTATTTTTTATAGCTTGATTTGTGACTGGGGGCTCAGGGCCTTTGTCGAGACCCAATAGCCTTATACCAGTTTTTAGTGTATATTAACTAAATTTTTAAGTAATTTTCTATAAGTAAACAAAATTTCAGATTTCTAGACCTTTTCGTTTAAAAGTTGTAGCTTTGCTTGTGTTTGGGGCCTGTGGGGCTCTGCTGGGGCATATATTACTTTTTTGTATATTTGGCAATTTTTTTAGTACCACACTGTGAATATACCAAATTTCATGTTCCTAGGCCTTTCTGTTCAAATCTAATACATGTATAGGCCTTTCTGTTCAAATCTAATATAGGTGTCAGCGAATTTGGGGGCGATGGAGACAGATGATAACATTGATCATCATCCGCCCACCCCCGCTGCGAGATGTGGAACCAGCGAGCAACGATTGGCGGAAAGAACAGAGAATGAGCCAATGAGGAGGAGGAGCGAGCGACGCGCGATATACGTCGTTTCACGTGGAAAGAGCGAGAAGGACGAGGAGAAAAAGTATGGCCGCGATGGTGGGAGGACGGAGAAGATTGAAGCTGGTTTTTCCGAAGGAAAAAGTGGAAAGGGGACGAGGCAACTGAAGCCAACGGGGAGCGAGACGAAGAAACCGTCGGAGCACGATAGCAAGGACGGTCGCCCGCCGCCGCGGAGGAGGAACGGAAGAATTTCCACGTCGTTACAACGAGGGACGACGCAGTAACGAGAGGGAGCCCGAAACGAGGGAGCTCAAGCGTAACCAGCCCGTCGCAACGCCAAAGACGTTAGGTATCCGAGGTCAGACGAAATCCTCAACAAAGAGTCCGAGACACGCCAGGCCAAGACGATGGCAACGAGTTAGCGGGAGACGAGAGGAAGGCTCGTCGTCAACCAGCAGCATCAGCTCGCCGCGGGGAAGACGACGGTACAGAAGCCGTATCTTCTATGGAGCAACGGAGCCAAATAACGCCGCCGTAGCAGTGCCTAACGCCCGCAACGAGAGACGGACGTACAAGATGATATTCCCGGAAAATATAGCAGGTAACGGGGGGCTTACGTTATCACGTGATACGCGGCCGCTTCGTTCCTGGCTATCCAGGAAACCTTTACCCTGTAAGAGGATATTTACCGTTGACGAAGTTAAATTTAAGTAATTCAAGTATCTTAGTTCATCGCCCCTCAAAAACTAACGCTGCCTTCTGTTTGTTTGTTTTTCTCTACATATAGCAGCAGCAGCGCCCATTGCTCTGGCAACAATACTGCCATCCAATTTAAAGAATTGTCCCGAGCCCACCATACGAATTTTGCCACAGGATATGCAAGGCTGCAAAATCATAGAAGTTGTGTAATTGTTCACCTGGACCAGAACTTTATATTTTGGCATAAGTACTGCCTGCTTAACTTTGATAATTCAATCTCAGTTATAACTTTATTAAGCTTAAATTGTTTCATTAAAGTATTGATGAAATATAATTTTGTAGGCTGTCTGTCCCCCTCTCTTCACAACCATAAGCGTGACAAATATTAGTTATTATCTTAAACTTTGAAATCTCCATATACGTGTTTCACTGCGCACGTGAGAATAGGCTTTTCTGTTCATATGTTATAACTTCAATTGTATTTGGTGCCTCGAGACCCCTGGCGGGGTTTTAGAGGCTTATATCAGCTTCCTTCTATATTGGCTATATGTTTTAGTAGCAAACTAAAAATATACAAAATTTCAGGTTTCTAGACCTTTCCGCTCAAAAGTTATAAATTGATTTGTACTTGAGGCCTCGGGGTCTTCTGGCGGGCCCCATAGGCCTACTTCACATTTCATGTATATTTGCTATATGTTTTAGTACTACACTATAAATATACAAAATTTCAGGTTCCTAGGTCGTCCCGTTCAAATGTTATAGTTGCAATTGTATTTGGGGCCTCGGGACCTCCGGCTTATATCACTTTTCTTGTATATTGGCTTTATTATTTTTAGAACCGCGCTACAAATTTACAAAATTTCAGGATTTTTGCCCTCTTTGTTCAAAAGATGAAAAAGGAACCATGAAATTTATACAAGTAGTCCCTGAGGGGCCCCGGGCCACCCAAGAGGATTGTTCGCACCGTTCTCTGTAGAGGGCCTACGTGTGTCAAAATTTCAAGCTTCTACGTCAATCCTTTCAAAAGTTATGGCATCAAATTTTTACGAGCAGTAGCAGGAGGATTCGCTATACTTCAAATAGAGTTCTTTATATTCTGACGTCACAAATTGCTCAAACGCAATCAAAACTCCATAGACTTGAAAGGAAGTCAGTTGGAGAAACCATAAAAACACATGGTTTGGTCTACCCTAGAGGATTCACTATATTTTTCGCTCCGTCCTCTGTATAGGGCCTACTTGTGTAGAAAATTTCAAACCTCTTGGTCAATCCTTTCAAAAGTTATGGCGTGTGACATACATGTTACATACACCAAGAATAAAATATTTCTCGAATATTGTGTACAATTTGACTATACCATTAAAAATAGTGGTTCCTATTTAAAATTTCAAAGTTACCCTTCCCCCCAGCCCCCCTCACAAAGGGGGGGGGGTAATTTTTTAACTAATGAATTTCCCCCGCGAAATAATTCACTTTTGATTTTGGACATTTTTTCGTATTTTCACCAATTTTTCCCCTGTGGCTAATTTTTTTACCTCCTATTCAACATCTTTACTTCATTAACTTAGCAATTTTTCTATACAAGATACTCAACATTCACATTTTAATGTCTCTCCCTCAACCCCTATTTACAATCAATAACGCACCTCCTTACAACACTCGATATTCAGCCTCCTTTCAAATAAAACGCATAAAGCAAAATTATGAACTCAAAAGCGTCTCTGTCTCAGGCAGTAGACTCTGGTCTTCTATACCACCAGATCTCAGAATGTCCCCGAATATCGCAACCTTTAAAACCCGTATAAAGAATTATTTCTTAACACACCCACCTATCTAACTATCCCGTTTCCCTTCCCACCTCACCCCATCAACATAATTTATATTACAATACTGTTTGCACTGTCTCTTGTTCCCCGTCCAGGGACCTATCCCGTCGGCCTATGGCCTTACTGGCCCTGGATGGACGATTGTAAGGTTTATAGGAATAGTTTTTAACCAAAATAAATAAATAAATAAATCAAACAACTCGTTACAACGTGCCATGAGTGAATATAACGAGTAATTAATGATAGTGAGAATTGGTTTAGTAGCACGTGTCCTAATGGTACCATATGTTGCCGTTGGAATTTTCAATGCTAAATTATGGCATGTAATATATCAAACATCTCGTAACAACGTGTCATGAGTGAATATAACGAGTAATTAATGATAGTCGGAATTTTTTTAGTAGTACGTGTCCTAATCGTACCATATGGTACCTCTTAACTTTCAATGCTAAGATTTGGCGTGTAATATATCAAACAATCGCAACAACGTATCGTAAGTGAATATTACGAGTTATCAACGGTAGTCGGAATTGTTTAGTACTACATGTTTTAATGGTACTGTTGTTACCTTTGGAAACTTTCAATGCTAAGATATGGCGTGTAATATATCAACCAACTCATTACGAGTTGTTAGACCTATTGTTATCCATAGTATTGCTTCTCGATGCTTATTGCTATCAAGAGCATACTGCTGTTAGGCTTAATAGTATCTAATTACTTGTGAGACATATTGCTAACTGGTAATAGTTAATCGATTGCTTCAATAGTAGATGATAACGTGGAAACACTTTAGTAATTGAATATGAAAAAATAATAGATGCTTACACATAACACTTCAGCAATTGAGGCTCACTTCGTTTAACATTGTGGGAATGCCTACAAATTAAAGAACTTTTATTTGTTCAAATATATAAAGAATAACTTCACTCTCCATTTAACCTTTCACTTCTTCAAATTTATTAGTTTAAATTCTCTCTTAACATTAGTTTACTTAAATAGTAATTTACAATTTAGTTTTCATATTTAAAATTTTTCTCTAAAGTGTTTTAAAATGCAGTTTAATTCTATGTATACATGTGTGATGTTGTAACACGAAAATGTGCTCCCTTTATCCGCTTTAGCGGTAAAATCATTCTTGTTTACTTTTAATATAAGTCATACGTATTTTCTAACTTCTGTTAAGAACCTTTTGCACTGTGCCCTTCAGTTCGTCATACCAGCTGATGCGCTTCCCTTTGAGATGATTTTTTAGCGGACCAAACAGATGGAAGTCACAGGGTGACATGTCCAGGCTGTAGGGCGGATGCTCAAGTTGCTTGCAAATGAACTTGTCCAGTACATTGTTTGTGACTTTGGAGACGTGTGCAGAGCGTTATCGTGGAGCACAATCACTCCCTCCATGAGCAGCCTGGGCCATTTGATGTGCTTGCGTAGGCTACACACATTGCCCTTGATGTATTTGCGTAGGCTGCGGAGTTTCTCGCAGTACATGTCGCTGTTAATGGTTTATCAATGTGAACGCCATGATTTCCTCACACGCACTGCCGCTTCAATTGGACGAAATCACAACTGCTTGATTCTTTCGGAAACGTTAAAGATAGATCTAATCATAAATGTTTTAATGTAATCATAATTTAGATTGAATAGTTCCATGTTGCAGTATGAATTAATAATCGTGATAACTGGGTTCACTGCAACAATGTACTTTTATTATTAATACGCGTTTCGGTTTTAAACCATCGTCAGTTATGTTTAAAGACTTAAAAGATTTTGAGCAACTTATACATGGGGGTGGGCTATGCTCCCTGTTGGTGAAAGTGTTGATTGTAACCATATGGCCCTTCCTTCACCCCCTTCAATCTCGGGAGAGACAAGGAGAGTACGTTTTCAACAACAAGCAACTGGAGGGGAACAAGAACTTTGAATACTGATCAGTGAATATTACAAACACGCCTAAATATACAAACAAATTAAACAATAAATGAAATAACAAATTGTTTGGCTACAAAATAAAATTTGAAGATGAAATGATACGTGAATAATTGATTAAAACGGAATAACTTAAATAATTAATGAAATTATTCTCTACTCTTATATATAAGGAAATAATAATAAGAAGAAAAAATAAAAAAATAAAGTAAAATAAATAAATAAATAAAGTATATAGTAGATTAATAAGAATTAAGTAAAACAGACGGAAACAAAATGAAAAGGAGCTTTTACATATAAATGTGGTTTATCAGCGCGAGCTGTGGAGAGAAGGGGGGGGGGGGATGCAATGAGATGGGAAGTCAATAAAGTTGATATTGTGGTAATAAATAAATAACTACAAATGGGTAGGGTAGTTTAGTATCACAAAACCATGCATGTAAATTAAGTACAGTGTGAAAGTGGTTAGTTTGTAGAGTGACACTGTTATGACGTGATGCTTTATTATGATAAATCTCGTTAGATATCGAACAAAAGGAATTTAAAGGACATGAGTAATTAGTGAGTTAAATCCGTAACAATATGTGACAATTCAAACGTGTAAAAGACAAGAAAATCAAGGTATTTTTTTTCTTTTTTTTATGGATGCAGTTAATGTGGTCAATTGTGCAACTACAAATTAAAGTGCAAAACATGTGACAAATACTATTTGGGACGCAGAAAAAGGTCATTCAAATAAGGAACACATAGCTGCTATCATGTACAACCCGAAGAAATCAAATTACGCAGAACACATCGTAAATAATAAACATCAGTGTGGAAAAATAGAGGAGATAATGGAAATCATATATAAGAACAGGGAACCAAGAAAAATAGAAATAATGGAAAATTTAGAAATAGAGTAAGCCAAAACCATCGAAGATCAGAAGTTGATTAATATACAAAAGAACTGTGACATGGAACCATTAATATTTGGACTAAAGAAAAAACGTATGCAAAATAGACCACATTAACTGCATCCATAAAAAAAACAAAGCTTGATTCCCTTGTCTTTTACATGTTTGAATTATCACATATTGTTATGGATTTAATCCACTAATTACGCATGTCCTTTAAAATCCCTTTTGTTCGACATCTAACGAGATTTATCATAAAGCATCACGTCATAACAGTGTCACCCTACAAACTAACCACTTTCACACTGTACTTAATTTACATGCATGGTTTTGTGATACTAAACTACCCTACCCATTTGTAGTTATTTATTTATTACCACAATATCAACTTTATTGACTTCCCATCTCATTGCATCCCCCCCCCCCCTTCTCTCCACAGCTCGCGCTGATAAACCACATTT
>JAHWFO010084508.1:104477-203553 GCA_023313115.1 Rhysida immarginata
CTATCATTATTTACTCGTTATATTCACTCATGGCACGTTGTTACGAGGTATTTGATATATTACATGCCGTATTTTAGCATTGAAAGTTCCATCGGTACCATATAGTGTAGTACTATTAGGCACGTGCTAGTAAACCAATTACTACTGTCATTATTTACGCGTTATATTCATCAATGATACATCCTTACACGTACACGTGCTGTTACACCAATTTGTGCTATCACTAGTTACTCTCATATATTCGTTCATGAGACGTCGTGACGATTTATTTTATATATTACATGCCATATCTGGTTATAGGAAATTTTTAAGGGGGTATCGTAATGTAACCATTAGAGCACGAGCCATTAGAGCACGTACCTATTCCGGCTATCTCAGGTTCGTACTTATTCGTGCTCCGTCCCATATTAATGGATTGGTGAAAACAGAGTGTGAAAAAGTTAATTCGTTTTCAAGTTATCGTAATAAATAAATAATAAGCTCCCTACGAATAATAAAATTCTTTTGATTTAGAGTCCGTTCTGCCCTTTCAATAATCGTCAATCTCGTGCATCCTGCGCCCACACCATTTTATTAACGTTTAGAGCACGCGCTGAGCCGAACCTATATGCTTATTACGCGTTTTCTCCAATGCAATTGTACAGATTTCAAACTAAATTTATCAGTTGGCTAAACACTATTTAATAACGTTATATTCGTTCATGGCTCGTTGTTACGAGTGGTTTGATATGTTACTTACTATATCTTAACATGGAAAAATTTTGGGGGGGTATCACAATAGTACAATTAGAGCGCGTGCCACTGTACAGATTTCGACCATCTTCGAACTCGTCCGTGCCATTTCCCATATCTATCGATTGGTGAAAACAGATTTTTAAAATCTTTTTTACTTTCCGAGAAAATCGAGTTACGGACGGACGGACGGACGGACGGACGGACGGACGGACGGTCGGACAAGGCCAAAGCATAAAGCACCTTTCGGTACTTAACAAGGATTGCCGATACGAAGTAACTGTGACGTCACTGATAGACCCGACGTGCAAACAATGTAAAAGAAATGCTTGGCATGGGAGGTTCTGCTAACGCATATAATATATAGAGGTTAATAAATACCAAGAAAAATCAAAGCACACAACACAAAATATTTCACATTCCAAAAGATAAACGTCGTAAACTTTGAGTGAACAAATGCAAATGCAACAAAAAATTCAATCCAAAATCATGCTAAGTTTGCACTGAACGCTATGGACAGATGACTTCGAGCGAAATCTTCAATACGAGTTATTAAGTCTACCACAGACAAACAAGGGAGAAACGACTATTCCACAAAGATATTTTAAATCCACGAATGTACAGTCGAGTGCAAAAAGGTTTTTACCTGTTCCGTAGGGGTTGAGCTTTCTGGATGTTGATCAGTTGCAAAGTCAGGTACTTATACTGAGAGTCAAGGCAGATTAGAATGGACCTGTCCCTTCTGAATGGAAGTAGGGTAGCAGGTATACTCTTGGGGTGTGGTCGTCGCGTGCTTCCTCCTGACAATAATAAGCGATAGCGGATGAGAGCAATATCGTAAAAGTCTCTGCCTACTGCCTCGAATGGCAGAGTTCGAATCCGATATGGATGGACATTTTTTTTGTTCATTATCGCATTTTTGATTTCATTTAAGTTTTAAAAGTGTATGGAAAGAACACCATAAACAGATTAAAAATTTTTCATCCAAGTGTGCACTTTGATCTGTTTATTTGGGGGTTTAAAAAAACTTTTCATGTTAATTGTCATGTCATGCTTTATTATATATTTTAGTTTTTAATAAAATATACATATTCATATCACCGTTACTTTTACAAAAATCCTTTTTTGTTCAAATTATTTAATATTCTCTACTATTAAAATATAATAATCCTATATATTAATACGCAAAGCATTTTTTTAAGAGCAAAATTGGCACTTCTGCGCATGTGCATCTGAAGCCAACAAAGAAAGTTACGACAATCCATCAGAAGCCAGGGATTGTTATAATGAGACAATATTCAATCATTGTTTTGAATTGAATAAACTGAAGATTTGCAGAAAGAAAATCCCGCCGAGTCATTTTTTATGTTAAAACAATAAAGATCATTTTTACAACTTCAACTATACAATCAAAAGAGCAAATGTTAAATCATTTAAACATTTTAGAATCTTACAATGTCTCGTTAATACGAATTGTTGCAGGAACGAAATGTCGGTATTCTCTCTTGAACAGATGTGGGCTGCACCACATTGCTAGTCGCTCGCGGGACTCCAACAATCAAGCAGCGGAACATCCTTTAATCCCCCCTGTATCTCTGTGGGGGTTGGTTTGCGACACCATGTTCATAGGAATAAAAATGCTTCTCTATACATGTTCTCTCACGTGCATGAATATTTACCATTTATTCCCGGACACATACATATACAGTATGTCTAAAATAGGAAGGCGGTTGGAGGGGAGGACAGGAGGTAGAGTTCATTTCATTTTTAGGGAAAGAGTTGATATAGCCACTTCCCCCTGCAGCCTCCCCTCTCTTTTCCCCCAAACTGATAAAAGGATTAAAAACTTCTTCTCATTACCATGAAAAAACTCGGGAAATCACTTTTTTTTTTTTAATTTCATTTGTATTTTTTATAGATTTTATCTGTAAATTGTTTTGTTTTGTATATATTTTTTAATTATTTATTTACATTTTTTGAATATTTTTTTTGAAAATTTCATTTGTATTTTTTGTAGATTTTATCTGTAAATTATTTTGTTTTTGTATATATTTTTTTGTAATTTGTTTACATTTTTTGAATATATTTTACTGCATGCTAATTTTTGTAGGTTTTTTTAGATCTTCTAACTTCAAAGCTTTAAGATATCTTTGTGATTTAATCCTCTTATTAGTATGGTAGATGGGAAGGGAAATTTAAGTAGCTGGAGGGGGAAGTGGTAGTAGCTTTATATCAACCCTTATATTGACCCTTTCAACCTATAAATGAAATGAACTCTACCCCCTGTCCTCCCCTCCAACCGCCTTCCTATTTTAGACATACTGTGCACACTCTGTAAGTAACACTATACACTATTATGGGTATGTACAGGGTGATGCAAATATCAGTCACATAATAAAACCGCATTTCCTTTCTAATATCAAAACTTTCCCCAAAACATGTAACCTGCAATACGTATAAACTGATAATTTAAAAATGATTCTTAATTCAATAATTGATATGATCAATAATTAATAATACAAACGATACTAGATCTAGTAATAAAGAGAACTTGTAAAGTTTAAACTGTTTTACTCACACTCACAAGAATGTCTTCAGGACAGTTCTCCAAACTTAGTTTCCTGATGACAAATGATGGTAGCGAGAGTTTTGTCTCTGTTTTATCCAGGAGCATGTCACAGAGTTCTCCACGAGTAATTTCGATGGCATACATCATTGTACAAAAAATATAATAAAGTTTTTTCCGCACTTTACCGCACTATGGTTTTAGCACACTCTATTCAGAGCAGTAAATGTTATTGTGGCACCTCTTGACACGGGTTTTAAAAGTCTGTGTAAACTGCCAGTTCTCACACGGATATGTTACATGCGTATGTAAACAACTGGAAGGCCTAAAACTAACACTTATCAGCTCAAAATGATGAGGACACTGTATTCTATAATGTTTTCGATTATTTTGTGGCGATATAACTGAGTATAGTCATGTGGAAAATATGTATAATTCGGTATTTTATAAATATGTATTGTAAGATAAAGTACCATCGGTTACTAATAGCGACATTTCCACGAAAAAAAAGTCTAAAAATAAAAGTATGCAAAATGATTTTTTTCCGGCTAGATTGTCATTCTCGCCCACTGTGCGAGGGCATGGATGGTTTTGTTTGTCTATTTCACCATCATCCTTTCATCCCAAACAGCTAGTCTCCTGGATAAAAGGGGAGATGGAGGCTGAAATTCCATCCATCCATCCAGAAAGAAAATCCTGCCTTGATCATTTTATCATGTTTCCTTGTGGCTACTGAAAAACTCTGAAAATGTTACGCTAAATGTTATATCGTTAGAAAGAGCTTTAAAAACTGATCATTTTATCCGCTGACGCTTTATGTCTCAGTTTAATACTTTAAGAGAAATTTAGTTTAAAGCAATTTTGATTTTATATATTTAATTAACTCATTTCTTATTCTTTGTGCATAATGAGATACTTAAGATCTGATTATTCTATTTGTTTGTGCATAATATTCTATTTGTTGCTCTGCAACTTTTTTTTTTACTATTTTTTAATTAAAGAGATGGGGATTAATAATAAGATAGGTTGTTCTCCGTCAAATTTAAACGGCATCAATCTAATTTGTTTGTGTCCCATGTAACCTGTACCAGCGAAGGTCTGTGGTCTGGGGACACTAATACCCATAGATTGGACCCCATGTATGTTCCGCGATTTTTTGTAGTTTTCGAGATATGAATTTTTTTGTTTTATTTTCAGATTTTATTAAATTTTGGAAGGTTTTAGCTATAACTTTTTCTATGAAGTAATTCTTTGAGATTTTCTTTGTTAGTATTATGGCTAGCATGTATGTTCGTCTGTAACAACACCAAACACCAAAATTCTAACTTCTACTAGCTCAGATTTTGATCACAAAATTAAAATTTCTGTTTCAGAGAAATTGTTACTTGATTTCAACTTGAAAAAAAAAATTACTTTACCCTGACTGAATAACTTCCTGATATTTTAAAAACTTTAAGGATTCCTTAGCTCTCAAAATAACACAAAAAAGTTGGTACTTTATATGGCATTTTTACGCGAAAAAGGAGTTTGAAATTGATAGAGTCGAAAATAGTGAAATTAGGAATGTTAGATAAAAAGATGTAAAATAACGTATTTACATAAAATTTTACTCGCAAGTACAACTTTTATTTAAAGCACAATTTAGGTAAACAATGAGATAGGGTCTCGGGCTCGGGCAAGTGTTTATGATGCAAGGAGCAGGTATTATTGAAAAGAGACAACAATAGGAATGACAAAAGCACGGCCTACGTTTCTCTCTCTAGGAACGCGTTTTTTCTTTCATCATCGTCAGTCGTTTATCGCCTACTCTTGCGCTCGCTCGTACGTTACTGTGTATTATTGGATTTTGTGTACTTGCCTTGTGTTTTGGACTTTGATTGCATACTGATTTGAACATTTTAATTCCCTGGTAAAACAACTCGGCACGTTTACTGGACTTTGATACCGTGCGTTGTTACTATGGAGCTATGCAGAGATGCATTATTATTACGGCTACGCACGAGGAAATGGCGGGCTTGCTGCGAGATTGTACCTGGACATGTTGATACGCAGAGGAGGACGCCAACCAGCCACTTATCCAGACTGACATGTTTTTCTTCGCGTGCACAATTTCCACATGGAAGGCCGCTTACCCGGATTAAACCAACACCTCCTAGAAAGAAAGCCTCACAACTGAAAGGTCACACATTGTTACATCATAAGTCGACCAAATTTAGGGCTTATTATTGGTGGAAATACGATCAACAATGGTCGAATTATGATGATGTAAAAATATATGACGTTTCAGTTGTGAGGCTTTCTTTCTAGGAGGTGTTGATTAAGCGGTCGACGATCTGGTGAAGGTGAATCGATAGATCCTGACCGCGTTGACGTTGTTTTGGAAGAAATTGCAAGAGATCCCTCTACGAGTACGAGAGTAATTCAACGACGCACAGGTAAATAATAATAATAATTTAATTTAATTTAATTTAATTTAATTTAATTTAATTTAATTTATTCAGATCAGAATGTACAAGCAAATACAAACTGCCCCTACAGGTGATAAAACCCAAGCGGGGAAAGGAATCAAAAGAAAAAGATTACATTTCGGAACAAATAAATCAAAATCAGACATCAAAAATCTTAAAAATAGAATTGGTTGGGTCATTAAAAATGTCTACATCTTTATGAGAAAGGTTTTTATTATACAAAGTAACAAGTTTATACGAAGGAGTAATCTCACCAATACTTGTCCTCGTACTAGGATTTATTAAAGTAAGACACTTATGACGACTTTTTCTAGGAACTGACAGCCCGATAGATGAAAGAACCTCGGGCATCCAAACAGCCCCAGAAACAATCCTCTTAGGGACATTAAGAAAAATATTACCAATGATATTGGAAAGAGTAAACACATTTATAAGTTCCATGTTGAGATCATGCTTGTTATATTTTTTTGAGAGAAAATTTAAAAATGCAAGAAATTTCTTTTGTAGGAGTAAAAAGTTTTGAGTGTGATGAGTAAACCAAATCAACACACCATATGTAACTTTAAGAACTACAATAGAAATAAATAACTTTACGATAGTTAATGGATTTTTGAAAAATGCGGTAAGCCTTTTCAAGAGGCCAATTCTACGGGAGACATCTCTTATGATGTTATCAATATGCGGGGTAAAAGATAAGTTATAATTAAATAAAATGCCTAAATCTTTAATTTTATTCTTTTTCCCAATGATATCAGGACCAATCTTGTAATCAAAAATAAAATTTGTTACTTTCCTGGAGAAAGAAACTACATGTGATTTGCTCGAGTTAAGACTTAATCCGTTCGATTTAGACCAGAGAGAATTGAGTTCAATGTTTCTTGCATTTTAATACAGTCTTGTCGACTGTCAATGCACGAAAAAATTTTAAGGTCGTCCGCATACATTAGAATTTGAACATCATTAGTTGGTAAAGAAGCTATTAGGTCTGCAAAGTAGATATTGAATAGCAGCAGTCCCAGGGGAGAACCCTGAGGAACACCACTATTGATTTTACCAAATTTCCAGAAATTTTTTAGAGGATAAAGCATAAAATATTTATCAATTAAAAAGGAGCGCATCCGGGATAGCATATTTAATTGGAATCTCATAATCTCTAGTTTCTGGAGAAGGTCAATATGAACCTTATCAAAGGCTTTAGAATAATCCAAGTAAATTACATCCACTTGATGACGAGTATCAATAGCTTTCGAGAGGTAAGAAGTTAACACAGCAAGATTAGTTTCGGTCGATCTGGCCTTGCGGAAGCCTTGCTGAATATCAGGAAGATAAGGATCAACAAATTTTGAAAGATGAGTAGCGACGAAGGTTTCGAGAATCTTTGCAGGAAAAGAGATAAGTGCAATAGGTCTATAATCTTTCGGTGTGGTCGGTTTCACAATTTTAGGGATAGGAAGAATAAAAATAGTCTTCCAATCGGTAGGATAAGTACCTTGCGACAGAGAGAGGTTTAAAAGGTCACATAAAGGGTTGCAAATCGCGTGAAGACAGCCCTTGAAAATATAGTCAGGAAAGCCGTAATAATTATAACATTTGGAGGCAGACAGGGAGTTCCCAATAGAGAGTAATTCAGAAGTTGTCAAAGCGGGTGCATTGAATTTCACCTCCACTCTATCCCAGTATTTCGGAAGATTCTGAATGTTAACCTCAGTTATCTCATTACCTGCAAAATTCGACTGGAAATAGTCCAAAATATCTGCAACCTTGGCGGGAGCCTTTACCCAAAAGCTTCTTGGTCACGCTCCAGAATGAGGCCAGAGAAGAGTTCAAAGAATTCTCGATATTTCTATAGTAAAGGTCATAATCAACTTTACAAGCTTGTTTATAATTTTCTCTGAGTGTTTTAAATTCATTATAATAATGGGGATTTTCAGTCTTTTTCCAAAGCCTATGCTTCGCAGTCTTCAAGTGCCATAATTTGATAGTATCCTGGCGAATCCAGATTGGGAATCTGTGTAATTTATCATTTATGCCAGTTCGACTTTGGGACAAAAATGTTAATAGCAACCAAAATGGTATGAATAAGAAAATTCCATTTGTCATCCACATCATCTAAAGAGTAAAAATCATCCCAGTCATAAGTAGCAAGATAATTATAAAGACCATAATAGTCGTCTTTCCTAAAAATAAAAGGAGACCCATTCGAGTCAGTATAACGTTTCTGGAAGGCGGAAGGACAGGATGATAAACATCAGGTGACACTGGAAGTTTCTTACTTGCAGTAACGTTAACATTAAAATTGGCGAACACCTTGTCTAGGAACTCCTCTCTCGCATTAAGCACAAGATTGAAGTTTGAGAGACCCGTCTCGTTGCTCCAAAATGAGGTTGAGCGTTGCCGATGTTTAGCGTAAAATGAAGAGCTTGGGTAAATCTTATTGTCATCATAGTTGAAGTCGCCCAGTACAAGAGTGTTACAATTACAGCTCAAAACAAATTCAGACAAGTCACTCAAGAAAGTGTCATTATCACCAGTTAACGTGTTGGGTGGAACATAAGTCACTACAATGAGTAAATCTTTTCTTTCTCTAAAGAGCCGAGAGTTGAAATACATGGTTGATGGCGATCGAAGACGAACGGCTACCAGATCTATGCCACTGACAGTAGAGCTCAAAGGAACGGAGCAAGAGTCAAAATTATTGGGAATGGCAACTAAAACACCACCACCTAAGTTACCAGATGACCTATCAGATCTGTAGACATCAAAACCTTCACCGAACAACATGTAATCTGTGATGGTCATTAAGCCATGTTTCCGTAAGACAATACATAAAATTATTATTGAGGGTGACAAAATGATTGAGATGTGACAGTTTGGTTCGAAGTCCTCTCACATTTTGATATAAAATGTTGAGAGGAACAGACATTTTCAAATTCGGAGAAGATCTTGAGCACATTACGCCAAGCTAGAGGATGAGTCCTCCTTCTCATGAACTATTTGATCTTGGTGTAATCTGCCATAAAATTCAGAAACTAAAGTTCCGGCCAGTGATTCGGATCGAACACCAAATCAAATGTATCTTCAGTTAAAGATACGAAAAATGAAGCGTAGGTGTCAAATTTGGTTTTAAGCTTATGACATCTAATCAGATTCCTAGTGTCCATAAACTCAGACAAGTGAAAAATAAGAGAAGCCCTATCAATATCAGGAGAAAGTCTGGAGATGAAAATGTTCTTTAACAACGGCCTCCACTTCAAGTGAGTGACTGCACTTATCTTCGCATAATAATAATAATAATAATAATAATAATAATAATAATAATAATTGTTTAAAGGGTCTTTACGTGTTGGCTTCGGCCCCACGCACGCCTTCCGAAGTTCCGGAACATAATTGCCCGAGAATTTGAAAGGTACACAACAATAATAATAAAAAATAAAAATACTTGTGTGTGTTAACCTTTTTGTCCTTCTTTCACAGGAATCCCTCGCACTACAGTGCACAAAATACTGCGCAATGAGGGATATCACCCGTATCACATACGGAAAATGCAAGATTAATTGCACCGGACTGCAAACGCCGAATTGAATTTTGTCAAGAGATGTTAAGAAGAAACAACGAAGACCCCGAGTTTTTCGACCGAATTGTATGGACAGACGAATCAACATTCACCCGCAACGGAATATTTAATATGCACAACTACCATTCCTGGGCGACCGAAAATCCAAAACTGGTTCGGCGTCAAAATTTTCAACACCAATTTAGTGTGAATTTGTGGACGGGCGTTGTTGGCAGAGAACTGATTGGCCCAAAAGAACTCCCAACGAGATTAAATGGTGAAAATTATTTAATTTTTTTACAAAATGATTTTGTGGAGGCCATGGCAGATTCGGATGTCATTTATCAACACGCCAGAACATGATATTTCAGTGCAACAGTGCCCCTTGCCACTTTGCAAGAGAAGTTAGAGGCCATTTAAACGAGCATTTCCCAGAGAGGTGGATTGGTCGTAATGCACCAATCTCCTGGCCTCCAAGGTCCCCTGACCTGAACCGCATAGATTTTTTTATCTGCGGATGCTATAAGGAATTGATGTACCATCATGAATTCTCCAGTTTAGAAGAGTTAAAAACTAAATTAAATGAAGCTCAAGAAATAATGCGACAAAAAAACAAGCCTTCCGAGATTTGCGCGGTAATTTTTTGCGTCGGTGCCGTCTGTGCATTGCGGCAGGTGGCAGGCGGCAGGCACTTTGAACATTTATTGTGAAAACAGTAATAAATAAATGATTTCTTAATATTATTTCTGTTGTTTTATTTAGCACAATGTGAAAAAATAATTATGATTTGAATTTAAATACATTATTTTATATCCTTTTATTTAACATTCCTAATTTTACTATTTTCGACTGTATCGACTTTAAACTCCGTTTTCGCGTAAAAATGCCCTATAAAGTACCAACTTTTTTGTGTTATTTTGGGAGCTAAGGAACCCATAAAGTTTTTAAAATTATCAAGACGTTATTCAGTCAGGGTTAAGTAATTTTAATTTTGTGCTAGTAGTAGTTAGAATTTTGGTGTTTAGTGTTGTTACAGACGAACACACACGCTAGCCATAATACTAACAAAAAAATCTCAAAGAATCACTTCACGGAAAAAGTTATAGCTGAAACCGTCCAAAATTTAAAAAACAAAAAATTCATATCTCGAAAACTATAAAAAATCGCGGAACATACATGGGGTCCAATCGATAGGTATTAGTGTCCCCAGACCACAGACCTTCGCTGGTACAGGTTACATGGGACACCCTGTATAAAAAAATTAAAAAAATTTCGGATGGTTTTAGCATAATTGTCGTTGATTACTTTATATACACACAAAAAATGATATTTGTAACCTTTCGAGCAGTCAAAAGAAAAAAGCTTCCACTTACACCTGTAAATCCTTCCGCATCACACCATAACGAGCTCTGCTTCAGCTTATCTCTTGATCACGCATATAATTATATCGATACTGTCACCATTTATGTTACATTATTAACCAAACAGATTAGTTCATTATTAATAAAACAAAAATTATCATCAGAAAAGCCAAAATAATCTTTTTGTCAACATAGTTGAGCACGTGACTTAAAACTTGCCTACCCCCAATGGTAAGCAAAAATGGAATCGTTCCATAGTAAGCGTATTCGACTAGACACCTGAAAAAAAATAATCTTATTGGATTGAATTATTGTATGGAAGCCGAACAATTTTGACCTAGGTAAAAACCTTTATGCACCCGACTGTACATTTCGGAGGCGAAGCCACCTTCATTAGCGTGTTACCCAATATCTGATCACACCGAAGATATGATACAGATTCGACAATCGACAATCGAACAGCGCAGGGAAAACGAAACGAGCGGTCCGAAAGCAACGCTTTCACTGCCATACCCATCCAGGAAGTAACCAGGGGAAGTACAGTGAACTAGGCAAGAAGCCAGATGAAACCTAGTTAAGTCATCCAGTGGATAAGATTGGGTCCTTTCCTATAAGGACGAATAAGTTGATTGTTGATTGACGAGGGGCACGAGGAGCTATGCGATCCAGTATTCGGGAAAGTTGGCCTTTTGGATGTCGTCGAAATTGATGTCCAGGACGTGTCGAGGCCTGCGATGACTGAGGAAACTTCTAAACGTGAGTGGATGCTCCAGAATATCTGCAACCAGAGGATACAGATTCGGACAATCGACAATCGAACAGTGAAGTGTACATTTGTTAGGATGGGACGAAAGCAGCGCTTTCACAAAGCTCATCCAACCAGAATAAACTCCAAATGAAATACACTGAGATAGTCAAGAAGCCTAACCAACCCAAGCGGTCTTCCATATTATACAAAAAAGAAAATAAGATTGACAATTGTCAGAAACAAAAAACAAACGAAATAAAAAAAAATACAAGGAGAAATAAGATTATCACATCTTCCAGTAGTCTGGGAAAGAGACGTTGCTAATATCTCGGGATACAGATTCGACAATCGACAATCGAACAGTGTAGTGTATCGGTATACAGATTCGGACAATCGACAATCGAACAGTGTAGTGTATCGGTATTCAAGTGGAACTTGAAGCATAGCTTCCATAATCTCACCCTTCATAATCATATTCCAAGGGAAATACACTGAGCTAGAAAAGAAGCCTGATGTACCCGCAAGGGTCATCCAAAGTATGAAAGAAAATTGCCTCCTCTTGGTATACAGGTTCGGGACTCGGTTCAGCTTTTATAGAGGGAGATTTTAAAAATGAACCAATCAATAAAATTTATACAATGGAACAATTTAGTTAAAACGTTTCACTCTAAAGTCATCAACCAATCGGATTGTAACAGAGATACTTGGCCACGCTCTTCCAATCCGCGACCATCATAGGGCTTGAGTCACTGTTAAGCAGTTTACTGGGTTCCCCCTTTGCTATTTCAATGGATTCTAGAAAATTGAGCAATTTGGTATTTTTGGTGACGTGGAGTAATTTAACGTTCTTCCGGTCGTAATCATGTCGACTATCAATGATATGGTCCGCAAAACGGGATACTCCAAATTTTGCGTTTTTAATACACACAAGATGCTCTTTAATTCTTTTGTTTAAGCCTAGTTTCGTTTGTCCATAATACACTTTTCTACATGTACCACAAGGTCCACCTACCAGTTTGATTGATGACTTTAAATTGTTCCGATATATAAATTTTCTAGATTGGTTTATTTGTAAAATCTCCCTCTATAAAAGCTGAGCCGAGTCCCGAATTGTTCTGTTATCAATATCATATGGATCCATCATATCATCATATGGAACGGAACCTACAAGCAGGACGGAACCTAGGCTGAGAACGATCAGGACGATCAAAACGGACTAGCTCTTCAAGGTATTACTCTACTCTCTTTTCTGGTATGATTTCATTATTCTCATTTCACGGTGCGCCCTTTTCTGGGCGATATTCACCTTATGTTACGTCTTATGTGCTGGTCCCTGGCGTTGGAATTAATATTCCCGTAAACCAGTACATCAAGACGCTCATTAACCTTCTGGGTCCCTGGCGTTGGGATTAATTTCCTCGCAAACCTAACTAAGGACATTTTCTCATATCATCTATTATTATTCTAATCATTCACGAGCGGGTACCTGGCGTAGAATTAATTTTCTCGCAAACCTGCCTTGTTCATTTTTTCTTAGAGCTAGGTGCGTCCTTGTTAGGACGGCTTCTTTAACACACACCTAGCTGCGAGGTTACTCCCCTCCCCCTGGTTCTATACATTTATATATGATGGCTTCGTCCAAATTAACCAAATTGAAATCTGCTAAAGAGCATTTGCTAGTGGCGGATGGTCAAACTGTGTCCTGCGAAAAGGCCTACCGGGATGCCTGCTTGGATGCTAGGTTTGCTGCATTTGACCTAGTGTTCAACGAAATGTTAGAAGCCCTCCGGGATGAAATAAACGCTAAGTATAGTGCAATGGAGAAAAAAGTCGAATCCCTACACAAAAGTTTTGAGGAGAAGTTCGAAAGTATCAATAAGGAAATTAAGGACTCTCGTAGAGATGTTATTGACAAGATAAGCGAACTTAAGGAAGCCTTTGGGAAATGCTCCGGGACTCCGAAGGCAAGAAACTCCACGGAAGATAATCCAGTTGATAACAGCAAGGTAAGTAATGTCTTAAAAACTATTTCCTCTTCTAATAGTATGGAGTCTATGGATATAATAGAAAATAGTGACTGTTCGACAAATGGTGGCTGTAAGAGAAGTCACTCTGACGGAACTGATGAAGAAGTGGATGACAGTCCCTGGATTGGTGTCACTAATAAAAAATTCAGAAAAGGCACGAGGATCGATAACGTAAAGACCGTCTCCAGAGTAAATGAAGAAGTCGTCAGCGCGTCTAGAATAAGGAATCTGAAGAATGCAGAAGGTTGCTCGGCTAATAAAGACCATAGAATCACGAAGAGGTATGTACCGCCGATTATCGTGCGGACTCATGGCGTCCCATTTAAGACGATTTTAACTGAGCTCGAGAAGCATGTTCCAGTGGAAAAGATCACCGTACATACGGGCAGAGCTGAAACCGTCAAAGTTAAATGTGAAGACGAAGAAACGCACAACAGGTTAGTCTCTGGAATTAAGTCTGATAATATTCTAAAAATTCAGCATCATCAACTGAAGTCGGAGAAGGTCTTGAAATACGTGATACGTAATGTGGATATTACGTATGACCTCGATGACTTCCAAGAAGACTTAAAAAGAGCCAACTACTTCCCGGAAAAATTAATTCGCTTGAGGAAAGCCAAAGGATCCATTGATATGCCGATGGTTTTGGTTCTGCTCCCGAACTCCGAACACAACCAGTCATTGAAAAACATAACACGTATTGGGCTGCTTGCAGTAACAGTCGAGGCCTTTCGAGGGAACAAGAAGCCACTACAGTGCTACGCTTCGGACACGTATCCATGGGCTGCACGGAAGATCCTCGTTGTAATAAATGTGCTGAGGGGCACCAGTCAAGAGATTGCCCCAGGATCAAAGGACAAGACCCCCCAAAGTCAATCAGATGTGGTGGACAGCACACTTCAAGTTTCACGAAATGTCCAAAATATCCCCAGGTTCAAAGAATGCCTAGTTCGAAAGTGACAGTAGGCAAATCCTATGCTGCTGCTGCGTCTACGCCGGAAGATAAAGGCCTCAACATCAACGACCTACCAGGTATGTATAAGCAATTAGGACGTATCTTTCATCTGTTTTCTAATCTAGGCAAAAGTTACCTACAGTTGAGTGGGCTCCTTACGACCAACTAATTTTAGTATGGCTGCACAACGTTATACTGTAATCAACAAAGGTGAACTTCGGTGCGTAATATGGAACGCTAGGGGCAATCCCCGAAAGCGTATCGAGTTTCACAACTTTCTGATAAAGCAAGAAATCGACGTTGCTTTCCTCTGTGATACTCATCTCAAACCAAGCCAAGACTTCAAGCTACCTGGCTATCGTGTGTACCGTAAGGATCAAATGGCTTCAAATGCTGCAAGATGTGCTTCTGGGGGCGCTGCGATCATCATTAAGAAGGGAATTCAACACCAAGAATTAGTCTCCAAGTCTTATGCAGGTATGGAATCGGCCTCCATCATTATCAATGACGTCTCCTGTGGTGAAGTGAAGTTAGTGGTGCTCTACAATTCACCTAAACATTATCTTGACATTAGTGAGCTTGATGAACTCTTCAGTGGTGACACTCCAGTCGTCCTAGCTGGTGACCCAAATGCCAAACCACCCAAGCTGGAACTCCAGAACGCAGAAATACAACGGCATGATTCTCTATAGGTACATACAAGGTAGAGATGATATCATCGCTGCTGGACCTGTGAAGGATACCTTCTACTGCGACCACTCTCCTAGTAGTGACGTTTTGGACATCTTGCTCTTGAAGGGTTTCTTCAAACCGTACAATATCTTCACGATTGATGACCTTTCTTCTGACCACAAGCCTGTGGCGTTGATCTTTGACAATGTCGACATAAATTTCCGAGAGGAACTGATATATCATCAAGACTGGAAAATCTACAAAGATATTCTTAAGGAATATGGCTGCCATCCCGACGTTGCTTGCTGTACAGAGGACATCAATCAACGTGTTGAAGACATCACCAGATGTATTAACAGTGTCATAGAAGCTAGTAAGTATCCATCAAAGAGTAAACCTCCTCATCGAATCCAACTCACTCCTGGAATCCAACGCCTAATTTCTGAAAGAAACAGGACCCGTAGACTATGGCAACGCTATCGTGAACCTTGGCTCAAAACCAAGTATAAAAGACTAGTGCGAAGAGTCCAAGAGGATATAAAAGAGCTTCGCGACGCTAGATGGAATGAAAAACTCAAAAGCTTGTCGGCTCGCGACAATTCCATTTGGAGTATGGTCAGAGCTTTACAGAACAGGAAGAATGATACGCTTCCTCCACTACGTACTCCACAAGGTGACTATTTGCAAACTGATCAGGACAAGGCCCAAGTCATTGCAGATTCACTGGAAATGCAGTTTGTTACTCCTACCAACGATAAGCCCGAGAGCCAAATCATGTCTCAGCGTGTGGAAGAAGGTATTGTCAACTTTGATGAAGTCCCGCAGCATTTAACGAAGTACAACATCGAGGCTGGAGAGATCGCCAACATCATAAGTAAACTGAAAAAGAAGAAGGCTCCAGGAAAAGACAAGGTGAGTAATAACGCCCTTATGAATCTCCCAAAGAGCTTTATTGACTTTCTCACCAATATCATTAGCGACTGCTGGAAATTTTCTTACTTCCCTGTGGCTTGGAAGAAATCCATTGTGTTGAGTATCCCCAAGCAGGGGCAAAATCCTGCAATTCCCGCGAGCTACCGACCTATTAGCTTGCTACCCTCGATGTCCAAGGTATTGGAGAGAACGATCCTCGTCAGATTCCAAGATCACTGTCTAGCAAATGACTTTTTTCGGGAAGAGCAGTTTGGCTTTCGTGCTGCCCACTCTTGTCCGATGCAGATATGGAGGCTCGTTGAAGACCTGAGCACCCCCCTGAACCTATCCAGATACTGTGGGGTGGTATTTCTCGATGTCAGTAAAGCTTTTGACCAAGTGTGGCATGAGGGCCTTGTCTACAAAATGATCAGAGACGGGTTCCCTGCCGATTTGATTTTGATGGTGAAATCCTTTCTTGATGGCAGATCCTATCAAGCCAAAGCTGGAGAAAATCTTTCCACACCCCGTGTTGTAAAGGCCGGTGTCCCTCAGGGTTCTGTCCTTAGGCCTGTGCTACTTAATTACTTTGTACATGATTTCCTGAAACCCGATAATTGTAATCTGTATTTTTATGCGGATGACACTGCCATTATGACATGGGCACACCAGCCGGCTCACGTTATCACTCGGCTGCAGTGCGCCTTGAAGCAGTTCGAAGACTGGTTTAACTGCTGGAAGTTGAACCTTAACGTCGGAAAGTGCAAGGCTTTGTACCTCAATAGGAAGCTGAAGCATCCCCCAGATTCTCTTGTTCTGTTCAATAAGAAACTGGACTGGGTGGACAACTACAAGTATTTGGGAGTTATCATTGACTCAAGACTCTCATGGAACCAGCATATGTCCTATGCTCTGAACAAAGCGAAGAGGGCTAAGTACAGTATCATAGCTCTCATGGGTCGCAATAGCGCCCTCAGCATTGACAACAAGCTACTTCTGTACAAATCGATTATCCGGACCATACTCCTCTATGGCATGCCTGCGTGGGCGACTATCTGTAAAACCAGATGGAGTGAACTACAGTCATTCCAGAATGTTACCGTGAGGACCAGTGCTCAGCTGGACAGAAGGACGATGAAAAACCAATCCATCCACTTGGATTTAAACATGGCCCATATCGGAAAGTTTATACAAGATCTCCTTTTGATTATGATACTGAAGATGAAGACTCACGACAATAAGCTTGTGAAAGGGATACTGAAGAACTCAATGAATATGAACTGGCATACGAAGTATCGTAAACCGAGGCACGTTCTTGACATCAATTTTGAAGATATTAGCAACGTCTCTTTCCCAGACTACTGGAAGATATGATAATCTTCTTTCTCCTTGTATTTTTTTTTTATTTCGTTGTTTTTTGTTTCTGACAATCGTCAATCTTATTTTCTTTTTTGTATAATATGGAAGACCGCTTGGGTTGGTTAGGCTTCTTGACTACCTCAGTGTATTTCATTTGGAGTTTATTCTGGTTGGATGAGCTTTGTGAAAGCGCTGCTTTCATCCCATCCTAACAAATGTACACTTCACTGTTCGATTGTCGAATTGTTCTGTGAAGTAGCATCAACAATGATGCAATTCTTTCGCGCGGGAATACAATGTATCTTTTAATTTCTACAGAGTCTGCCAAAAACGTTTATACACACTTTACTAGATATCATCTATAATTTTTTCCGTAACAGCAAAATCGAAAGCTTGCACCCCAATATTATTACTTTTATTGAATAAAAACGATACCGATAAAAGAAGACAACAATTGCCACCTAGACATAGGAGATTACTAAAAAGAGTTTGCTAGGAAATGGATAGGAGCAACTGTTCGCCGTATTCAGAAATACAGTATCTCAACGCTTCTGATAATCACTTTGAACAGCTGTCGTAATTGTAGAAGTCAAAGAGGACTTATATTCATCGCTTGATGCCTATATGAATTTAGTATTACAACTTTTATATAGTTTTCTCTTTTGCTGAAGTGTGTATACAGGATTCTCGAATAACGTGTATAAACTTGGGGCGGGGGGGTGATAGAGGGATCAAATCTAAGCAACATTTCCCTCTTTCATTTTTTTTTTACTCTGGGGCATTGCTTCTGAGATAAAACAATGTTGAAATCTTATCTGCAGGAAACAGTTGTTTATATTCTGTGGAGACCAGTGGCGGCTCGTAACTAAAATTTCTGGGGGTGCTGCGTCAATAAATTGTAATTTTTTCACGAACTAGGTAATAGCTACTGACATTAAGCTCAAGGATCATGTAAAATACATGTATAAGAATAGTATTAAAAAATTGGCATGTTTTATTAAATGTTATCGATATCGAAAGTGAAACTGGGGTGCTGCAGTGCCGCAGTGCCTATGAACGAGCTGCCACTGGTGGGGACACTTAAAGACATTTGTATACGAGATCCCTGTGGGATCCGATGAAGAGCTGGTAGCCAGAATCGCCGTAGCTGCGGACGAGATTCGCGAAGAGCCAGGAACTTTTGAACGTGTACGTCAGTCCATGCGGCGACGTTGTAAACCGTGCATTCATGCCATAGGGAGTCAATTAGAACACTTATTTTAAAACATTTGCATATTTCATAAAAAACAAGTCACATTATTGTACTGTATGCAATGTGTTTTTGTTCTTTTTATTACATGATTTTGACGTGTTCCAGAAGTAGGGATTGAGTGGCATATTACGTCTACGCGACGTCCAACATTTTTTATCTCAAAAACAATGCCCCAGAGAAAAAAATGAAAGAGGAAAACGTTGCTTAGATTTGATTCCTCTATCACCCCCCCCCCCCCCCAAAATTTGTACACGTTATCCGAGAATATGAAAAAACTAGTTTTCTCCGAGCGACGCCGGGTACTTCAGCTAGTATTTTATAATTACTCCTGTCCCATCAATATTCACTGCTGTGAGGACAGCACTGTTTTGATAGTGTGTTTTGAACAGAGGTCAATTCTCTTTATTATTCTCATTCAGTAAATATTGTCAGAACAATACTCTTTTGTTACTACACAAATACAGCACTGCTAGAGCAGCGATTTTTCCATGCATGGATAATGGATAATGATAACGCATCAATTGTTTTCTACTCCTATAGCAATAGAGTTATGGGCTCTTTTAAAGTTTATATTTTCATGATACCCTATTAAAATTAGTGTGTATTTTCTATTTTTTGAAAACACATAAAAGGAAATAAAATTTTATATATGTTAGAAGTATCGAGTTCATTTCATGAATTAATAGTTGTAACATAAATGAATAATTCTGTTTCCTTTTTTGTGCACACGATTGTTTCAAAAAAAAGCTGTTGGAGCCGGAGCTGGTGGTGATGCTCCAGCGTATGCCCTTCAGATGGTCAGTAATTATGGCGCACAGGCGCTCATGCCTTGAGAAACAAGCAGCCCTTAATAGGCTGCGTTACCTAAATAAACGCCTCGAGAAGAGGAAATTTAAGGACCATTTTTTTCTATTGAGAAAAATTATTTTTAGCAACTACCTTCAACATACCTCTTTTCGGGGAGGCACAGCATTCTACTTAGGCTCCTCTGAAATAACCAGTGAGGAATACAAAATGTTGTTCATCGGAGTCGATTAGTGGAAACTTTTCCTATGAAATTCATTAACTAGTTATGAGACTATCCCATCCGAATAACCCATGAATCATATAGCTAAAATTAACTAAAGAGGATAAAACCGGATATTCTCGAGGTTATGAAACATAACATACAAGATGGAGACAATGAAGGTTGGATTGTTGCTAGCACCCATTTGTTCAGATGACTTTTTCGCTTCCAGGCCTTGTTATCTCGTTGGCCTCGTCGACAGAGCGAGACCAACGAGAAAGACAGCCTCGAAGCTAAAAAGTCACCTAATCATCTGAGAAGCGGCTAGCGACACGGTAGAACATGACGTCATGGCAAGTTCCTGTAACCGGCCGAGGGGAAACCAACTGCCCCCTGTAACAAAATAGGTTGGGGTATACATCAATTATTTACCCCCGGAGGGGGACGTCGTAGACAGAACGCCGAAGGCGTTCGAGTAACGGAAAACAGTGACCAATGAGCCGAGAGTGTAAAAGTTTGTTAAATTTAAACACGGCCTGCCAGATTGTAAAAGGCCTGTGCGAAAGTCTTTTCTGCGCTCTCCCTTCCATTTTTCGCCATGATGTCATGTTCTGCCGTGTCGCTAGCCGCCAGTATCATCTGGGTCCGAACAACAATCCAATCCTCATTGTTTCCATCTTGGATGTAAACAATGAGTGTTTTTCCGATTGTTGGAAACAATGAAGGTTGGATTGTTGTTCGGACCCAAATGGTCAGGTGACTTTCCCGCTTCGAGGCCTATCTTTTTCGTTGGCTTCGCGACAGAGCGAGGCCAACGAGAGGCAGTCCAGGGCACTCAAATGTCATCTGATCATCGGGGTCCGGACAACAATCCATCATTCATTGTTTCCAACAAACGAAAAAATACTGATTGTTAAAATCCAAGATGGAGACAATGAAGGATGAATTGTTGCCCGGACCCCGATGATCATGTGACTTTTGAGTGCCCTGGCCTGTCTCTCGTTGGCCTCGGCGACAGAGCGAGTGACGTAATTTCTCAGCCAATCAACAAGCAGATTATGATCAGCAACTTCCGATATTGCTGCATGGGCATCCATATATTGATGACAGAACAATATATGAAAATAAAAGCGAGCCCACCCGATTGTATAATCGGGAAATAATCCATTGTTAGATAACCCATTGTTAGATTTTTTCTTTGTTGTGACAACGTCCACCGTCGCCAATTTTATATAAATGATAATCTTCTTTCGATATTGGTGCTGCATCAGTATTTAGTTGACGCTACATAAAACTATATTTAGTTGTACCTATTAATACTGAATTGTAATGGTGACAATTTGATAGTGTAGTAAGATAAAAGTTTATTCATGATGAATCAAATTGTATTTTTGTTAACAAACAAGCACTCATCAACTCCCTTATTGTTGCTACATCCAAAGCATTTCTCTCCGTGCAGAAATAAAAATGCCGCCACCAAAATCAACAAGTTAATAACTCAGATTTTATAACACCTAGAATAATAAAATTTGGGGGAATAATAGGGTGCATTAAACTATGTATACCGTTAAATATTGATCGAATTCCAACGAGTAGTTTTCGAGTTACGATGTTGAATGCGTAACTCAGAAACTAGTCGTTGTAATTCGACCAAATTTTAACGGTATACGTAGTTTTATGCATCCTATTATTCCCCCAAATTTCATTACCCTTGGTGTTTCAACTTCTTGGTTTTGGTGGCGGCATTTTATTTCTGTTCATATTTCAGTTATCATATGAACTTTTTTGCTTAGAATAACCCATACTATCTCCCCTAAAAGTTTATACATTGAATTTTGAATCACCCTGTATGTATATGTATTATTATGGAACAAGAAATTAAGCCTCCCGAGGAAGGTATAGGAAAGTAGCGGAAGCCCTGAGTTCATCTATTTTTTTGTTCCTTCATCTGCACTTTTTAACCCCCCATTTTTTAAATCAAAAATTGATTTTCTCGAACCTTGTATTTAGAAAATATAAAAGAACCCTATCTTTCCTTTCTCATCATTTTCGATCGTATGATATATCATACCCTACATGTTGCCATAAAGTTATAAAGACCAAGTGATTTCCACTCCCATAATTCCGACCTTATTGGGACAATTTGGCCCAAACTTTACAGCGATGTTTATCTTGCTTAGAGGAACCTGCATCGACAATCGACAATCGAACAGCGCAGGAAAAAACGAAACGAGCGGTCCGAAAGCAACGCTTTCACTGCCATACTCATCCAGGAAGTAACCAGGGGAAGTACACTGAACTAGGCAAGAAGCCAGATGAGACCTAGTTAAGTCATCCAGTAGGAACCTGCATACCGAATTTCACTCCTTTATATGCATAAATACGCGTAGACCTTTGGATACTCTCTAATTTCCGGCCCCGAAACTCCGACCCCAGTGGGCCAATCAAAACCAAACTAAATAGTGAAGGAGCACATGCCCATAGTAAACTACATTCCGAATTTCAACCTTCTACCTCAAAAAATGCGGAAATTATGAAAGGGACGGACGGACGGACATACAGACGGACATTGTGAAAATTATAAGTAGCTCCATTCTTCCGCTACTTAATAACATATAATTAATTTTATCAAAAATTTCAAATAAATAAAAAGATTATATTAATTGTTGCTCTGTTCCTACGCTTATCCTTTGGAAGTGAAGTGAAGGTTGCATGAACTTGTCACTATGTGGAGTTTATTTCAAAATTTTAGTTCTGCTTTTGCTTTACGCAAGTGAGAACAGATGTATCGAATCAGAAAATAATTTTGCTGAAAGCCTAAATTCTTGAAATTCAGTTTTCAGCTTTCTGCCTCCTTTTTACGCAAGTGGGACCCTAGCTTTAGGAATCGATTTTACGAGATGCTCCAGCCAAGTGACGCCCAAGCACACATCAAAGAGGCCTTCATCTGCTGTGAAGTTGACGAAAGACGATGCTGTTGACGGATGCGTCTCCTCAACAAATCCCAAACATGCTCTATTGGGTTAAGATCCGGGCTCAGTAAAAGCCAGGATACGTGATAGAAATCACTGTCATGTTCATAGATCCAATCTTGAACTGCTCTTGCACTGTCATCCATGAAGGATTTGTCACAAAAGGGAAAAAGTGCAACATCGCAGCATGGACTTGATCGGCAACAACATTCGGTACTCTTTGGCTGTCACCCGACCTTGAAAGAATATCAGGGGGTCCTTCCCGAACAAAAAACATACCTCATGCCATAACACTCTCAACAGAACCTTGAGTTGTTGAGACAAAGCAGGATGGGTCCATTGCCTCATGGAGCTGCCGTCACGTTCCCTGTCTGCCATCGGTGAGTGCAGAGCAGTCCTACGGAAATATCTGTAAGAGCCAGCTCGTCCTCGCGAGCAGAGAGACATCCTGACAGCCAGCTCGCGGAATAGTGGCAGTAAGGTAAGCCGATGAAGGAGAAGGGAATCTGAAAAAAAAAAAACTGACGAGCGATAAATGGAATCGCTTTATTGAATTTGATTCTGAAATCTGAAATAACTTGGCAACATAAATACAGTTTCTACTATTTCCTTCCTATTCACACTTGAACAAAGAAATTATAGAACAAGGCACTTAAAATGATTGAAGGAATTTAAATAAATTACTATTGTTAGACTCCGACCCCTCTTTGTAAAAGTGGAACCCAACCTATGGCCGCTCGTGTATGCCAGGCAACCTCTTGATCTGGGCTGGTGTAAAGTGACTCATCCGACCACATCACCCTTTTCCAGTAAACTGTTGTGCAGCCAGGCAGCTCCTTACACCACTGCAGGAGACTTTTCGGCTCTTCGCTGAAATAAGAGACTTCCGCACAGGCACTCTGCACAGAAACTATTCTCTTCAATTCTCTGCACATTGTCCTAGTTGATGTGGATTGGGACGAACCTTCAATAAAGTCTTCTGTCAATTTCTTCTGAGACGCCGTCGATCACGGTTCTGCATGATTGTTTTCGATCCACACTGTAGACTTGCGACAAACATTGCGGATTCTGCTTACACTTAAACACTTTCGAGATATCGGCTTTCGAGACACTTGCGGAAAGAATTAAACACTTTCGAGATATCGGCTTTCGAGACACCAGTCAGCTAATCTATCTTAGCTATTGTGGCACCTGTTAGCCATATTCCCACAATAACGCCTTTTTCGACTCAGACAGGCCTTTCGTTTTTGCGTACAAATGGACACTCTCCATTGGTATGAGTAATGACTCCGTGTGCAATTCATGTGACACAGGTAATTTGCATGTTCTGCACTTACGGTGCGTGCCCTTTTTTAGTTCACTGGCCATGTAGATTAGGTGGATCATCTGGATAATCAGACAGCGGTTAGTGTAATTTGGATACGATGTTTTCGAATCGACGGAGTAGCACTAATGTACACCTTCACCAACCTGTAAAGGAAATGTTTTATGTCTAGATCGAATATGTATACAGTGTCGAAGTTGCTTTGTTTTGAGAGTCTTTGCAACTCACTTGTGGGCACGTTGAAGCGAGTCTCATAGAGCCATTTATGAGATGTTTTAAAAACCACACACACACACACACACACACACACACACACACACACACACATACGCACACATACATACACATGTACACACAACATATGTATCATTACTTTTTTCGGTTGAAATAAGAAATGACATTTTTGTTTGTTTTGCTTCTATGCATGACTCAATGAAAAAGATAAAATTTACTATCTTCTGAAAATTTTTAACGAGGGTCGAAATCGTTTCGAAGTTCGACAAAGGATAAAAAAAAACTTTTAATTTACGAGGATAATAATCAAATGAAAAGCAACAAAGATTGTTACAGATTCAAAACGTTTAATCTATCACACTTGTGGAACTTTTCACAGGCTGAGTGTAAGTTGAATATTAATCTTTCTCTCGGTGATATAGAATCTCACCGTATCTTTCTTCTTTATAGAAAACGTATTTTCTCAAGCAAATGGTCACAATCTAAAGCAGACATACGCATATTTTGAATATTTTTCGTCAACAAGTCTTAATTCGCCTAGTAATGTGTTGCAGCAACCACTACTTCTTTGTCCATAGTTTACTTTTTCCTTTTCTACGTTTTAATTTTATCACGATATGAGCGGTTACTATGCCAGTTCTGCCATATTGACATAATCACAAACAATGAATTGCCAAACACCGGTCGAATATTTTGTACTCATCTATTCGAAGCAAATCGAAGTTGACATAATCGTACAATTGTACGTCCCAGGCTTCGAACACTGCATTTAGATAATGAAGTTACTGTCCTGCTTAGCATCTTTAGCAGTACCAGAATAGACAACGAGTCCTTTTGGACGAGGTATGCTGGCCTCTACGGTCGTCTCAGTATTTAATTCACAGTTTGACTGAGAAGATTTGCACTCACGTCAGTCATTGCGAAAACTACCTCTGACTCCGGCCTATAATTGAAAAAGGATGGACTATTGCCAACACGACACATAGATATGCCTAGCGAAGCGATCATTGTCGTGTTCAGCGACGAATGTCCTTTCTGTCTGATTAATCGAAACCATTGACAGCATTGATATTACTGAGACGAGGCAATCATCGAATGCTCTTGCTGCTATCCGTGAGCATAATGCTATATGATGTTATGGTTTTTAAGGCCATGAGCGTTGACAGCCATTCACTTAGGTACACTTAATGAATAAATTATAGGAAGAAATGCAGCTGAAATGATGCAAACCGTTTTGATCCCATACCTTCAGGATATCCCCATTGACCACTTGACTTCTTTCAATAAGCAGGCACTGTCAACGTCAGTATGCAGTTTCTACAAAGTGTCCATTTGAAAGCGTGTGAGACATCTTTATTCGTCTGTACAATGGCCGTCGATAACCGATGAATTGGGGCCATAGATCAACGTCGCATGGATAGCGATGTCTAAGGAATTATTTGGAAAATGTTTCAGTCTGTTCTACGACGTACTGCAACATGTATAGTCGAACATGTAGACTCGGGTCACCTAATTCTGCCGAGTATTGCATTCATATAGCACTTCCGAAATTAAAGTGCTATATCACTTCTTCACGACGAACGGTCTATATCTAAGTGTATGTATTTTGTCTCATTTGGAGCATTCACTCATTCAATTTTTCCAAGTGTTGGATTTTGTTTGTTGTATAGTGAATAGCGAATAATTCAAATTTTATAATTACCCAAATATTATGACAAAAACATATTTCAAATACTACAGTATTTGAAAATATTTCAAAAACATACAGAGGTTCCGGGAAGTAGCCTTACATCTAATGAGTTCAAATGGTAATATAGTTGTTTCAAAGTGATTATAATTAGGTTTTATTATGAGTGTGTTAAAATACCATATTATTTTCCCCATCCTTTAAATGCAATGCTATTTCATCCTCCTAATAGCTAATTTCAATTCCATGTTGTAAGGCAGGTCTAATTAGACTAAATCCATCTAATTAGTCTAACCGAATTCAGAATAAAAACAATAATTTCCAACATAAATACGAGGCGTATACAGAAAGTAAGTAAGTAATAAAAACAAAACTACTATATATATTTTCAAACTTTTTTCATTACCAGACTCTGTATTTCTTTAACTATTTTCCACAGTTTCCAAGTTTATTTAAATACTTGTCATAGCGCTCAGTGAACTTCTGCATGCTCACTTCATAGAAGTCTGCCGTAGGTGAGGAAAGCCAAGCGGTTTTCACTTCTTCATCGTCGCTGAAATGCAGGCTATCGACGAACTCCTTTAGATATCGGAACAGGTGGTAGTCACTGGACGCGAGGTCCTAAATGTTAGGCGGGTGGTCAAATTGTTCCAAACCAAAAGAACTGATTAGTTGGGAACAACTGTATCAACCGCCGTACAATCCAGACCTCTGGTACAGTGACTGGGATCTAAAGAAGTTCATCGGCAGCCTGCATTTCAGCGATGTTAAAGAAGTGAAAGCTGCTTGGCTTTCCTCACCAACGGCAGACTTCTATGAAGTAAGCATGCAGAAGCTCATTCAGCGCTATGACAAGTGCTTAAATAAACATGGAAATTTTAGCTTTAACTGCCATCACCAATCAGCTACTCTACAAGATTTTATCAGCTGACTGTAAAAACGTGTAAAATAGAGTCACTTGAATTTGTGTAAACTATTCGGTTTTACAAACAGTGAAAATCACTAATTTAATTCCACTAAAAAAATATAAAATGATTAAAACTGCAGGTACACTGAGTAGTCAGTTTACACCAATGACTATGCAAATTTGTTGGCATAGCAATTACTAGAATCAGTTGGTCACGTTACAGTTGGTACCAATAGAAAGCGAGAACAAAGCGAGAAAGTGGTTTGACCGTCACCATGAGGAAAACAAAGGTTCTGAGCGACTTCCAGCGCAGGATGATAGTTCCTGCTCGGCGACGTGGACTGAGTATTTCCGAAACCTCACGTATTCTAGGCTTTTCCCGAACAACTATTTCAAGGATTTACCAGGGCTGGTTAAGCAACCAAAAAACAACGAGCCAGAGACAAGCCTTTGGTCGCAAACGACTCGTCGATCCAAGGGACGAGTGTAAGATGACAATGCTTGTTCGTGCGAATAGAAACGTCACGGTGCGTCAACTAACCGTGGAGTACAACAATGGACCGCAGAATAACATCTCTGAACGCACTACACGCCGTACATTGGCAAGGATGTGCTACAACAGCCGACGGCCAGTCCGGGTACCTTTGGTCTCCACCCAAAACAGCAAAAAAACGTCTCCAATTTTCCCGTGATCATCCCATCGACGACTGGAAGAAGGTGTCCTGGATAGGTGAATCCCGTTTCCTATTGCACCATGCAGATTGCCGACGCAGAATTTGGAGACAACAGCACGAAGCGATGGACCTTTCCTGTCTGGTTTCCACTGTTCAGGCTGGTGGAAGCTCTGTAATGGTATGGAGAATGTTTTCCTGGTATACTCTTGATCCGCTGATACCTGTAGAACAACGCCGTAATTGTCAGGGCTACCTGAAATTGTTACCGACCATGTTCATCTCTTCATGGCTATTGCGTTTCCCAATCGGAAGGATACTTCCAGCAGGACAATATTCCGTGTCAAGGAATGGTTCCAGCAGGACAAGGCTCGTATTGTCATGGAATGGTTCCAGGAGCACGATAATGAATTCAACTTATTCTTCTGGTTACTACAGTCCCCAGATTTGAACCCAATCGAACAACTTTGGGGTGAGCTGGAAAAGGTTATTCGAGGCATGGATCCACCACCATCCAATAAGCATCAAGTGGAAGTAGCTGTTGCATCTGCATGGGCAAACATCACGGAATAATGCTCCCAGCTGCTAATTGAATTCATGCCACGGCGAATTCGTGCTGATATAGCTGCTAGGGATAGCGCAACACAGTATCAGGGGGGGTGTTTCTAATAAATTGGTCACTCAATGTAGAGCCAATTACGGCAATAAACAGATTACAGAGGGTTAAGTACGTTACAACTATACGATTTACATATGCAAATTCTCCAGCCACGTGGTTGACAGGGCTACGCAGTCATGAAAAGTTATAAAGGGGACATCGCTTCATCTTTGTTAATGGTTGTACAAACGCTAGCTGCGAGAATGCCGCCAAAAATCGATAGATATTGGGAAGGATATATAAATGCACTTTCCGACGCGAAGTAGTCCTATTCCATGATTATAAAACAATGCAAATCCAGGGGTCTCACCATTTCGAAGGCAGGAATCTGTAACATACTAAATAAGAACAGAAAAACCGCAATACCAGCAACGTTTGACGAACCTGGACCCTCAAGACAACGACCTACTCCAAGCAGAACACCGGAGGTTGTAGCCAAAGTCAAGCGTCTCGTCTCTGCAGAAAATCCCAAAACTCAAAGGGCTGTCGCAAATAAGGTAGGGATCACAGTCAGCGGTACGCAACATAATCCACAAAAATCTCCGACTGGTTAGGCGTCCGAAACCTGGTATGAGTGCATCAGGATAAAGCTGCGAGTCAAACGTCGAAGTCAACGATCGCCCATTTGCGAACACTGGAACAGGAGACGGGCATACGTTCAATTCCGTTTGAAGACATACCCATGAAATCTCCAGACGCATCCCCCACAGACTGCTGAAACACGCCCTTGGAAGTAGACGACCTCGTACACTGGAGGATCTATGGAAAGCCTGTAACGAGGGGTGGGCACAGATCGGCCTAAATTCTCTGCGGCGAAGTCTTATTGAATGGAAACTGCGATGCAGTTCCATAATTCGACACCGTAGGCACCCGATAGAACATCACCGAAAACGGCAGCGCGGTTTCTCGTAGACTTATGACGCTTGCAAACCGTTTAGTTGCAACGTACTTGTCGCGTGGATTTTCGCAGCGTCAGAGGCGAGCGAGAGGAAAGAGCGATGACGAAAATGGCGCCGATGACAAAATTTACGTCATCCCAAAACGTTCTCGAGGAAGGACGAGAGGAGCACGAGAAGGAGAGAGAGTTTGGAAACGGAGGCGAAAGGGCATACGGGGCGACCGAGCCGATTTCGTCTAAGGAAAATCACAGGCCGGTGCGCAAGCCACCATGACCGAGCGATGAGAACGTATACGCCGTAAAGAAGCGTTTCTCAACGGAGCCAGGCAATGCCCGTGGCGACAGCGAAGTCGACGGGGAGAAGGAGAATATGGTCGGCGAGGAACGCGACCGAGCCAAAGCGGCAGCATCTCCGACAATGTCAGGCAGCTCTCGGACAACAGACGGTGGACGAGAAATGAATTCCGTACGGGCCGTAGAGACTCTTCTCCAAGCGTTCGACAAGGAGCGATCTCCAGACGATAGCGGAAAGCAGGCGGCTGAACTACCTGTTATCTTTAGAGACGAGGCAGCGGAGAATGGAAGGAGTCCAGCGCACGCCGAATTCATTTCGTTTCGTCGGGGACTAATTCATAATTACGGTAGGCCGTCTTTTATGTATTTTTTAAAAGAGGTGACCACTTCCATAGCCACCGAACACCTATCCGTAATTTTCCTGCAAATTCCCTCCTTGCAAAACGAACTATACAAATGGTTATTTGCGTACGACGTAATTAATTGTCGCAGGGGAGAGGAAGTAGTTGGAGTCTTCCCTTTTTCTTTAAGAGGGTTCTTCACGAATGAAATTGGAGGTTTTATGCGAATACCAACGGACACTGTTCGATATTAGTGAAATTAATCAACGGACGCTGTACGAGGCAGATTTACTGAGTGTTACGACAATGCAAGCTCGTAATTCGTCAGCTCGTCGAGGTCAAGCTCCGTTAACTTTTGTGCATTTACGAAGTGTGTGTGTCTACTTTCGTAAAGTGGTGTTAATATCAACGTCCATGTATTTGAACGTGGGGCATAGTTTATGCTTAACGTCAGTGATATGGGATAAACGGCAAATCGTCTAGAATACGACAGAGTGGCCGTTATTGTGTTTTGCTGTGTACTCTGGTATTTATCATTCTCAAGGCGAGGTCTTGCTAACTGAAGACAAGGGACCATCCGCTACGCATATTCGCCGATTCTAACCGTGATGGGACATGCTTCTCTGTGATTGGTCCAAGATGTTCTTTTCACGTTTGCTGAGATTCTAACGGTTTTTTCGAGTGGGTGTGTCGTGTGACATGGATTGAAATTAAAATTATTTTAATTTAAAATTATTTAATTAAAATTATTTTAAAATTACTTTTTAAAATATTAAATATCAAACATTACTGGTACTAAAAAATCCGATAATGATAATAAATATTTCTCTACCGATCGATCAATTAATTAATTCAGTAAATAATAATTAAATTTTGGCTTAATTTTGTTTATTGCATAAAAAAACAAAGGATTAAAAGGTTACAAAAGGATAAAAGGTTACAAAAGGATTAAAAGGTTACATCTAATAAGAGAAAAATAACAGAAAAGAAAGGAAAAAAATTAGGAATACATAAGTAAAAAATTCAAACAGTTTGTTAAAATGACAAGAACATTTCAAATTTCAACTTTTTGAGAAAAGTTAATTTGTCTTGGCACATTTTGACTCCCCCCCCCCCCAATCCTTGGTTAGACAACACACATGACTGTGTGGTGCCTTTCTTTTACGTGACGGTAAAGTTCCTAAAGGGCCAGTAAAGTCATGGCACTTTAAATGGTTGGGTAAACCCTTCTGGCCTCTTCTTGAACTGTTTCTTCTTTTGGCAACATCTTCTTAAGAACTGATCTGGCGTATCTCCCATTACAAAAATCAATTAATCTTTTTTCCGTGTATGCTTCGTAAGATGTTAAAATGAAATCAACTAGTTGCGCAACGTTGAAGGCCATTATTCTTTCTAGTATACAATCCTTTATAATTCGGAAAACAACCTCCGCATAATTTGTTGTATTGTTTCCTCTTAGCATGTAATTGTGTCGATAACATGTTACCCAATCTCTACTGTTTTGCCATAGCTTCGAGTAGTGCTCCAAAAATTGTGGATATTTTTTGGCTGTTTTGGAAGACAGCAGAACTGTATGGCCTTCGATTGTTTCCTTTTCACTTACAGCATACAAGACATCTTTAAAGAGGAAGTATAATTCCTGACGGTCACTTGAATCAACCCTGTGTTTTGGAATACACAGCCAAGACCACAATGCCTTCAAAAAGTGAAACTGGCATTGGAGTACAACCGAATTGGGAAAGTGCTTCTGTAATGGGTCCCGTTCTTTGAAATCATTGTCTGTAAGAAAAACTTGAGGTGCGTTTTTGCCAAAGAAAGCATCAGGAGGAAGTCCTTGTTTCAGCGCTTGCAGAGCCTGGTCAAAGACGTGCAATTGCTCACTTTCTGTAATAACTGCCAGTGGCAAACCACTTGCTGCAGTTGGTGTAACAAACACATACATTCGATGCCTTTGCTTATCCATTCCTCCAGATGCATCCACCATGACGAGTTCGCTTGTTTGCGAAACCTTGGAATGTGCTCGTGACATTATTGAGCTGCAGATAATAATATAATGACCATCTTCGGTCCTGACAAATTTGGCTTTTCCTAAGGTTGTTTTGCTGTAATCAAGTTGTTTTTCAAAGTCTCTTCCATTGTCCATGGAGTTCCATGCCACCATATTGAAAGTTGTTCTATAACAAAACACATAAAAAGAACAAATCATTTTAAGCATTGTTCAGATTATTGTTTAGAAGGTAGATACGAGGTAAAAAATTTCAAACTTTTTTTTCCTTACAGATAATGAGTATAAATGAAAAGAGTTGCCGACAAACTTAGATATCGAGAGGAAATTATTCGAAAATGTAAACACATACAATCTGTGTAATGTGTTTGTACTTGTACACATACAATCTGTTATAATCTTTTTGATAAACAAAATAAGCTAGTATTCTACTGTTGACTAACCTTTTCACAATTATTTGAAGCTTTGCTGGGCAATCCGTGTTTTTACTAGGTCTTTTTCCTGAAACTCTTCTGTCGGTGGCATGAACACACCTCATATCAATTTTGAATGCATTTACTTTTCCATTTCGTGGATGAGTTTTAGCTTTCCTCCACGTCATATAGGTTGTGTGACTGAATTCTTGAAGCCAAACCTTTTTAAAAAAGTCACAATTAAAAAAAGTTTGTGATTATAGGAGCGCTAAAAAGTATATAGGTATTTATAACTGCGATAAACTATGCTTAAAAGAAACTTACCATAGCTGAGGCTTCGTCTGTAACCTCTTGGATTCGAAAAATGCGTTCATTATTATCTTCATTTATAGATAAATAATGATAGTTTGCTGGTAAATCCATGATTATACCACAAGCATTTGGCAAGCACGAACACGAGCAAACATTTGCTTTTTCAAAACAAGCCACCTGGACGGATACAAAGTCACGTGCTCAGAGAACCAATCACGGAGAAGCATGTCCCATCACTGTTAGGATCGGCGAATATGCTACCTGGTCTGCGACGATTGTCAGGTAACGAACAGCATTCAGTGTACCCTCCAGAGGTATCAGTGGACTCAGAACATACCATGAAAATATCCCCCAAACAGTCACACCTCCCCCACGAGCCTGTCGTCTGCCAACGATGGTGTCGGGATGCCTGTTTTCAGATGCTTCCCGGCGAATTCTCCATCGTCCGTCCGCTCTTCACCAGAAACGGCGACTCGTCAGAGAAAGCAACCCTTTGCCACTCGGCCGAGGTCCAATGGCGATAGTCCATTGCGAATTGGAGTAGTTTTCGCCGATGCACAGGCGTCAACATAGGTGCTGTTACCATACACTAGCTCCGGAGCCCCAACCTCAAGAGGAATCGTTGCACTGTCTTGGTGCTGACACGCCTAGTGGCCCCACTGTTCATTTGCTGTGTCAGTTGCTCAACACTGGCACGCCGATTGCTCTAGGATCGATGGCCCGTGGAGCCCTACAGTTACCTCTTCGGTTTCTCGAAACTGTCTGGTTCGCCCAGTCGCGGTACACCTTCACAACGGCAGCACTAGAGCAGTTCACAAAGGTGGCCGTTTCTGAAATGCTGCCCCCCCCTTGGTCCGATAGCCAATGATCATCCCTTTTTGGAGGTCCGACAGGTCACTTGCTCTGCCCATGACGGCGACAATTGCTGTGTTAACGGATGCTACTACACGTCTGCTGTTGTCAGCTTTTAATGATATGCAATGATTTTTCATCTGCATACCATGGGACGTTCCAACATGTTCGAGGAGAGGTGGTCACATTAATGTGTCCCGACCCTGTAAATATATGTACAAAGCTGACATAATGCTAGCTTACAGTGTACATAGTAGGGAGATAATGTCCAAGTTTAGTTACGCCATAATATACGTTCGAGACTACGAAATATATTAAATCGAATAATCGGTGCTAGGAACTGAGATTTTATCATAAAACCTGAGTGCATTAAATTTAAAACTAAAAGACCTCGCTGGAAATTGAAATAGACTTTAAAAAGAGACATTAAAATCCAAACCAAAAAGGAATTTTTATTTTACTTAAGAGAGCACGAATAATTCATTGAAATTTGTATAAATTCTGGCAAGTTGAATCGCATTGTATTATTCACATAAAAATGGTGATCATTTTTGTTACAAAATCCTTTCCCTCCTTGTAACTCGAAATAGAGAAGTGCTCACTCGATTCAAAGGAGAAGAGTGGGAAGGTAGGAAAAGGTATTTTTATTTGATGGGAAATCAAGTTCTTTTGCTGAAATTATTTACTTTCACAAATTGTTTAGCGGTCGAAAGGACAATGTGTTTAGAGCCAACGGCCGGGAAATTGATTTCTTTGCAGATGTAGTGTCCCTTCTTTGGCGGAACACAACATTGTCTTCCCTTTTTTTATAATACTAGTTTTATATGATCGTTTCGCAAGGGTTCGTGTTTGACGGAGTAAGCGCCAGACGAGCATGTTCACCCTTTCTGTCACGAGCGAACGAATGAAGGAACTCTCACAATGGGGGTGGCACTTACTCTGAGCGGCTATTAACCTAGAAATTCACGTATCTCTAACGATGGGCGTCGCTAGGGTTTTCCTCAAACATATATAGAGAGAGGGGGTCCTCTCTCGACCGCAAAGTTTGTCAAACGTCAAAGCGCAACCAATCAGTAACGCCCACGCGACGACAGACAACTATCACTCGGAAGAGAAGGAAGGAAAGAGGCGATCTGTTTAAATAAGCTTGTTGCTCTGACATTTTGTATGAATGAATCGTCGGCAGGTCAACCAACCCACGTGCGGGCCCCTCCTCCATGGATTGAAAAACGACTTATGGCGTGAATTAATCAACTTTATCTCGTTACTGAACGGTAAAAATATTGAAATAAATATTCAAGGCATATTTTGTTTAGTTTCCTACATCCGCTGAAAGGTCTACTATAGGAAAATTTACGAATGTTTTTAGTTTTCATTTATTTATTTCCTATTCTCATTCCCAATTAATACGGAAAAATATCCCAATGATTGGAACAGCTGTTTTGACGCCCACTCAACAGGATTTCGGGTTCTTCAGCTAAATATCCCTTCATTCAATTGGAATTCTATAGATAAAAATCCAATTAGGTCTTCCTCCTACCTGCCGTATCGATCGATAACCCGAAAAGTTTATAGCTTAGGTAATAAACCAGTAATATTTGATTATTTCGCTCAGACGCCCTTCTTAGGTAAAGAAATTGTTTCAGAATGTTTATAGCTTCTTTTTTTTAATTAGTTAATTTATTTTTAATTTTTTTTAGAATAAGTTTGACGTTCAGAGGATTATAATAGGAAAAGTACACGTGACCAAGAAAGGGGAATCTCTTTTCCTCAAAGGATATTTTTTACGCACAAAAAAAATTAGCCCCTACCCTTGGTTCTCTGCTTGCCCGTGAATTTTGGAGGCGAAGAACTTCCTCATTTCAGAAACTCTTGGTGCCAAAACCCTCCTTATAAGGCAACTCTTCACCCGATACAACAACAACTTTGTCACTTCCAACGACAACAATAACTAGTCTAAAGTGCGATGACTCTGAGTTGTGTGTACTCCCCTCGCAAAAACTCTCGCCTTTTCTAGAATAAGAATTGTTCCGAGGAAATAAGAAAACATCATTAAAAATTATAAACAAAACAACGGCTCCGTTTTGTAGATTAACTTTTAGATGGAACTTGATCACAAAAATTACAATTACATTCATAAAAAATTAATTTAAAACACTCAACCCCCAATCTTCTCCCTCTCCTTTCCGAAAACTTGGATGACATCATCGTCCGCTGCTGCTGAAATAGGATACCGTCGTCAAAAATTGTACACTTTAATACAACAGCAAATGAAAAAACAAAAACAAAAACAATTTGCCAAACACTGTAGCGAAAGAAGGTAAGATTTTGAAAATGGAATAAAACTAGAAGACAGTTTAATTTACGCGAGGAGGAAGGGGGCATAGAGAGGAAGAAAATGAAAAATGTAAGATTTTGCGTCCGTGCATATGTATTTATTGCTTCTATATATTATATAAATATGATTCTTTCAAGCATTTTATGAGAATTAAAACGAGCAAAAAGAATTAAATATTTATTTTACTAATATAACTTTGTAAATAAATATTTTATAGTTATGATCATCATAATGAAATATTTAATTTTTTCATTATGACTGTGAGTAATAATGAAATATAATTTAATTCACCTGAATCTTCAATTTTCGTTAAATCAATAACATTTTGGGTACACTCGTCGTTTCTCTTTAAATTCTTTGATTTGTTTTATTTTTAGAAAGTTAAAATGAATTATTAAACGAAGCGAAACAGAAGCGTCACTCTATGAATAGCTAAAATATTGTGATTTCGAGTGCAGAGGGACGTAGTTGTGTGTGTGGGTGTGTCTGAGTGTGTGTTTGTGTGTGTGTGCATTAAAAATTAATGACACTAAAGTGTAAATAGATATCGCCACCGTATTCCTCATATAATGACAAATAATAAATCGTTGTCAGGTTAATGTAAACTGAAGACATGATGTGTATGCCTGTGTGTTTGTATAATGAAAATAAAAATTAAACGGAGAGAAGGGGGTGTTCTAAAAGTGAGCGAGCGAATGAAGGCAATGAAATGACGCGTTCTGTCATTCGTTCCATCGTGTCGTCATCCCCTTTCTCGCTCCTTCTTTCTTTCTCTCTTTCGACTGACGTCATGGAGCGCATGCGCATCGTCATTGTTTCCCAAACGCCACATATAAAGAGGATATTTTATCCACGTTCGTTTAGTAGACTGGCGATTCCAAAGGGGATTTCATAGATAGCGACACGATAAAGAGAGCTCGCTATTATGGATGAGAGCATGGTCATGACTCGTCGTCGCAGGGAAACGGTTGTCGTCCTGTCGGAAGCTGACCGCGGGTCGAGCGGCGCCCACTCAGCTGATCAGGTAAAGGAGATTTTCGGAAAGGGGTGGGTGGGAATTGATAGAGATAAACATAACACATGTACTTATGACAAATGGATTTCGTTATCTTTATCATCCATTTGCTTCTTCTTTTTTGGAAATATAAATCAGTAATTGAGCAACAATCTCTTAATAAGATGTTGATTAAAAAAGTCACTGTTTTAATCCATTTAAAGAAAATTTGACAGTTATAGGCCTAAATTTTTTAATATTTTAAGTTATTTTATACGGTAGTATTGACAAAATTTACTATACAGGCTAAATGTCTTAATATTGAGAACGATTGCGTCATTTGAAGTGGACGAGTTTACGATCTGAATAAATGCGTGACATTCGATTGACAACCTCCGAAAACAGTTTTATGTTCATATTATTGAAACGAAGGTTAATAAACTCTTGCTCAAGTATATTTTGAAAGAACTATCATGACCAATCCAGATTTGCTATAAAGCGATAATAAAAAAAAGCTCAGGGTACATTTTATACCTATTTATATATCTTGTAAAGCTTTTAATAATGTGACTCAATGATAATATGATTTACATTAATGAATTTCCCCCTCTTTCTTTTCTTTTTTTGTTTGTAGTAATTACTTATATTGAATAGTTTAATGCATGTTTTGTGCTTCAACCTGTTTGCTGTTGCACGTTCCCGTTATGGTCGAGTTTTTTCGCTTCCTGCAGCCATCCTATAGGAAGCGTCACACCAATATGCCTCGACTGTAATTAACCCAGGAATAATTTGCTTTTAATTTGTTTCCAACCTATCGGTATTTCTGTTTCCCATAGTAATTCTTACTCTCCACAAGGTCGGGTCACCTTATCATAGTAAAGGTCGTCTCCTCTCTTTAAAATTTCTCCCACCGGCGGCGTGTGCCGTCCCTATACTTTACCAGCACCGCGTGTAAATTTGCCGGCTGTTTACGTTTGGCCTTTGAGTTTGTTGTCGTTCTAATCCTTGACCTCTTTCTTCGTATAAATAGACTCGTCCATCGCCTCTAATGGACCCATAATCTCTGCCAATCTCCCATTCTTTCCTCACCTGTACCCTACTCTCCTCCTCCCCATCTCCACAAACGCGATCAGGGATTTTTTTTTATCTCTGGATTCCCCTTGAGCTCGTCTTTTTCAACTTCCTCATCGCCGCCGCCAACATCAAATGTCGAGTCTCTTTCTTTACTCTTTTTTTAATATAGGATATCTATAATCTATTACGGAAACGTGTGCCAACAAGTCCAGCTGTTTTTCGGCGCCTCCAAATGCACCAAACCTATCTCTTTCAACGTCGCTATTTATATCCAAGAATAACCTGTTTCAGTTGCTATTTTAAGTATCAACGGAGAAAAAATTAAATGCAATTAGTAGCCGCGATGACTCTTTTGAACGTAAATAAGTATCGAAAATATTCGCGTTTAAATGGATTTAAAAAATACGTATAAATATACTGAACATATTAAACCCTCCCCCCAAAATAAAAAACAACAAACTTGACACGAATTACATTGTAAATGCTGGTGTTATTTAACTATTTAAAACTTCACTCTTCATCCTTTAATATTAAATTTATTATTTTTTATTAAATGCAAAAAATAAAGTTAAAATTGCTTAATAAAAGCTAGCTCCAGGCATCCCAATGTCTTCTGTAATTCTGAAGGATTCCCTCAGAGAAATTATTGATCTTCGGGTTGCCCTTAGACATTTCCAAAGACTTCCAGTCGACGTCATCATTGGCTCGGGAAACTTCATCTCCAGAAGTTGAATGTTATCGCTCATGCACTAGTGAAATCTTTTCTATCATGTAAAAGTTGTAGGAATATAAAATATTTCCTCGTTGCAGCTAAAGAATTTTTAAATATTAAATTTGAATTTGAACACTTTTATAGGTAAGAATTCCATATTTATACGAAGAAAATTCAGAAGAGTTTGGCACTATATAAACATTTAATAATTTGTTAAATATGCTTTATACACTTAAGAATTATAAATTATACCGTGAGATATAAAACTAGTTTAACATAATTATGTTCGTGAACATTCACTTGGTATCGAATGTAATGCGTCAGTTAAAATACGGTTAGATCAATACCTTTGTGAAATCCAAATGATCGAATTTTAACTATACAACTAATAAAATATTTGTCTTAAAAAGTTGGAAGAAAGCCTGTAGATAACGATTAAACCGAAATGCGTCGCCTTCTTAAATTATTTTTGCATTGCTTTTCTTTATATGTCTTTCCAAAAGCACAGATCTGCGGGATATCCCTATAGCTGTGATCATAAACGTATCATAGAGTTGACGACGTTTTGCCGTTATTGACACTTCTTTCAATAATCCTTTAAAAATTCATTTTAATAATCGTATTATGTAGCAATCCATCAGTTGTACCAAGTGTGAGCTTATGGATTTTTTCAGCGCCATTTGAATCTAGGATATCATAAAATTTATTAAGTTTGTAGCATAGTAATGAAGCAACTTGACTAACTCCTGTACTTATAATATGATGCTGCTGACAAGTGAAGTGTTGACATTCGGCATTGCACTCTTAATACGCATGAAATCATATTAAGTATTGTTTCTTAAGTGAGATACTAACGACTTGAAAAGCTGTAATATTAATGAAAATATCGGATTTGAAATTTTCTTATTAAATTTGTTATTTTATAAGCATACATTAAGTAAACTCCACAGTAGTATTCCCTAATTTTCCCAGACGATATCAGTCAGCCTGTCGTGTTCATGATCTGAATTTATTACTGTATCATCTCTACTTAATAAGTAAAATGATTTATCATACAGAATAGTGATAAGACCGTCTAGGTCCTGCTTTCACGCTGATTATGGAGGCTTAGCTTCCGAAATGTTCATTTGATTTAATAAATTAAATTTATGCGGATTAGTGGTTTTCTGCAGCCATATCACTATTCTGGTATTGTCCACAGTTTCATTGGCCCTTCTTGCTCCTTTGTTTGATTTATCATAATTTTAGAAATTTATTGAGAAATTCACGCAGGAAAAATCACAGAAGTCTCGTGCCAGTGAATATCAGCTGACGGACGGCCATATTTTTCATCACTGGACATTAATCGTTAAGGCTGCCACTGTATCCTATCCTCGCCGGCACGGGATTTCGTGGTTTTTCCCGCGCGGATAATTCAATAAATAATTTCTAAAAAAAATATGAAATATCAGTTACCTATAAGTATAGAGAAGTAATAAATTCAGATCATGAACTCGACAGAGATGGACGATGTCATTCGGGAAAATTAGGGAACGGTATTCTGGATTCGTACCATACATTGTAATTGCCTCCTTCGTAGATATTTTGCTTATTAAAGAGTTTCGACCTTGCCTAAGATTGCTAAATGAAGCGATTAGTGCAGATTTGTCAAAGAAGAAGCCTAAATAGGTTTTTTAGATGTTAATACTTTTATATACTAATAAACTGAGTAAATTGTATTATTTAATTTTTTATTTGGTTGAGATATTTGTTTATTCAGTAGTCTCAATTTTTAGTTGTTCAAGTTGTTGATTGTAGTTTAATTTGTTTAGTTCTGAATCAAATGTTATTGAGAAGACATGACATTTGAATGTTCAAATCACTTCACAAAGACATTTGCATATTCAACATACAAATTAAGAAATTACGAAATTACCATTTCTTTAATTTAATACTTCGTTAATTCGAAATTTAATACTTTTTTATTTTCTTAGCAATAAATCTTATTTATATAGAGATAACTACAGTGAGATCAGAGGCTACTCGTACAGTTAGGTTATCCGGGATAGGCAATTGACAATAGCGGCTTGTTTTTTTCTTGGTTTAGTGTTTAAAAATAATGAGTACCGTATTTAAGATCTTTAATAGATTGATTTAGATTTTTTTTTCCATTGCCAAATACAGTTTGTCACATACCACATACACTCTATATAATAATGGTGTGAATTAATATAGGAGCAAAAGTTAGGCAATTATTATTGTCATTATTATGATGATGATCGTCATTATAACTTATTATTGACTCGTGAAATGAGGTCGGGTCAAGGTGCTCTCGTCGTTTTATTAAATAGATTTCTTAAGAAGGAAGAGAAAATGATGTCGATAGAAGTTGCGTGATAAGATGTGGTGGTGCGAATGGGTTGAAACCGTAAACGATGACACCTCCCCTCTCTCTCTCGATTCGCACGAGAACACAGTTACGAAAGAAATCGCCCACAAGAGCGCCCCTAAACCCGTTCACCGTTGGCGGCGGCGGTTCCTAAAGACTCGCCTAAACCCTCATCGCTTTATTTTATATGTGAGAATAAACGATTAAGGATGAGAAAAGGTCTCTTTAAATCTCCTTAGGAAACCTCCACAATAACAAAGCTTGTCTTCTTTCGCTGTTTATAACGTTTTCAAGAATTAAAGAACCACTAATATACAATCACATTATTAAAAGCAGATAATGGCATTATCACAAATTTACATAAGTAAATGGGGCATAATTTTATTGTTTTTTAAAGTATTTTCTATATTAATGGAATTATTAATATATTAAATCCACTAATGGCCCAAGTTTAGTAATAGTCAATACGTCATATTATTTAACAGTTCCGAAACGAGGCAAATAAACATGGCGGATCTAAAGATAACCCATCAAATGAAGCGACATGCTGTCATCGTCTCCTGGCTGCAGGACACTCCGACTCCGACATTGCTGCATTCCTAAAAGTTGCTCGTTCGTTCGTGTTCAAAGTTGGGGAGAACTGGACGTTGCCAGTGGTGATCGATGGCTGTGTCAACCCCCCCCCCTCGCCCCCCGCCCAGGAAGTACCAACTGTCATGCATACGAAATTTCCAGCCGCAGTGATGGTTTTGGGCATCGTGAGCAGTGATGCCTCCACATTTCTTCCGTCAAGGTCTCAGGGGCTACGCTGCTGCTTACACCGATTTGTTGGCAAGAGTTACGAAGCCCTAGATTACTGCTGTAGCACCTGGTAGGCCGTATGTTTTTCAACAGGACTTTATTCCAAGTTATAAGGCCCGCAGCACCCAAGCATGGATGACCACGAGTCTTAACGACCACATCCCTCCCAACATGTGCCCCCCCCCCCCCCCCAGCTCCCCTGATCTCAATCCTTTGGACTATTACGTCTGGGGCATCGTTGAGAGGGAGTCCAACAAGCATCCACCGTTGAAGCTATTGTGGAGGCAATGGCAGAAATCCAGAAGACCCACCTCATTGCTGCCTGCCAGCGGTTCTGACAGCGTGTGGAGGCTGTCATTGCGGCGGACGGTGGTTTTATTGAAAAACAATATGTATTTTATGTCCTGTGTACAAAAATGTAAATTGTATTAAAGGCTCTGTGGTATCTTAAGTATCTGCTCCCTTTACCTGTGGACGTAGTTTTGTTCTCATATACAAGCTGCACCCTATATTTTAATAACATCGATCAAATTGGGGTATTCTCATCAAATTTTATTGAAGTAAAAGGACATGTTTTACGTAATGGTAAAAAATAGCAAAACCGTTTCGAAATATGTGTAATAGAAACAAATGCACAAATGAGTAAACAAGGATCAAAGTAAATGATACATTTGGTAATATTATGGTTTCATTGTCAGAGTTCCAAATATGATTGAAAGGTCTGAGAGTCACTTAGGTATTACTAAATATCTCTCCCTTACGGCCAGTTTATAAGGAACACTCCCCTAACTAAGTTCCCACGTCGAGCACCCATCTCCGCAACTAACGGACGTACACGCGCCTAAATTGGAGCGATTAACGGGCTGTCTGCTCCCAGTGAACCATCCAAGATTCGTGCAGATAGCTGGCATAGGAGCCGAGTTGCCAACAAAAGTTGTTTGCGCCACCCCTAGCAGCTATAAAAGCCCGAATTCGCCGTGGCGTGAATTCAATTAGCTGCTGGAAGCATTGTTCCGTGATGTTTGTCCATGCAAATGCAACAGCTGATGCTCCCGGTTGATGCTTATTGGATGGTGATGGATCCATGCCTCGAATAACTCGTTCCAGCTCATCCCAAATTATTCGATTGAGCTCAAATACGGCGATTGTGGTGGCCAGAGTAGCAAGTTGAAGTCCATGACGATACGAGCCTTGTGAAACAAGCATTGTCCTGCTGGAAGTATCCTTCCGATGGTGGAAACACAATAGCCATGAAGGGATGAACGTGGTCGGTGACAAATGTTCAGGTAGGCCAACATTCTCCAGACCATTATAGAGCCTCCACCAGCCTGAACAGTGGCAACCAGACAGGAGAGGTCCATCGCTTCGTGCTGATGTCTCCAAATTCTGCGTCGTCCATCTGCATGGTGCAATAGGAAACGGGATTTATCCGACCAGCACACCTTCCTCCACTCGGCGACGGTCCAGTGTTGGTGATCACGGGCAAATTGATGACGTTTTTTCGGTTTTGGGTGGAGACCAAAGGTATCCGGATTGGCCATCGGCTGTTGTAGCCCATCATTGCCAATGTACGGCGTGTAGTGCGTTCAGAGATGTTATTCTGCGGTCCAGTGTTGTACTCCACGGTTAGTTGACGAGTCGTGACGTTTCTATTCGCACGAACAAGCATTCCAATCCTACGATTCCCCCTTGGATCGATGAGTCGTTTTCGGCCACAGGCTTGTCACTGGCTGGTTGTTTTTTGGTTGTTTAACCAATCCTGGTAAACCCTTGAAATGGTCGTTCGGGAAAAGCCTAGAAGACATGCGGTTTCTGAAATACTCAGTCCAAATCGCCGGGCTCCAGCTATCATCTCGTGCTCGAAGTCGCTCAGATCTTTGTTTTCCCCATGGTGACATGCAATATTCGTTTACGAAATTAGACACGAAGACACAGGTTAACAATGTGGTTTATGCACATGCGCTTTACAAGTCAACATGTAACTAATTTTAGTAACGATTAAAGACTTGTTAACCTGTACGGTCAAACCATTTGCAGTTGACAGGTTTGTTCTCACTTTATATTGGTATTGACTATCACGTGACCAACTGATACGTAGTAGTTGCTATGTTAACGGATTTGCATAGTAGTGGGTGTTCCTAATAAACTGGCCACTCAGTTTATATAGGGGAAATCTTGGATTATAATTTGTCATAGCAAAACATGGTATTGTGAGACTCGAGAGGATTTTAGAACTTTTAAAAAATTTTCGCAATAAATTATTCAGAACAATTTTTATTATTATTTCTTTTTTTTTGCTTTATTTTTTTAAATTATCAATGAACTCTTCTGTTTATATGAAACTTTAGCAGTTTTTATAATATTTCTGAACATAAAGGTTTTAAAAGTTTTTAAGACCTAAAGATGTGAAACTATTTTCCTGTATACAAAAAAAAAATTTCAAATCCATGTAGAAATATCTTTCATCGCCATTTGAATTTCTCTCTAATTTACTCTGACTTACCGTACGATAATGGTAAAATTTTCTAAAGACCTAATTGTAATTTTTTTTCAAAGTTGAACTTACATTTTTTATACTTTCATTTGACTCGATCGTTGTCTCTATATTCATGAACTTCGTATTTCTTTTTAACATTTCAGTATGAGAAAGAAATTAAAGCACTCGTTAGGAATCGTTTCCTGCCACACCATACAAATATTAAGACTATAAGGAAAGTCCTAAGTATGGTACGCAAGTATAAGTCTATAAAGCACAATGCACTTTGAAAAGTCTATAAACGACAACCTATTGAAAACGGAATAAGCCGTAAGGCTAACGCGTTCTATTAATGAAGAATGTGGCTGTTGTGAGGCCAAATCTACGTATATCCTACAATGTTAATTGAAATGTTGCCCATACGATGACTATTCATGCCTTTCATCTTTTATTCAAATGCTTTTCCCTTTGTTATGTATAAATAATAAAAGTTACAACATGATAGTTGTCCAGCACATTATTCCTTAGTAGCACGCGAGGTATTAGATCGGATTACAATAATCGCTGGATCGGTAGGGGAGGACCAGTGCACTGGCCAGCTAGATCGCCAGACCTCCCCAGATTTTTTCTTGTGTTATACTTGAGAGTTAGGGGGGTGGAAGAGGAAGAAATTTTATATAGAAAGCGGTTTGAAGATTATATGGGAGACGCGTGTAATTTTGAGCGTCGTGTAAATCGAACCAGCCTTATTTTGCACAATTGCACGTTAGATGGCGCCACTCTCCTGATTGAAAAAATATCATAGTCCGTACCTAGAAGCGTATGAAAAACACGGGCTGTATTGCTTGAGTATTGATGAAAATATATCAAACTTTCTCTTTTGGTACGGTCTCATGTTACTTTGAGGTAAGATGGTAATCGTGTATGTAACTATAAGTGTCAGTACCGGTATGTATCAGGGATGGGTTAAAGAAAAGGGGTCTATGTACTTGTTAATAGGTATGGTTTTAGAAAGGTTATAAAGGTTGGTCGCCGTTTTTGATTTTAGAATTTTTGGCGTGTTGTGTAATTTGGACCTTATGTACTTTGTGCAAATTAGACCACGATCGATTTACATGCCGAAAATTATGACTTTTTTTGACATATCCAATTTTTTAACTTTACACTCACTCACCAAAAGTCATGGCACACCTCCTCCAATCAGGTTCCCTGTCCGTAATGAGACAGTCGGAATGCAGGTGCACAGGACTCCTTGATATCACACAATCATTTTAAGCAAAATTAGCTGCAGAAATGGCAGCACGAAGAGAGCTATCCGCATTTGAACGGGGGATGATTGTTGGTGCCAGACGGATGGATGCCTCAATATCAGATGTAGCCAACATCCTGCAATTTTTTCACACAACAATTTAAGGGTCTATCGAGGATGCACCCAACGAGGGGTTACCACCCATGTCGGACAGCGGACGGGCCGCCCACGCCTCATTCATGCTAGAGGTGTACGCCGGGTTTTAACTGCTGACCGAAGGGCGACAGCCGGCCAAATCACCATGCGATACAAACAGGGACATCCCACAGCTGTGTCCGTGACGACAATTCGGCGAACCTTGGCAGCTGCAGGCTTTGAGAGCAGGAGACCAAGACGGATGCCACTCTTGACAGATGCACATCATCGGCAACGCCTAGCCTGAGCCAACCAACATCGACATTGGACCGCTGAGGACTGGCAAAGGGTTGCCTGGTCCGTCGAGTCACGGTTTCAGCTGTACCAGGCCGATGGTCGTGTCAGTGTCTGGCGCAGGCCACACGAAGCCACGGACCACGCTTGTCGGGCGGGGTCCACTCAGGCAGGTGGAGGCTCCATACTTGTCTGGTGCGTTTTCTCGTGGCATGCAATGGGTCCATTGCTGCATCTGACATCCACTCTGGGTGCTACTTTCTACGTTGATCTGCTTGGGGACCACCTGCACCTCTTCATGAACTGTTTTTACCCCGCAGGCGACGGCATCTTCCAGCAAGATAATGCGCCTATACACATGGCAGTGACTGGAGGAACATGCTACTGACTTCACGACAATGATCTGGCCTCCACGTTCCCGAGATTGCAACCCCATTGAACATTTGTGGGATGCCATCAAACGATCTGTCAGGTTGTCACCAACACAACTGGTAAATGCAGCATCGTTATGGAGTGCTGTGGAGGCGGCATGGCTTGCAGTGCCTGTGGATGTGTTCCGGGGACTGGTAAACTCTCTTCCACGACGGGTTGCCGCCGTTATCCGGGCTATAGGGGCCGAGCAAGTTATTAGGCAGGTGTGCCATGACTTTTGGTGAGTGAGCGTATATTCTTGACTTTATATAAGTTTAACCCACACGTTATTTAATTAAGATATAAGCTCATCTCATCTAATACGTTCCATAGGCTTGCTGATCATTTGTATTTTTCACAGTGCACTAATAAACACATAAGTTAAAACAAAACGTGGTTCAATTTACATTATCCGTTGTGTAATTCGGACCGAATGCAAAAAATTTTAAATTTCATATGAAACCCATATCATTATAGTATTCCATAAAAATAGTGCACCAAAAGATAGCCCGAAATGTCCACTATATATCTACGTTTGAAAATTGGAACTACGTCATTTTGAATAGAAGTTACAGCACTTTTCCCTTAGGGGGTCCAAATAAAACGGGCCTCCGTTATACTTTCTTATCCACGTGGAAAGTTTATATGGATAGGAAAAAACTAAAACAGTAATCTACAGTCTGAACAGGTGGAAATTCACCATCTCTAAAATGGCTTTTAATGAAAGCTGCATTCATTGCAAAATTCTATGAAATCATTGAAATTATATAGCTGTCTTCCCAATTTTTATATTATAGAGTAAATGTAAATATTTGTTTTTTATTGAAGAAGGAAAAAATATGTTTTTACCGTTTTAAGTTCCGCAGTTTATATGTAGTCATCCACATCCTGTTAGTATGAATCATTTTCCTTTTATTCCTGGGCGCTCTATATTTCCTACCGCATCAATTCATTGACTTCCTATTCAAATATAATAAGGAATAAAAAGGTAATAATGAAGAAATGAATGTCTCATCAAAATAAAGAAGTTCTTATATTTTGGGTTATAAGTTTACCAAAAAATTCTGGCTTCTCCGCTCCATAACGACAATAGCTATTATAATGACGCTTGCATTTTTTCTATTTTTAGTGAGTCGGTTTGTATGAACAAATGAAAGAAAGGGGGTTTGGTGTATTAATGATCAAAAACTAGCGTTTAACACCTTTTCTTCCTGTAAACACGATTCGTTTATCACCAGTGAGAATTGAACGCCACCCATAAAAATTTCTTAGCATGCAAAAGGAAACATTTTCCACTCCGTCTACCGCCTCAAACCTGCACCACAGATTAGAGTATAATTATTATTCAAACTTAACTTGGTGCTTTATGCTTTCAAGAAACGTAGATGCGGTTTGTAAACTTAAATGTTTTTTAATTTGAGATAAACTTTAAGAACTCTATGTATATATCCATAAATACAAAAAATACAATGAAGTTTTCAAATTTCTTCATTAATACCACCATATAAAATGATTACACGGGGAACCTATAATTTGTAAGGTGCAGCTTTAAGTTAAATGAGGTTAATTTAGAATGTTTGTTTGTTTTCAACGTTTCAAAAATTCCTCAAAACAATTATTATAGTGGCTTATTCAAACCATCAAATTTATTTATGCTTATTGTTATAATGGCAAATAATTTACATACAGAAAAAATGTTCAAAGTGACTTTCTCAATAAATTCTTCTGAAAATAATGGGTGATAAGGGAAGAGGTAATGAAAAGTACATAAAAGTTTCAAGGATATTAGAGCAACTTTCATTTTTCAAAGTGAAATGTAACAATCCTAAAAATTTGAGAAAACAGTGCTTTCAATAATTCCATATATAGTGTGTTACAAAAAAGGAGTACACAATCTTTAGATCCTCATAATTAGCATATAAAAAAAAGGGGCAAGAATCTGTAATGTTTCTAATCGTATAGCAAAATGATTAAAATAGAGAACAACATAAGTAGTTTGCTTTCTGCAATATCTACTGAATGAAATTCGGATTATAATCTGAAGTGGCTCTTTTTAAACTGAACTAATCCACAGGTAAACGTAACTAAATGATTTGATGGATTCACCACGTTTCGTTTTGTTCTCGCTATCTTCATTACACCCTGTAACAAAAATATAAACTTATCGAAAATATTGGAATAATTTATTTCCATTTTACTTGATTGAAACAATTGTTTAATTACAATATACTTTTAGAGCAAATTAAGTTTTATCTGTGCCATTCTGAACAGAATTCCTTGTTAAATGAAATTTATAGTGGAAAAGTTCATTTTTAGGGTTTTAGCATCATCTAAAACCTTATTAACGACGGTACAGATGTATGTAACATGTATGTCAAACGCCATAACTTTTGAAAGGATTGACCTAGAGGCTTGAAATTTTCTACACACGTAGGCTCTATACAGAGGATAGAGCGAAAAATATAGCGAATCCTCTAGGGTGGACTAAACCATGTGTTTTTGTGGTTTCCCCAACTGACTTCCCTTCATGTCTATGGAGTTATGATTGCGTTTGAGCTATTTGTGACTTCAGCGTTTGACTGTTTGACGTCAGAATTTAAAGAACTCTATTTGAAGTATAGCGAATCCTCACGCTACTGCTCGTAACATTTTGATGCCATAACTTTTGAAAGGATTAACCTACAGGCTTGAAATTTTCTACACACGTAGGCCCTATACAGAGGACTGTGAGAAAAATATAGCGAACCCTCAGGGGCCACTTACATGAATTTCATGGTTCCTTTTTTATCTTTTGAACAAAGAAGGCAAAAATCCTGAAATTTCGTAAATTTGTAGTGCGGTTCTAAAAAAAAAAAAACGATATGCAAGAAAAGTGATGTAAACCTCTAGGGCCCCGCCGGAGATCCCGAGGCCCCAAATACAATTGAAGCTATAAAATTTGAACGGAACGACCTAGAAATCTGAAATTTTGTATATTTATAATGTGGTACTAAAAATATAGCAAATACAGGGTGTTTCATAAATGGTGTCCCGTCTTTAGGTCCAAATAACGACTCAAGGGGAACAGATTGGGGGAAAATGAATATTGATTATTTGGTTTTAATGTCCCCTAATTCAGAATAATAACATGGTATTAAATGTTTGTACAACATTTCTTGATATTTCAAGGAATTAATTTTTCCATCAATGAAGAAAATGTCAGATTTTCCTCCTACTCCAAACGCCGCCCACACCATTGTCGAACCACGACGTTGCTGTCTGCTGAATTTACACATGGGTTGTTTCCGTAAATCATGCCAATGCGAGTTGTATCCATTTGGACCATCAAGGCAATACAGCTTTTCATCAGAAAAAAACAATTCGTCACATTCTTTATCCCATTTGACATGATTTTTAGCCCATTTCAACCTTCTTGCACGATGCACATCAGTGAGCTTCGGTTTCGCCTTCACTTTTTCATGCTTCACGTGTGGGTTTGAATTAATGCTCCTCCAAACAGTTTCGTGCGACACTGGGGTCGGTAAAATCCTTACAATTTCACGGGTAGACATGTTTTCATTAGTTGCAAGGGATTTAATCGCTCTCTGATCACGGGTATTAAGTTTTTGTGGACGTCCACTTCGCCTTTTGGTTCCATACTTCTCCCTATTTTTTAAATAAATGTTGAATTACTGTTTGAGAGCGTCCTAGAGTTGAACAAATTTTGCGACTTGACTGTCCTTTCCCTTGGAGAAAATATATTTTCCTAATTTCAGCTTCGGATAATTCTTTCGCGTGGCATATTGAAAATAAGGAATTGCTGGAGTCACCAACTTTGCAATAGTACGAAGTGGATGGTTCCATTATTTCCGTGATATAATTAGCATATTCAATAAAAAGTTTTTTATTTAAAACTGACTATTTGCATTGAGTTTATAATTTTGTTACAGATGAAAAATGAACGTTTCCACTATAAATTTCATTTAACAACGAATTCTGTCCAGAATGGCACAGATAAAGCTTATTTTGCACTAATATATTGCAATTAAATAATTGTTTCAATCAAGTAAAATGGAAATAAATTATTCCAATTTTTTCAGTGAGTTTATATTTTTTGTTACAGGATGTATAGATCCTATTTACATTTGTAAGTTGCTCAGTGTTAACATTGTTTTCTTTAACAATATCGTTTACTTATTGCATTTTTTAATTTTACAATATTTATTTCCACCATACTGTAGTATTGATTCAACCATAGTCTGGCTGGCTATCATTCATGCTTCTTCTCCCTGTCAATTTAGTGGTTTCGTCCGCATCACTTTGCAATTGACTTTATTTGCTAAATTCTACTTAATTTTAGAAGCATTTTTACTTAAATATCAACACCATATGAAATCCATTTTTTTTGTAATCTGGCATCCATTTTTGAATTACTCTGCTTATTAGTGACATTGCCTTAAACTGAGTAGCCTTCCTGGGTTCCAGCTTAATTGATTTACTAATAATGGATAATAAGTTGTTATTAAAGTGCATTTTCTGGCTTCTGAGTTGTGCATATTTATAATTATAGTTCAACGAATATCAAACATGAGATACAGAGAAAGAGCAAACGAAATGAACGACTTTTGTCCTCTTTGTGAAGGCGGCTTTAGGATATCATTCCATTTAAATGCAGAATGAATGAATTGCAGAAGGTTCTTTTTCATAATTAGTCTAACGTTTTTAATTATTCTAACATCTTATAAATGAACCTACTCAAATAATCTGCAAGGACGTAAAATATTTTCTATTTGACAGTAATTTTTTTCTCCCCGTCGGCATCCGGTCGATGGTTGTCGATTTTCCTTTTCTTTCGTGGATCCTCTCAGCGTTAAGAATGGATGAGAGATTAAAGAATTTCCCAAAGATTTCAAGTACAAGAAGCAATGTTTCTCGAGTGGAACTGAGCGAGACCTTTGTCATCCATTCCTCGCTGACAGCTCCCCCGCCATTTCAATTTCTTAATTCAATTCTAACAACAGCGATGAAGAGATCTTCGCAAGGACACTCTGAAAGATTCTCATAGTTTTTCTGAGAAATATTATATTCACCTATGAAAGTGCCTTTTATCTTCAGCCTTTCGTTGTCTTCCTCTTTTATGCTTGGAAAGACGTATTTATTACGCTGTTTCCAGAGGATTTACGAGTCACGTCCTTTCTCATCATTTATTTTTTTAAATCTGGACCAACATTGAAATCCCGCTGCACACGACTAAAAATTACGAATTTGTTGATAAGTAACTGGCTGATAAGAAACTTGCCGTTTACAATGTTTTTGGATCTGTAATTGTTGAAAAAATTATATGTTGACTTATGTTTCAATTCTCAATTGGCTTTCTTAAAGAATAATATTGGCTTTTTCTACGAATTAAAATTAATAACCTATCATTATTATCAATTTTTGTTTTGAATATTTATCTGCTGAATCGTTAAATCTCTTAAATTTAATCATATTATTTCCTTCAACGTATGATTGTTATTGTCATGTGTAAAATGCATTTTTGAATTTTTAAAAATTCTTCAGTTTTGTTGCCTGAAAAGTTTTAATGCCCTTCAATAATAACAAGGGTAAACTAATCAATTTCGGTTCTCAGTGCATAAATTTCACTTTCTATTCTCGTGCGACCTGTTCTATTCAAATGCTTTTTTGAATTGCATTTTAAACATGACAATAACAATCATACGTTGAAGGAATAATATGATTAAATTTAAGATATTTAACGCTTCAACAGATAAATATTCAAAACAAAAATTGATAATAATGATAAGTTATTAATTTTAATTTGTAGAAAAAGCCAATTCGTAGATTCTAGTCGTTCTAATAAATTTCCGTTGCGTCCAAGTTCTCTTTTAACTTATCCACCTCTTATTAACAAGTTAGGAGGTTTGAAATTGCTCGAGATTAAAATCGTATACAGGTTATTCACTTTGCTTTGTCTTTGCAAATACACCCACAGATAATACGTGCAACGCTGCGTTTCCTCCAAATTAATAGAATTGCTTGAGTTTGCTTTCCCAGCTTAGACTCTTGTATGTTGTTGAACCACGAGTGAGGGGTAAATCTGAAACCAAACCAGATACGGAAAATGAGAGATTATTTTTATTTCTCGAGATGCAAAATACAATAAATATTTCAATAGTTAATGTTTTATAATCAGTTAACAGATGACTTAAAAAACTTGTCTTCGATAAAGTAAATAATGCGTTCACATTTGTTTTAAATTTCCTAACATTCTTTTTCATTTGAAAGTACATACATGTATATGAAAAACGGTGTGAGCAAATAAAGGACTCAGGAGAGGGGTGGGGATAGGGTGTATCTGGAATACAATTAAGGTAAATGCTATTTTTAATCCTCGAATATTTACGTTTGAGTGCACATGTCAGTTTAATATTATTGACATTTAATTAATTAGATATTTTCAAGAACGAATGAAGAGGATCGGATGTGAGGTTATTGGAGAGCGGAGAGTGGTATAGTGATCAAGAGTCAAGTGACCGCCTTCTATAAATGGGATTGGTGACGCCACACCAAAAAAGATTCTTACTACGAGCATAGTATTAGAAGGAGTGATTTGGTGAATTCTCATGCTTTTAAGAGGACACCACCGAATTAACGGGAACTTTACATGATGTTATACACAACAAATGTTTTGCCCTCGTTTCATTTTTATTTAATAAATAAAACTAACAAGCTTGTTTACGGTATTTACATCTTTATCTTTGTTACATCACTCGTTAAATAATAATTTTTCCACAGAGTTGTTTGCACAACTAATATTAGAACGTTCTCGAGACTTTAGTTAATGAGAGGATTTGTGTAGAGGAAACTCAGCGATAATAAGGTTCAAGATTCTTTTCTCTGCACGTCAAAAGGGGGGCCATGTGGTCATCCTCTCGATTATAACGGGGCCGGACTTAAGAGCGCTGAAACCGCGCAGTTCCTTATACTTTACCCGGTTCCTCAAACAAAATAAATAAGAAACTCGAAATAACGTTCACATTGGAATTAAGCGCACTCTCTTTTTCCCAAAAGTTTTACTTCAATAAACAGTGAAACGAAATTTTAAATAGCTTCCTCTTTTGGCGATAGATCAAGTGAAAAAAGTTTTTTGGATTTAACGTAGCTTCAATGACTACGACACATTAATAAATCTCAGTCGCGGAGGTATGACAAATCGATTGCAACTTACTCCCCCCTCCTTTGATAATATTCGATAAGTAAGAGCAGAAGAGGCAGAGAGGTAGAGGAAGCATTTTTCCCTTCCAGGTGAGGGAGATTGCAATAGAAAGCCTTTCAAAGGAAGTCAAGATTTTCATCATCGATCGGCTAAAAAAATTGACGACTGAATCAACTGGGCGTTATCAAAGCCATCAATCACTCTAGCAGGCATCATCATCATCATGATCATCATCGACATCGTTCCATAACATTCCATGAAAAGTTATTAAGCAATTAGCCTGCATAAAATAAAAATGATGAACTACATGACGAACTTTTTTCCCCCGTTTGTATAATTTAGTCCTTTTACATTTATTCTGATGATTCGTCATTATAGGAAAGCGTAGGGGCCATTTTTATTATATTTAATTATTACTGTTGTTATAATATTCTGTTATATAATTTATTATATTAGACAATATTATCACCCAGTTTTTACTATTTTTTATATTTCAATTGAGTTATTGATAAGTTTACAGATTAATCAACTTCATTACAATTGTTATAATTAACAAAATTTTGATGTGCCTTTCCTCTTACTATATACAAACAAATTGGCTTCTTTTCTTGTGTGGCATTTGTGTCATTTTATTTTATTATATTTTATTTTATATTTAGCTAATTCATAAATTTATTTTAGTTTTTTTATTTATCTGAATTTTCTTGTATTTTGTTTATTTATCAAGAAAATTGTCTTTCTTATTAGCACTCACATTGTTGATTGCTCAGAGGTTTTGGTTGTTGTAGCGCAATTTCTTAGTAGAAGCAATGCCTCCTAAAGAGAAGGCCTGTTCACTGAAACATCATACATTCTTACATCATCATTAGAGGGCGAGATTTAGGGCTTATTATTGATAGAAATCTAATAATAAGCCCTAAATTTTGCCCTCTGAAGATGATGTAACAATGTATGACATTTCAGTGAACAGGCCTTCTCTTTAGCTGGCATTTATAGCAGTGCAACATACCGTAATTTTGGTTTTTATACAAGCAGTGTTAGTTCTTAATCTTTATTATGCTTCTAGTCATGATGAGAATCAGACGTACTGTTATGATTCAAGGCCTGATTGAGATTCGATGCTAGGATTTAGCCTTCAAAGAAGAATTTGGACTTTGATTAATTTTGCGTTTCATCTGGTGGCTCTTCTTGACATTGATTTTATGTCAAGTAGTGGCTATCCATATCATCTAAGTTGATCATTCTCTTTTAGGTTATTGAGAAATCCAACCGCACGACATTTCATTACTTAGTTTCTTTTTTTTGGCACGATGATATGTCTTTGACAAGAAACCACATTAGGATGAAGTTTTATCTTGTGGTGAATGATGGTAACTAATCATTTAGTCGAGACTGTCGGTATGACAACGAACAATGTTCGGCAAGGCGAACTGTTTATACAATGGTTTGTGGAAATTCGGAAGAATGGAATAATTTGTCCAGTCAGCATTATGTCATGCGTTTTGTTAGACGAAATGGGTTGATAGGATGTTAACACAACGCAATGTCAGAAATTAATCAAGAACTGTAAAATTTTACTACCTGCAAATTTCATACTTGTTAAGATTAATTATTATTATAAGCAAACGAATTGTTACATTGCTAAACGTGCAGTTGTAATGCAGTGATTCTGCTTCAAGTTTGTGAAGTTTTATCCTAGCTTTGGATACTTTAGCCAATAGCTATTTCTCCTAATTGTAAGCGCAATGGGTCCAGGCTTTGAAATATTTATTTTGTACTGTGGCTATAGGGCTCTCTGTTTAATTTGTTAATATGTTGACTCAAGTTATTTGGTGCTAATTTACCTTGTAAAAAATTTTGAACAAACCCATTAAAGTGAATATTGTTCAATGAATGAGTCAACATAGAACAAATGTTGTATAATTAATACTAGTTTCAGAAGGGCAATTGGTAGGCGGTTCATTCTTATTTTAGATATTTAGTGTCATTGTAATATTATTATTATTATGTTGCCTTTGTAGCACTTTAAAGGATTAAGATTTCATGTAGAAATATATTGCCGTTTCCTATTATGTTGCATAGAAAAACCAATTGGTAAAGATGAAACGCATGTCTTTAATAGTTGTGGATCATCAGTGAGTTGCTGCAGTTGTGGAGTTGTATGTTCTGCCTGAACATGTTAGTGCCTATTGTTTTAAGATTCAGTTAACCTGTCGAATGACAGCTGGTACTGTTGCAGCTGTTGTTAAGAATATGCATTGGGTATACACTGAGTGACCATTTTATTAGGAACCCCCACCCCAATACTGTGTTGCGCCACCCCTAGTAGCTATAACGGCACGAATTCACCATGGCATGGACTCTATTAGCCGCTGGAAGAATTGTTCCGTGATGTTTCTCCATGCGGATGTAACAGCTACTCCCAGCTGATGCTTATTGGATGGTGGTGGATCCATGCCTCGAATAACCCGTTCGAGCTCATCCCAAAGTTTTTTCGATTGGGTTCAAATACAGGGACTGTCATAGCCAGAAGAGAAAATTGAATTCATTATCGTGCTTCTGGAACCATTCCTTGAAACGGATCATTGTTCTGCTGGAAGTATCCTTTCGATGGGGGAAACACAGTAGCCATGAAGGGATGAACGTGGTCGGCAACAATGTTCAGGTAGATTATTAAGGCGTTTTTCTACAGGTATCGGCGGACCAAGAGTATGCCAGGTAAATTCCCCAGACCATTACTGAGCCTCCACCAGCCTGAACAGTGGAAACCAGACAGGAAGGGAAACCGCTATTTTACGGTCATTTTTTACTATACATATAAAAACAATCAAGCTTAAAACATATATGCTTGAAAATATTGCTGAAATATTAATTTATGAATTTTCTGTAATTTGAATATCCTGTAATTTTTGATATTCGGTTTATGAATTTTGAACCATCGGGTTTTTAAATTTTTATCATCTAAGAATTAATGAAAAATCTAGAAAACCTACATGTTTAATAATTTAAACAAAATAAAAATAGTCTCCATTAAATAAATGATTTGGTAAGTGAAACAGGTTAAGGACATTGTGCTTCAATTATAGAACACAATTTTATTACGTGTAAATAACAATGCATATAATACGTGATCTCTTTTAATATAATAATCTACTGACTGACTGAATGTTGAACTTCTGTTGTGTTAGAAGTAGTTTCCATATGAAGAGGAAAAAAAGAGGTGTGGAGGCCGGGTCTAGACGTCGACCATTTTTCATGCTCTTTGACAATTTGCTCCCATTGAGCGTTCGAGGTCCTTTTCTCCTTTGTAAGCGATCCAACTCGGTTCCAAGAGAAACCGCACTTGACACAATTTTACGAGTCCGTTAACTGTGTTCAAAAATAGAGCAACAACTTAGACAAAAATATGAATTCAGGGTCTCTAATATTTAACTATTTAAAAAAAAACGCTCTTTTAATGACTTTTCCTTGTTTTTATTAATTAGAAGTTCAAAACTAGAAGAACTGAAATCATCAAAAATAAAGATTTTATACAGGATGCTTTTGAAAAGGATGTCGTGAGATATCTAGCTATGTTCTGCACCTTAAACTAAATACAAGTTTCCTTATACGTTTTGTCGAAATTGCATTCCTTAAAGGCCGGCGAGAGGGCTAGAGCGTAGGCTTTCTAGTTCTCGAGTCCACCTGGTCGTGGGTTCGAATTCCGCCGTGGGTATGGATGTTTGTGTTTGTTCCGGGCGGCGTAGATATAAAACATGTGTAAAAGGCGCAAAATAACCTTAGTAGTCGACGCCAAAAATTCTAATTAACCAATCAACCATTCCTTAAAAGAGTAAACAGCTCGTGAAGTTTGGTTAGACTCCACCTATAACTTAAACAAAATCGCATGAAAAAAAGTAAACACCACCTTGTGTTCCATTAATAGAACAAGTGGTGGTGTTTACTTTTTTTCATGCGCTTTAGTTACGATATGGGCGGAGTTTAACCAAACTACACGAGCTTTACTCCTTTAAGGAATGCAATTTCGACAAAACGTGTGAGGAAACTTGTGTTTATTTTAAGGTGCAGAACATCGCTAGGTATCTCACGACATCCTTTTCAAAAGCACCCTGTGTATAAGATTTTATCTTACTAACAAGCTCAGAAAATAATGGACAGGCACTGCTAAGTAAACCCCTAATCATAGTTAAAATGAATTAATAATTTATTTTGGAAATTTGTTTACCTGTTTATAGTTCAAATACTTTTTGCTTTTAGATATTTAAGGGATATTCTGCATTATCAATGCATTCTTTGTACAGAGTTATTTTAAATATTTTACTTAAAAGTAACAATTACTAACTTTGGATATAAGATTGCCAGGTTTTTCATATATTTCTTCAAAGCTCACGCTATATCACCAATTTTTTCATGTAGGCTGCTAGTTATTACTAAACTACGCTCTGCTTCATTCCCTCGATTAATCGTTGCCTCCATTTCTTGCAATCCTTCTATGAGCTATTTTATAGATCAAACGAATACATGAGCGTTTGCTTATGCTAATGTGGAATAAAAATTTTCTTTCAAAATAAGTTTAATATCGGAAAAAAATGATTTCTTGAGACATCACTCCCTGCCAGGAAAATATCCTGGGTACCCCTGAAACAGTTATAAGAAACAAACCACTCTCAACTTTAATCAACTGACCGCACAAATTCTATCTCCATTACCTTTGATCTTCAAAATTAAAATTATTTCTGGAATGAATGCAAATCAAAATATGGACAATGAAGCAAAAACAATAAGAAGTACAACAAACTCCCGATTATTCGTGTTAATCGCCGGACAAAATGACACGAATAAACGAAAAAACACTAATAATCGAACATTGTAATTGATATTCCACAATAATGGTTTAGCATAACAAAATCATCTATATATTTAAAGGGCAAATGACACCAAATCGGAAATTGATTTCATATAGTTTTGAATACTTTCCTGATACTAAATATCAATTTTATTATTTTGCTACTTTCGTTTTTAATAAAGAAATCATAATTTAAAGGTCACTTCCGGTAATATAAATTCATTTTGAATTTTGTCAAAAACTCCCGCAATAACTTGCTTATGACGTCAGCTTTGCTATCCGAGGCCGACGAGATTTAGAGGCCGTGGCGCGATTCACAAGCCACAGCACAGTGGGTCAGAATGCTTAAAAAGCTGGACAAAAATCAAAAAACCAAATTTAGAGAAATTTAATGAAAACTGCCTGTAGGAAATTGTATCCCCTTTCAAGATGTATATATGAGAGATGTTTGGGATGAGTCTATTTCCATGCCTGCAGGGATGGAAAGTTAATGTTCATGTGTGTAACGTTTCTCTGACAGAAAAAAAAACGAAACTTTATTTTAATCCGTAGTCATTTTTTTTTGCAAATACATGAATGGATGAGCCTAGATCTGATAAGTATCTTTTATTGAGGTGCTATACTGTAAGTTTTAATAAAATAGCAACGATCTGGGTGCATTTATCTATACAGGGTGAATACAAAAGTCTGAACCCCCCTTTTATTTTTTGAACCGAAGCAGATATGTCAATTTTGATGAATCCAATGAATAGGAAGTTGTGGGTGGCCTATCCCTTGGTGCACTTTTCATCATCCCAAATATGCAAATTAGGACAGAGGTGGGTTCAGACTTTTGTATTCACCCTGTATACAGGGTGTTTTTGAATTGAGTACAAATTTTTTGGGAGATGATAGAAGAGGTCCTTAGAAGTATTTTTTGTCATATGAACATGGGGTCCCCGCAGCTCCGTTTACTTACAATACTGCATTGAACAATCAAATGACACCGGGACGCCGTGTGCGTTGGTAGGCCTAGATTAGTTTATTTTAAAAGTTAACACAAGCAATCTACTGTATGACTTTTACAGTAATTGTTCGAAATGACCGCCATTTGTTTCATAGCACAATTCGCAACGCCTTATGATGGATTGATGTACGCGTGGAAACAGTTGATTTGCACGGTCGCTCATGTCACCTGATGCCGCGACAACACGAGCCGCCAATTCTTCTTCGGTATCGACGGGTTCGGAGTACACCATTGATTTTATGCTTCCCCATAAAAAAAAATCCATCGGTGTGAGATCTGGCGATCTCGGCGGCCAAGCAACTGGTCCGCCACGACCAATCCAACGACCAGGATATGTCTCATTTAGGTAATCTCTAACTGCTCTTGTGTAATTCGAAGGTGCGCCGTCCTGTTGAAACCACATCAAATGTCTGGTCATTAGTGGAACATCTTCAAGAAGACCAGGGAGCTCCTCCTTCAGGAAACCAATGTATGTTTGCCCGTTAAGACGGCATGGTAGGAGATATGGCCCAATCAGGACATTACTTTAAAAGTTATTACAGTAGATTGCTTGTGTTAATTGTTAAAAATAAAATAATCTAGGCCTACCAACGCACACTGCGTCCCGGTGTCATTTGATTGTTCAATGCAGTATTGTAAGTAAACGAGCTGCGGGGACCCCATGTTCATATGACAAAAAATACTTCCTAAGGACCTCTTCTAACATCTCCCAAAAAATCTGTACTCAATTCAAAAACACCCTGTATATAAAAGAAGAAACTGAGTGAGTGAGTGAGTGATCAACGCACAGCCCAAACCATAAGGCTTAGAAACTTGAAATTTTGCACAGAGGTTCTTTACAAATTGTAAGTGAGCACTAAGAAGGAGTTTTTCGAATTTCAACCCCTAAGGGGAGGGAAAGGGGGGTTGAAAGTTTGTTAACACATTAACTGGTGTTGCACTGTATACTAAACACATTATTCTGGTGTTGCACTGTATACTTAACACGTTAACTGGTGTGGCACTACGTAATTAACCTTATTAACCTCTTTTAGGGAGGCGGGTAACGAATTATTAACAACGAGCATAAATATGATTATGCAATGACAGGACATAGATAAGGCAATGTTTATCGAGGAGGCTAACGAATCACACGGGTCTCTCTTGAGCTCCCTAAAAACGTCCAGACGACTGGCGAAAATTTGTGTGCTTGGCAAAAAAAAAGAAAGAACGAATATTGATCAGTGAAATTTGCAACAGAAAGATAAACTATCCGGGCATTGGAAACATCTGAACACAGAACAGGAGGGTATAAGAGCTTCTACGTCAAGAGCAAGGGAAATTTTAAAAGATAGGTCTAAAGTATCCACTGATGCTCCCTGGGGGTGAAGATGGATAACATTTTAATCTGAGACAGAACAACAAGAGGGTAAGTAAAGTCCCGGGCAAAGTGTGCAATATAAGTAGCTTCATTAAGAATGATGGTTCCATCCCACTTCTGAGAATTATAAAACAAAATTGAATTTGTAACAATACGTAGAATTCCTGTTGTTCGGGCTTTTCTTAGAAGTTAAGATTTTCTTGGAAATATTTAATAATGATCAGTAACTGGAGATAATGAAGAGTTAGAAGACTATTCAGAAAGAGTGAAAGATGACAGAGGACGCAGTCCCTTCGTTCGAGCTACATTTGACGACATAACCGTTAACAAAACATACATGAACTCAACTCTTCAAACCAACAACCATATGGTGTTATGTCCTATAAAAATCTTTCGAAGGATTATAACAATAATTCATATCTATCGAAATGCCAGCGAAGAAATGAATGAGTATTGGGCAGAGATGACAAAAAGTTATCCGGGCATCGGAAACATCTGAATAATTGCTTCGTCTATAGACGGAAATTGTAGAATTCCTGAAAACAAATTTATTATTTAACTTCATGAGGTTGTTCTGTTTAACGTACAACTGTAATTATCTCGGGCAACGCCGGGTGCCTGTGCTAGTCTATCAATAAATGAATCGTTGTATAATTTTTAATTTTTAAATATTTTTTTTAATTTATGAATTGGGATTCAATACGTCCATCCAGGGCCTGTATGGCCAGAGGCCGACGAGTTGGGCTCCTGGATCGACCTGGATTCACGACTGCTGTATGATAGTCGCAGCAGCCGGGGGTGGGGGGGTGAAGATTGGCTATCACGGATAGTCGCCCATCCAGTGATGTAGCTTAACTTCACAGAAGTTGTGTTCAGTCAAAGTCCACCAGGCCATTACTATTATTTAGCGGTAATTTACAATTCAATACCGGCTTGAAGCATACGCCCGAACTGAAAAGTCACCTGACCATTGTTGTCTGAGCAACATCTATGTTTAGTTTTTTTGTCCATAATTGCTATTAATCAGCGCTAATTTACAATTAAAAATTGGTTTAAGCGCATGCGTAGTGATACGATAAAAACTCTCTTTACGTAGTTCATTCCAAAAGCATTTTCGCTTAGGTGAATGGGGATACCGACATTTCCTTACAAGACAATTCGCGACAAACACACCTCGTTCCAAAGAATTTGCGAGACTCACAGCTTAAAATTAAAAAAAATTTACTCCAAATTTAATCATAAATTTATGCAGTAAACCTTGCATATTTTAACGTAAGGTCATTTTATTCTGTCATTAGTCTGTTTAAAAAGCGTCGCTCATGATTAAAACAGAAGAAATCCTAAAATCTTGGTTCTTGGTTCAAATTCAGCTTGTGGCGTTTTCGTTCCTATTTTCATCTATAATTTAAATATCTGAGGTTTTACGTAGGATAAACCCTTATCGAACATTAAATATGAATTGCTTTGTTTTTAAAAGAGCGTTAAATATTTCATCTGCAAAGTCGATCTTACTAAATAAAAAGCAGCGATTAATCCCTTCAGTTAAAAGTAATGTAATTCTCCCACACCAGTCATAAACCTCATCCCTATTTCCACTCTGGACGGCCAAGTCCATCTTAAACTTCTACGATGTTCGTTCAAACTACTAGACTTTATAACCGATCAACTTCGCTTAGCTCAACTCCTGCCAAGCAAGTGAGAAAACGCTTTTGGAATGAACTGTGCGTGCATTCGCAAAAATTAACTTCCGTGGAACGTTCTCTGCTTTTAAGCTGCTCTATTATTCTATTTGTTTCACAAGTTAATAACAAAAACATTGATACGCTGCAAACAAAAACACACACCGAAAACTGGGTTGCAGCAGCTAAAGGAAGCGCCAATGTGTTGTCCCTGCTGCTGGACACAGAGCTCAAGGCGATTTTTTATTTATTTATTTTTTATTATAGAGATGGAGATTAATAATAAGATGGGTTGTTTGCCTTCAAATTTTGCCATATATACAGGGTGTCTCAAGTAAAGTGAACTAATAGCCAACTTCTAAAATACAAATCTGACAGAGTAGTTTCAATGAAAGAATTATTATACTATTATGCGAGAGATTTTTGTGTATTCCATTAATAAAAAAACTGACGCCATTTCGAATACGTAAGTCCACTTTGAAATGTACAATGGAAATCCCTTATCTAATGTTATTTTCAAATTGTACGCAACTTATGAGAAATGTTTTATTCTTGGTGTTTTTTCAATTCGATCCAACCGTTTAGGAGAGAGAGGCATTGAAAGTACGGTGTGTTTGGAGTTAAAGTAAAGGCAAACTGAAATTGTTCATCAATTTAAACGAAAATAAAGGTTCAACATTTATTATAAAAACATTTCCATTGTTGTACGAGGCCTGTTAAAAAAAAAACCGGATTTTTGTTATAGCGAACGAAACATTGCACCAGTTCTACATCTAGTGCTCTAACCAATTCGAGGGGCCTGACACTCCACAAAATTATGGCAAAGATTCATGAATCTCGAGATTCAGGGAATTGTTAACGAATTTATCAGAATCCTCCGAACCCCCAAAGATTCACAGAATCACTACGGGATTCAGAGATTCATGTAAGATTTACTTAAGATTCAATGACTTTTCAGGAATTCATAGCCAAATGCAGGAACTTTAGCTTGTCTCGTTTTTTTACGAGAATCTGGGTCGAGATATCGGCTCCTGAAGTTAGATTCAGGATTCAAAATCATGGGATTCAGAACAGATTCGGTGAGATTCGCATAGATTCGTTTAATCCCTTTCAAAGATTCAGAGTATTGTAAGACCCCTCGAACCAATTCTTGTAAGTAGTACCAGCTAGTGGCAATCTTTGGTAACAAAATGTTGTTTGGTGCACCAGTCCTCCTTTAACCGTTGGCGATTTACAGCTGCCAAAGTGAACTCATGCAATCATCATTCTGCTAAGTCATGATAGACTGGGAAAACAAGAACTGGGTTTGCACCACAACAAAGCACTAATTTAGGTTAGGTTATCTGGTTATTAGCCAATTTTTTGCCTCTAAAAAAGTGGCCGTTCTACCCCATCTTCCGTACTCTCCAAATTTGGCCCCAGAAGACATTTTCCTCTTTCCAAAAACTACCTTAAAAGGACATCGTTTTCAAAATGCAGATAACATTAAACAGAATTCGCAGAGCCAGCTACGCGCTATCCCAAAAAACGAATTCCAGGGAGCATTCCAACAGTGGCAGAAACGATGGGAGCAGTGCGTTGTAAGCAAGGGGGATTAATTTGAAGGAGATAACCATGTATAATGTTGTAATTCAATTAATAAATTTACGATGTCAAATTCCGGTCTCTTTTTTTTTTTAACACACTTCGTATAAAGCGTTTCTATCACTCCTGTGTTCAATCTGTTTTCAAACAGATATACAGAGTATGATGTTAAAGAGAATTAAACTTGGATATGAAAAAAAGTTAATTTTTCCAAAATTGTATTAAAAAAAGTTAATTCCTTCCAATATTAACTTAATGCTCAAACGCTTTCTAAAACGCAATCGTGACGATATTGTTATTTTTGGAGATATTCTTAACATGTTTTATAAATTTTTTTAGTGAAAAATGAGAAAGATTTTTTAATTAACTTGATCTCTTTTTTTCTTTTTGTTTCTTTCTAGTAACCAATGGAAGAAAATATGCTCATATTCACTGCATAGTGTCGTACATTACCCTACGACTCACCATGAACAATAACAACAATAATCGGTGTAGCAGCATTCACAAAATTCGTGACATTCCCCTAGAGGAAGTGGAGCTCAGTGAAGAGTACGACATTCTGCGGCTGCTGGGCGAAGGATGTTATGGCCAAGTCCATCTAGCGTTGCACAAAGAGACTGGAAGTAAAGTGGCGCTCAAATCCGTCCGCAAAGACCTCACGAAGCAGAGAGATTTTTTACGCGAGTTCCACTATAGTTACTACCTATCTCCCCACGTTAACATTCTCAAGTCCTACTATGTGGCGTTCCAGACGTCCTCGGCGTATGTGTTCGCGCAGGAATATGCCCCACTGGGCGACCTCGGTGTCCTCATCCGAGAGAGCGGCTCTGGCCTCGACGAAGGCAAGGTGAAGACTCTCCTCAAGCAGGTGGCATCCGCTTTGGACTTCCTACATAGCAAAGAGCTTGTGCACAGGGACATCAAACCGAGAAATGTGCTTGTATTTGAAAAAGATGCTTCACTTGTCAAGCTTACCGATTTTGGGCTGACGCAGCGTGTAGGTTCACTGGTGAAAAAGACGAACATTGGTCTGTCATACATGCCACCGGAGATCTGCGACGCCGTCTACAACGAGGGCTACCTCGTCGCAAAGAGTTCTGACTCATGGCAGCTGGCTATGCTTGCATACATCAGTCTTACAGCATCCCTGCCATGGGAGCACGCCGATATCACCGACTCTAATTTCAATGAATTCTTCTTGTGGCAAAAGAGAAAAACAACCAAAGTACCTCGTCAGTTTCGTGCTTTTTCTTCGCGATTGCAACGTCTCTTTCGACGAATGCTAGAGCCAAAACCTACCAAACGGGCTCCAGTTAAGGAGGTGTTCAAATATCTACAGGACAGATGGATGACTAAGTCTAACAGTGACAAGAATGGCAACAAGGAGCGCGACTCAGACAGCAGCCCCAACAGCCGTCGTAGCACCAACATGAAGGCGACGCTCGGCCAATTGCTCATGGGCTACGGGGTCGAAACGACTATAGATCGCGAGACCAAACGACAGAGGGTCCATGAATGGATAATGGCGGCTTCTCCGTGAAACTTTCCGTCTTCTTCCCTTCTTCTCACCAACACCTTTGTCAGAATTCATCTATCCGCCCATCGAAGAGATTTCATAATGAAACAAAAAGTCCGTTACAAATATTATTACAAAAAAACAGACAAACCCTTTCCTGTCAGTGTTTGCCATCCAAATTAATCTTATTGACCAAACTTAAACAATCTTGTCAACAATAATGATTATGAACAAAGCATTTATGTTTCTTTTGATAGAAAGGAGCCTTGTGGAAAATTGTTGTCTTCTGAGAAGACGTTTAAAAAGATTCAAATGACATTATAATATACATTATGAACAATCTTAAACACTACAATATTATTTATTGTAGATTTTACACGTGATCTTCAGTTCCATAAGCATCCATTATTTATAGTTGCTATTGGATAGCTTTATTTTATTTTATTTTATTTTATTTTATTTTATTTTTTTCTTTACGTTAAGCATTACTGTAAAAGCAGTCCGCTTCATTTTCTTTATTGTTATACACTATAAATTGACTATCTTTCATAGAAGATAGCCGAAACATTTTTTATATCTTATATTAAATGAAAAAAACATATCTAGTGTTAAAATAAACGGAAAGAATTAGTACATAGAACAATACGTAAATATAAAAAAAATATAGATCATGATATATGGTTTATAATGTTTATTTGAAAAAGATTATTATTTCTGATATATCGAGATAAATTTCTCAACCCTTACTCAAGAATGTAAGCATGTGATATTCATTTTTAAGATAAATATAATTTTATTTATGTTTTATTCCAAAGCGTAGTCAAGAAGAAAACTGAAGACCTGCTTTTTTGCTCTTAAACCAGAAAAAATAAAAGCTCGTTTAAAGGCATTGTGTAAATAAGAGTTCAGAATATGCCAATAAACGGAAAGCAAATTGTATTTTTATGTAATCATACAGTAAATAAATAATAATAATTTAATAAATCAGGAGTTTCGAAGTTCTCCTTATATATACGATTTTTCAGAAACCGAAACTGGAATAACTGTGCCGAAGCAGGGCGGCCATAAGCTTCCGTTTCCGTGCCTTTAAATATGCAAACACTACTACATCCGGTTGAAAACGGAAATTTTTTGGCCGCATTGCTTCTGCGCAGTTACTCCAGTTTCGGTTTTTGAAAAATCGTCTATACCTTCACTATATTGCCGTATTAAGCAAGAAGGCAGTATCTCTAATTTTTTTCATGTTCGGTTTACCTCTTCCTATGCCTTCCTTATATTATTATATGGCTAAAAATTCGTAAGGGCGCCCATTTAACACAATAAAAGTTGCAGTAACTCAAGTTGTGATTACTTACTTACTTACTTTTCAAACCCGCTTATCCGTTAGGGTCGCGAGGGCAGCAGCCCTATGGAGAATCTCCAGCGATCGCGGTCTTGCGCCATCAGGCGCATGTCTTCCCTCGTAGTACCCAAGCGAATCGAATCCAGATTCTCCATTTAGTCTAGCCACCAGGTTTCTAGGCCGACCCCTTGGTCTCTTACCCAATGGCTTGGAAAATAGCAACTGCCTAGGAAGGCCAGTTTGTGGTATCCGTATCACGTGGCCATACCAGCGCAACTGAGATCTCTCAATGCGGAGAAGTAGTGGCTCAACACCTAAAGACTCCCTTATTGCGCAGCTGTGCACTCTATCAAGTAGGGTAACACCTGCCACACTTCTCAGAAATCTCATTTCGGCCGTTTGTACCCGCGATCGCACTCTTTCGGTCATTACCCAAGCCTCATGACCATAGGTGAGAATGGGGACAAAGATAGATTTGAAGACATACAGTTTGGCTTTGTTACCCAGCTCTCGTTTCGTTACCACGGATCGCCACAGTTCACGTCTGACACATCTTGCTGCACCGGTCCGAGCATCCAATTCTTTTTCCTGCCGTCCATCACTCGTGAATGCAATCCTGAGATACTTGAACTTCTCCATCTTTCTCAATGAGGCTCCCCTAACATGGAGAGCGCACTGAGCAGGCTGTCTTGAAAAGACCAGAACCTCAGTCTTAGCCACATTGATCATCCTCCCAGCTTCTTCACATTTGGCTGCAAACCGGTCTAGCGCATGCTGAAGGTTAGTGCGAGAAGACCCAAGGAGGACAAGGTCGTCAGCAAAGAGCTACCTCTCCCACAAACAAGCAGTCGCCCACAAACACGCTCATCGCCTTGGCTGCCCCTGTCTATCCAGTCCATAAAGGTAATGAACAAGAGGGGCAACGGTACGCACCCTTGGCGGAGTCCAAAACCCACGGTGAACGTCTTGACTTAATGCTATTTATCCGGACACACATCTCAGATCTTATGTACAGAAACATGATAGCAACCAGTAATTGCCCATCCACTACATACTCCTGCAACACTTGCCAGAGCTTCTCCCGAGGAAATTTATCATATGCTTTTGCGAGGTCCACGAAGCAAGCGTAGACATCGTTTGCATACTCTCAGGATTTCTCGAAGATTTGCCTTAGAGTAAAGATGTGATCAGTCGTGCTTCGGCCAGGTCGGAAACCACACTGCTTTTCCGACAGTTTGGAGTCGACTATTCCCCGACATCTCTTCTCCAGACACTTAGCTACACTTTCCCAGGAATGCTGAGCAAAGAGATGCCTCGATAGTTGTTGCAATCTCTCTGATCTCCCTTTTTGAAGATATGGATCACAATTCCTGTCTGCCATTGCTTAGGGGCCTGGCCAGATGTCCAAGCAACCTGACATACCCGAGTCAGCCACAGGATACCATCTTGATTTAGGGCCTTTAACATCTCAGACCGGATTTCATCATCACCTGTAGCTTTGCCAGTCTTCAGGGACTTAATTGCCTAGCTGACTTCTACTTCGGTGATACCACCTTGACTATTCTCCGTTCCAAGGTGCATCTGATGTGCCTCAGTTGTTGCTGTCATCGGATTAAGAGATGTAAAGTATTCCTTCCACCTATGCAATACGCTCTCTTCTGTTTTTAGAAGCTTCCCGTGCGAACTCTTAATACAATACAAGTAGTTTGTGATGAAAGAGACTTCTTTCCACGGAGGCGGCGCATGGTCTGCCAGAATATCTTGTTTGCCGAACCATAGTCTGCCTCCAGTTTCTCCCCGAACTTCGCCCAGGCCTTGGCTTTAGCTGTTGATACTGTCTTTGCTGCTGCTTTTCGCGCCTCAGTGTACCGCACTCGACTCAAAGGTGACTTATTTGTAAGCCGTAGCAAATAGGCTTCCTTCTTTGTCTTGACAGCTTCTTGGACTTCACCGTTCCACCATGCAGTCCTTTTCTCACAGCCCCTCGCCACACTGAGCTGCTTACGGCCACAGCATAATGCAGCCGAAGTAATCACAGCGGTTTTAAACAACTACCACTCCTCTTCAACAGTATCACGATCACTGGGTAGTTCTTTGTTATCTGCAAAGGTCTTTTTCACAGCTCCTCTATCCTCCAATGCCTCTCATTTGATGCACCAAGTCTGTCTGGGCCTAGTATTTCGCTTGGTTGGCATGGATTCAGAGGAATGCAAAGTACAGACAACAAGGTGGTGATCAGTTGATAGTTCTGTCCCTCTCCTTACACGAGTATCCATCACTGATCGTAATAAGTCAGCTGATGCGATTATAAAATCAATTAGTGATTTCTGGTCCATTGTATCCCTGTACCAGGTATACTTATGGACATCCCTGCGCTGGAAGCTGTTGTGATGGAAAGCCCATTGTTACAACACAGATCCAACAAGCACCTCCCATTTGCATTTAAAGCAGGTTCACCATTCCTCCCAATCACGCCTTTGTAAATATTGTTTAATAGTGTTAATTTTTTGGTGTGTGATAAGTAATGTGGTATGTTGTTACCTTTTGTTGGTTTTTCATATATCTCAAAATCTAGATTATTTTCATTTTTTATAATGTTTATATCTAATATTATAGTCATAACAAACAAACCAATAGAAATATTAATACACCTATTAGAAGAACGATATCCTTTAAAATTTACACACAAAAACATGACCAACAACCGTACCACATTTTTAGATATAAACATTATAAAAAATGAAAATAATCTAGATTTTGAGATATATGAAAAACCAACAAAAGGTAACAATATACCACATTACTTATCACAACAACCCACACACCAAAAAATTAACACTATTAAACAATATTTACAAAGAATAAAAAATCTTACATCCCCAAAATATATTCCTACAAATTTAAAAAAACTTAAACTGAACCTAATAAAAAACAAATATCCAATAACTTTAATAGACAAAATTTTAATAGATGCGTTTACAAACAATACAACAAAAACTATACCAATTCAACAAGAACAACAAAAAAGATATTCAATATAATACAATAATAAAATTTTCCACAAACAGAAAAAAATATTAGAACAAATACCAAACATAAAAATCATACCAAAAATAACAAATAACATTACTAAAACATTAATAATCACCACCAACCTAAAAACAACAATCAATCAAAATAATAACACAAATATCAATTTCAAAGAAATATGTCAAAATAATAAAGAAAAATGGAACACTGGAAATATAATTTATCAAATGCCATGTAAAAATTGTGAACCTAACTACACAGGTCAAACTAAACGACAATTAGAAATAAGATTAAAAGAACATGAAAGAGCACTTCGCCACAGAGACAAAAACAACCATTGAGTTAATCATTGTATCAAAGAAAACCACCACCAGATTGGAATAACAAAAAAATCATTGGAAAAGAAGAAAATTATAAAAAAGATTAATTAAAGAAACAATAAATATCATTACAAATAACAAAAATTTAGCCAAGCCATCAATAGAGATAAACTATAAATGGACACTACTTTTAAACAACAATCACCCTATTATACAATAGCCAACAATCATAACCAACAATTACAACCAACTTAGCTTCATCACCTTATATCAATTGTTACATTCTTATTTCAACTGTTTTCAACATTCAAAAATATTTAATCCAACTGAAGATGAGAAATATTCTCGAAAACGTTTTTTTATATAAATTTTATCACAAATATTTGGATCACCCTCTTCAAAATTTCATCTGTATTTAAAAACCGACACTTCCTTCAAGATTATCGTTTTCCCCTATCAACATTATCTTCACAAGACTTCATCTACATCCTCAATAGACTGGTTTTATTTCTACTATCAACAACATCTGCAATAGACTACATCCTTTGAGTTTTCGTCCATCTCCCAAGTTCCTTCATCGTTTTTCAAGATTAGTGACTTTATTTATTATTAATTTTTTGTTTTTATTAATTTTACGATTTTTCCCCATTAAATAGGAGACTAAACTCATTTAAATTTAAATTAATCCCTTTTTAAACTATCAATTTTACTACCAAGTTCCTTAGACAGCGCTTCCACCCTTGATTCTAACTCAAGATATTTGTTGTTCAGTTCAGTACGTAATGCCTCAAGTTGTCCGTTAATAATAATGTCAAATGCCAGAAATCTCGGATTCTTACACGCATCTTTGTAGGCCAGTTCACAAGGTAACATTTTACCATCAGCATACTTCACAGTACATGAAGGAGATTTTGACGCAGCTCCTGATGTCATCATGAAGCAGGTGTGGTGCTGGGTTTTGCCGTCCTTAGAAGGACGCACCTACTCAGAACGACTCAGTTTAAAAGACTTAAAAAATAGTCCTAACTTGTTGGTCCTCTTGGAGATACCGCCGATGTACTGAAAGTCGTGCAGACTGCAATAGGTACGTCGTCGTCCGTCGAGTGGTAGAATCGTCGTGCAGTAGCGGCAGTGTGTCCAGAGTCATATATCATATCTCATCAAAGCAGGATGACTCGTGAATTGACATGAAACTGGCATGAACAATCAACAATCGATCAGTGTAGTGAAAAAAGTAGTACGAGTGGTCCAGGAGCCTTTAGTTCACTTTACACGCTCGCCCAAAAAGTAAACCAAATAAGGTACACTGAAGTAGGAAAGAAGCCTGATGAACCTCTTTAAGTCATCCAGAAAAGAGTCCCTTCATGGAAGGGACGAAAATCGGATTGCGGATTGACGAATAGCGAGTCCGAAAAACTAGGATCTAGCAGATCCAGTAATTGGGAACTCGGCCTTGTTAATGTTCTCGAAATTGACATCAAAGATATGACGGGGTCTTCGAAACCTGAGGGAACCCCTGATAGTGAGTGAGTGGTCCAGGATACCAGCAACCAGGGTATTTTCATGATGTTGCATCTTGGGCAGCATGTTCCTGAGAAGTGTTTGAACATAGGAACCAATGTAGGTCATCCCCAGATCTTCATAGATAGAGAGATTGTTGGCAACTCTTCTGTCTAGTTGAGCAATGGACCAGAGGGTAACATTTTGGAAGGTCTGAAGCAAATGGAAGCCCAAGCAGGCATACCATGAAGTAAAATGGCACGAATCACTACCTTGTATAACAAGAGTTTGCTGTCCACTCTGAGAGCGCTGTTTCGCCCCAATAGCGCTATGAGACTAAACTTCGCTTTCTTAGCCTTGTTAAGCGAATATTGGACATGGTCGTTCCATTTGAGCTTGGAATCAATCAAAACTCCGAGGCACCTATAATTTTTAACCCATTCAAGCTTCCTACCATGTAGGATGAGGGGCCTTGGAGGTTTTTGCGTTTGCGTGTAATAAACATGGCTTTACACTTGTTAACATTCAGCTGTAAGCGCCACTTAGAGAACCAGCTCTCACACTGGTGTAAAGCTTTTTGCAGACGGCTGATGACGTGGACTGGATTACGTGCCCAGGTCATTATGGACCCGTCTTCAGTAAACAAGTAAAGATTGCACTTTGTAAATTTAGGAAAGTCGTGGATAAAGAAATTGAACAAGGCAGGCCCCAAGACAGAGCCTTGGGGAACACCAGCATTAACATCAGAAGGGTCAGACAAGGAGTCACCAACTTTAACACGGAAGGTCCTGTTGTTCAGAAAGGAGCGAACCAAGGCAATCAGGTCATCAGGGAAGCCACAATTAATCATTTTATAAATGAGTCCATCATGCCAGACTTGGTCAAAGGCCTTTTGAACGTCAAGAATGATGACGCCACCAAGCATAGAAAGATTGAGAGGACCGTTCAAATCAGCAACAAGCCTCCATACCTGGAGCTGACAGGAGTGAGCTGTGCGGAAGCTGAATTGCTCTTCACGAATAAGGTTGTTTGCCTCGCAGAAGTCGTTGAACCTCTTGAGAATAGTTCGCTCAAAGACCCTGGAGAGCACTGGCAGTAAACTAATAGGCCTGTAGCTGATGGGAAGAGCAGGAGCAAGTCCCGGCTTGGGAATATTGAGGATGATTGAGTCCTTCCAGGCGCTAGGGAAGTGACCGTTTAGCCAGCAGTCATTCATGATCCTGGTGATAATGCAAACAACATTAAGAGGCAGATTCTTCAGAGCACTGTTGCTGATAGTGTCGATGCCGGCTGCTTTTTTGTTTTTCAGGTGCTTAATGGTGTTGAAAATCTCGGAGGTGCCAATGATATTAGGATGACTAAGAGCGCGTTGAGAGAAGCCAAACTTGTCACATACTTCTTTGACTTCACCAGTAATATTAACCAGACATTCCTCCTTGGGCTTATTGAATTGACTTTTCAATGAGTCAGCGATGAGTTGAGCCTTGTCCTGGTCACTGGTAACAAAATCGCCGCTTTCTGTAAGTAGAGGAGGAAGATCAATGGCCCTGTTGCTTTTAAGTGCCCTGACAGTATTCCAAAGAGAATTGTCTTGGACGGACAGACTCTTGATCTTGTCATTCCACCTTTGATTCCGTAAGTCCTGGATCTGCTCGCTGACCTTCCGCGATAGCCTGTTGTATTTCGTCTTGAAATGCGGGAGCCTGGTACGTTGCCACAGTCTTCTGTAAGTATTTTTTTCCTGAATAGTCTGCCTGATGCGGGGAGGAAGCTCAAGATGGTCTGGCCGCTTGCAATCAACTGGAGAAGCACTAGCATCGGAAGCCATGAGAATGGTGCGAGTGACATTTTTGACATTTTCGTCGATGTCATTGCTACTGTCTGGATCCTGATATGGAATGCTACTATCTTTTAAAAGTTCCCTAAAAAATTTTCAGTCCTGCTTGTAACTTAGATTTACCGTCAGATCGATATTTATCTCCTCGAAATTTAAAACAACAGGGAGGTGGTCAGATGATAAGGCATTCACTGTGCATATGTTGTATGGTTTGAAAAACCCCTTGAGGACAGCAGGTGAGTGATCACAGTAGTATGTATCTTCAAGGGGACCGACGATGGAAGTGTCAATGCTGCCCTCCACATTCGCCCCTTAAATTTTTGCCCGTTCCACTTTCGCCCCGGCGCCATTATTTGGTAATTTCACTTTCGCCCTGTATATTTTATCAAGGCCCTGAAGAGAGGCTAAGGCTATACTCAGGTAGCTTGAATACAACATAGCCAGGGTTTCAAACTGTGATGGTACTTCAAGCAATGTTTTTCACGAATAATCACCCAATTGTTTTAAGTGATAGGCGATTCCCTGAAAAATTGAATCGTATCTGAGAGGGTCAGAATTGATTAATCAATTATTGCGAAATATTGAATCTATTTTTAAACATATTAAAATTAAATCTGTTTATTGTAATTTATTTCCGTGGTTAAAAGAGTAGCAAGATAAACGCATAGAAGAAGCCATTCGTGAATTTTTATTTATTAACAAACAATAACAAACATGTTGTGAAGCAGAAATATTATAACATTGTATTGCGATCTCTTTTCAGGTATCGTTTCATTACTCTCATTTCACGGTGCGTCCTTTTCAGGGCGATATTCACCTTCTGTTATGTCTTATGTGCTGGTCCCTGGCGTTAGAATTACTATTCCCGTAACCAGTACATCAAGACGCTCATTATCCTTCTGTGTCCCTGGCGTTGGGATTAATTTCCTCGCAAATCTAGCTAAGGACTTTTCATATCATCTATTATTATTCTAATCATTCACGAGTGGGTCCCTGGCGTAGAATTAACATTCTCGCAAACCTGACTTGTTTTCTTATTTCCTTAAAGCTAGGTGCGTCCTTCTTAGGACGGCTTCTTTAGCACACACCTAGCTGCGAGGTTACCCCCCCTGGTTCTATACAATTATATTTTAGGATTATGATGACTTCGTCCAAATTAACCATGTTGGAGTCAGCTAAAATGCCATTGCTAGTGGCAGATGATAAAACTGTGTCCTGCAAAAAGGCCTACCGGGATGCCTGCTAGGTTTGCTGCTTTTGACCTAGTGTTCAATGAAATGTTAGAAGCTCTCCGGGATGAAATAAATGCTAAGTATAGGGCACTGGAAGAAAAAGTCGAATCCCTACATAAAAGTTTTGAAGAGAAGTTCGATGGTATCAACAAGGAAATCAAGGACTCTCGTAGAGATGTCATTGAAAAGAGAAGCGAATTGAAGGAAGCCTTTGGGAAATGCTCCGGGACTCCGAAGGCAGGTAACTCCAAGGAAGATACACCTGTTAATAACAGCAAGGTAAATCATGTTTTTAATAATATTGCCTGTGCTAAAAGTTTAGAGTCTATGGATATAATTGAAAATACTGACTGCTCGACAAACGGTGGCTATAAGAGAAGTCACTCTGATGGAACTGATGAAGAAATGGATAGCAGTCCCTGGATTGGTGTTGCTAATAAAAAATTCAGAAAAGGCACGAGGATCGATAACCTAAAGACCGTCTCCAGAGTAAACGAAGAAGTCGTCAGCGCCGCTAGAATGAGGAAACCGAATGTACAAGGTCGCTCGGCTAATAAAGACCATAGGATCACGAAGAGGTATGTACTGTCAATTATCGTGCGGACTCATGGCGTCCCGTTAAAGACGATTTTAACTGAGCTCGAGAAGCATGTTCCAGTGGAAAAGATCACCGTTCATACGGGTAGAGCTGAAACCGTCAAAGTTAAATGTGAAGATGAAGAAACACACAACAGGTTAGTCTCTGGAATTAAGTCTGGTAATATTTTAAAAATTCAGCATCATCAACTGAAGTCGGAGAAGGTCTTGTAATACGTAATTCGTGGATGTTACGTATGACCTCCATGACTTCCAAGAAGACCTAAAAAGAGCCAACTACTTCCCGGAAAAAGTTATTCAATTGAGGAAAGCAAAAGGATCCATTGATATGCCGATGGTTTTGGTTCTACTCCAGAACACCGAACACAACCAGTCATTAAAAAACATAAAAAGTATTGGGCCGCTGGCAGTTTCAGTGGAGGCCTTTCGAGAGAACAAGAAGCCACTACAGTGTTACAACTGCCTGCGCTTCGGACACGTATAGATGGGCTGCACGGAAGATCCTCGTTGTAATAAATGTGCTGAGGGGCACCAGTCAAGAGATTGCCCCAAGATCGAAGGACAAGACCCCTCGAAGTGCATCAGATGTGGTGGACAGCACACATCAAGCTACACGAAATGTCCAAAATACCCCCCCAGATTGAAAGGATATCTAGTTCTAAAGTGACAGCAGGAAAATCCTATGCTGCCGCTATGTCTACGCCGGAAGATAAAGGCCTCAACATCAACGACCTACCAGGTATGTATAAACAATTAGGACGTATCTTTCATCTGTTTTCTAATCTAGGCAAAAGTTACCTACAGTTGAGTGGGCTCCTTACGATCAACTAATTTTAGTATGGCTGCACAACGTTATACTGTAATCAACAAAGGTGAACTTCGGTGCGTAATATGGAACGCTAGGGGCAATCCCGAAAGCGTATCGAGTTTCACAACTTTCTGATAAAGCAAGAAATCGACGTTGCTTTCCTCTGTGAAACTCACCTCAACCAAGCAAAGACTTCAAGCTACCTGGCTACTGTGTGTACCGTAAGGAACGAATGGCTTCAAATGCTGCAAGATGTGCGTCTAGGGGCGCTGCGATCATCATTAAGAGAGGAGTTCAACACCAAGAATTAGTCTCCAAGTCTTATGCAGGTATGGAATCGGCCTCCATCATTATCAATGACGTCTCCTGTGGTAAAGTGAAGTTCGTGGCGCTCTACAATTCACCTAAACATTATCTTGACATTTGCGAGCTTGATGAACTCTTCAGTGGTGACACTCCAGTCGTCCTGGCTGGTGACCTAAATGCCATACACCCAAGCTGGAACTCCAGAACGCATAATTACAACGGCATGATTCTCTGTAGGTACATACAAGGTAGAGGTGATACCATAGCTGCTGGACCTGTGGAGGACACCTACTACTGCGACCACTCCCCTAGTAGTGACGTTTTGGACATCTCGCTCTTGAAGGGCTTCTTCAAAACGTACAATATCTTCACGATTGATGACCTTTCTTCTGACCACAAGCCTGTGGCGTTGAACTTTGACAATGTTGACATAAAATTCCGAGAGGAACTCGTACATCATCAAGGCTGGAAGCTCTACAAATATATTCTTATGTGCAAACTGATCAGGACAAGGCCCAAGTCATTGCAGATTCACTGGAAATGTAGTTTGTTACTTCTACCAGCGATAAGCCCGAGAGCCAAATCATGTCTCAGCGTGTGGAAGAAGATATTGTCAACTTTGATGAAGTACCACAGCATTTAATGAAGAACAGCATCGAGGCTGGAGAGGTCGCCACCATCATTAGTAAACTGAAAAAGAAGAAGGCTACAGGAAGAGACAAGGTGAGTAATAACGCCCTTATAAATCTCCCGAGAACTTTATTGACTATCTCACTAATATCATTAACATCGGCTGGAAATTTTCTTACTTCCCTGTGGCTTGGAAGCAATCTATTGTGTTGAGTATCCCCAAGCAGGGGCAAAATCCTGCAATTCCCGCGAGCTACCGACCTATTAGCCTGCTACCCTCGATGTCCAAAGTGTTGGAGAAAACGATCCTCGTCAGATTCCAAGATCACTGTCTAGCAAATGACCTTTTTCGGGAAGAGTAGTTTGGCTTTCGTGCTGCCCACTCTTGTCCAATGCAGATATGCAGGCTCGTTGAAGACCTAAGCACCCCCCGAACCTTTCCAGGTACTGTGGGGTGTTATTTCTCGATGTCAGTAAAGCTTTTGACCAGGTGTGGCATGAGGGCCTTGTCTACAAAATGATCAGAGACGGGTTCCCTGCCGATTTGATTTTGTTGGTGAAATCCTTTCTTGACGGCAGATCCTATCAAGCCTAAGTTGGAGAAAATCTTTCCACGCCCCGGGTTGTAAAGGCCGGTGTCCCTCAGGGTTCTGTCCTCGGGCCTGCGCTATTTAATTACTTTGTACATGATTTCCCGAAACCCGATAATTGTAATCTGTATTTTTATGCGGATGATACTGCCATTATGACATGGGCACACCAGCCGGCTCACGTTATCACTCGGCTGCCGTGCGCCTTGAAGCAGTTCGAAGACTGGTTTAACTGCTGGAAGTTGAACCTTAACGTCGGAAAGTGCAAGGCTTTGTACCTCAATAGGAAACTCAAGCGTCTCCCAAATTCTCTTGTTCTGTTCAATAAGAAACTGGACTGGGTGAACAACTACAAGAGTTATCATTGACTCAAGAATCTCATGGAACCGGCATATGTCCTATGATCTGAACAAAGGGCTAAGTACAGTATCATAGCTCTCATGGGTCGCAACAGCACCCTCAGTATTGACAACAAGCTACTTCTGTAAAAATCGATTATCCGGACCATACTCCTCTATGGCATGCCTGCGTGGGCGACTATCTGTAAAACCAGATGGAGTGAACTACAGTCATTCCAGAATGTTACCCTGAGGACCTGTGCTCAGCTGGACAGAAGGACGATGAAAAACCAATCCATCCACATGGATTTAAACATGGCCTATATCGGAAAATTTATACAGGATCTCCTTTTGATTATGATACAAAAGATGAAGACTCACGACAATAAACTTGTGAATGGAATACTAAAGAACTCATTGAATATGAACTGGCATACGAAGTATCGTAAACCGAGGCACGTTCTTGACGTCAATTTTGAAGATATTAGCAACGTCTCTTCCCCGGACTACTGGAAGATGTGATAATCTTCTTTCTCCTTGTGTTTTTTTTATTTCGTTTGTATCTTGTTTCTGACAATCGTCAATCTTATTTTCATTTTTGTATAATATGGAAGACCGCTTGGGTTGGTTAGGCTTCTTGACTACCTCAGTGTATTTCATTTGGAGTTTATTCTGGTTGGATGAGCTTTGTGAAAGCGCTGCTTTCGTTCCATCCTAACAAATGTACACTTCACTGTTCGATTGTCGATTTACTTTTTTCATGACACGGATCAGGACGGACTAGCTCTTCAAGGTATCACCTCTACTCCCTTTTCAGGTATCATTTTATTACTCTCATTTCACGGTGCGCCCGTTTCAGGGCGATATTCACCTTCTGTTACGTCTTATGTGCTGGTCCCTGGCGTTGGAATTAATATTCCCGTAAACCAGTACATCAAGACGCTCATTATCCTTATGGGTCCCTGGGGTTGGGCTTAATTTCCTCGCAAACCTAACTAAGGACATCTTTTCATATCATCTATTATTATTCTAATCATTCATGAGTGGGTCCCTGGCGTAGAATTAGTTTTCTCGCAAACCTGACTTGTTCTTCTTTCTTAAAGCTGGGTGCGTCCTTCTTAGGACGGCTTCTTTAGCACACACCTAGCTACGAGGTTATTCTCCCCCCCCCCCTTCCCCCGTGGTTCTATACAACTATATTTTAAGAATACGATGGCTTCGTCCAAAGTAACAACGCTGAAGTCGGCAATGGTGCCTGACGGTAAAAGGGTGTCCTGCGAAAGGGCCTACAGGGATGCTTGTTTGGATCCTAGGTTTGCTGCATTTGACCTAGTATTTAATGAAATGCTGGAATCTCTCAGGAATGACATAAACACCACGTATAATGCACTGGAGGCGAAGATCGATTCCTTACGAACAAGTTTTGATGAAAAATTCAATGGAATCAACACGGAAATTCAAAACACTCGAACAGACGTCATCAACAAGATATATGATTTTAGAACAGCACTCCAAAGGAGGGAAACTCCACGGAAGAAAATAAGGTAAGAGAAAATTTTCAACCTATCACCATTGATAACAAAGTGCATGGACTTGACTCCATGGAAACAAGTGATGAACATGACTGTTCGGCAAACGATGTCAACAAGAGAAGCCATTCCGACCGAAGATATGGAGAAGTGGAAGACAGTGCCTGGCCAGTTGTTCGTAACAAAACACCCATAAGGAGGACGAGGAGAGAAAATTCCCAGATTAAGGTAAGTGAAAAGAAAGCAATTTATATTCCCCCCTATTATCGTTAGACATCACGGAAAACCGATTAAGGAAGTGCTAAATGAGATTAAAAATCACATAACGTTAGATAAGATTACTGCACATACCGGACGCTCAGACACTATCAAGATAAAATGCCATGATGAGGAAACGCACAAAGCCCTCGTATCAGGAATCAAAATGAATGGTGTGTTTAAAATCCAGCATCATCAGCTCAAGTCTGAGAAGCTGTTAAAATGCGTTGTCCGTAATGTGGATACAACCTATGACATGGAAGATTTTTGCGCAGACTTTAGAAACGCTAACTACTTCCCCGATAAGGCTGTTAGACTCAAAAAAGCAAATGGTGCAGTTGAGATGCCAATGGTCCTAGTCCTCCTACAAAATACTGAGCACAATAAATCTTTCCTAAACTTAAAGCGTATTGGTCCACTTGCTGTAACAGTTGGATTGTTTAGGGGCAATAAGAAGCCCTTATAATGTTACAATTGCTTACGTTTTGGGCACGTGTCCCAGGGCTGCACCGAATCACCGCGTTGCAACAAGTGCGCCCGCGATCACCAGTCAAGGGACTGCGCCCATATAAAAGGTAAAGACCCTCCTAAATGTATTCGATGTGATGGCCAGCATACATCGAGTTATACTAAGTGTCCCACATACCCACAACTTGAAAAGAATAGAACTTCCAAAGTAGCTGAAGGAAGTACTTTTGCTGCGGTTGCTTCTGCTTCTATTGGTAAAGGAGTCGCTGACCACGACAATTGGTTAAAATTCAAAGGTATCTGGGTAACCTAATGAATATGTTAAAAGATAGTGGCAAAGTGCATAGACCACTCAGACAGAGACAAGACAATAATCATGGATAGACATCCTTACAAAGTTATAAATCAAGGTAAGCTACGTTGCACTGTAAGAAATGCGAGGGGCATCCCTCGCAGGTGTCATGAGTTCTACGATTTTGATTCATCGATGATGCCTTCTTGTGCGAAACCCATCTGAAGCAGAGTAAGGCTTTCAATCTACCAGGGTACTATGTTTACCGAAAAGATAGGCCCCCTAAAAAAAGTTTCAGATCCAGCCTCTGGTGGGGTACCTATTGTTGTCAAAAAAGGTATTAATCACACTAAGATTGTCACACTTAACCTTGTCAATATGGAAGCAGTTTCCATTCTCATCAAAGATGCTGATGTTGGAGAGGTCAAGTTTACTTCCCTATACAACCCACCCAGGCACAAGTTAGACCCTCACGATTTTAGATGAACTACTGTCTGGGCCCACTCCAGTCGTTATGGCGGGTGATTTGAATGCGAAACACCCACACTGGAACTCCAGATGCACTAATCAAAGTGGCTTGGTACTTTATAGGTACATGGTAGATCAGATCGACACTTCTGTTATTGGCCCTCGTGAAGATACATACTACTGTGACCACTCACCCGCTAGTGTACCTCCTCTGGTTTACTCTTTGGGCGAGCGTGCAAAGTGAGCTTGGCTCCTGGACCGCTCGCGTCTTTCTTTTCACTACACTGTTTAGAGAATTCTCTAAGATTCTAATTGCCTTTAGAGAATTATCCTTTTTGCTTTGATAAAGGATAGTCTCTATCCGAAAAGTCAGCTTTTTATTTGATTTTATATTTCTAGTTTTATTTTGATTTTACTTATTATTTATTAATTATTTTGTTAATTGTTAATTATTATTTTTTTTCATTTTTAATTAATAACTATTATTAATTATTTAATAATAATTTTTTTTATTTTTTGAAAACTTTCGTGAATATTTATTTCCATTTCTTTCCATTTCGTTCGCAATTATTCTGTGCTAAATATCTATTAAAAGTCGAAAGCATTGCCTTTTTTCCCGAGGTTTTAACAGAATCAGTTAAAAAATATTGTGACACAATGTAAAAAAAAAAAAAAAAGAAAGAAACTAAAATGATTTTGTGGGATTTGAATGTTTTTGTTTGTAGTGGTTACACTGCAACACTGCTCCACTTACTAGAAAGGAGCAGTCGGTAATCGTAGTCGGCCGGATCTCATTTTTCTAAATTCAACATCGCAATGTTCACTGGGCGCGCTAACGGCAAGTGTGGTTTGGCTAATATGTTGTGTGTTTTTCAAATAACCCCCCCCCCCTCTCCAAGGAAGTGATAGTCCTATAAAGTCGTTATAGAGTCCTTCTTATACTGAAGTTTCTAAATCTAAATTTGTAAAATTATTGCAGTATTAAAAATCTTTACAATTTATCCAACTGGTATAAGTTTAGGACCAAAGGGGGGGGGGGGGAGGGGGGCTTTAGCCCCTGTAGCCACCCCCTTAAATCCGCCACTGTTAATTTTCTGTACGGGAGCAAGAATTGTATTAAAATGCTATATAAATCGTTTAGTAAATTTTTAAACGTAGATATTCACATTGTATTTTTTATCCTATTTTTTCATGAAATAAGATACATGCAACTTTACTATGCCCGATTTACAATAAACCGCATACATATGTGTTACCTTTTGCAGTTTGATATTTGGTCTTCAGATGTTAAGAACAGAAATCACATTTTTTATTTACGTAGGATTTGATCATTACTGCGAAAATATTCTAAAAATATTAAGTTAATATTATTAACTACTATGTTTCAAAATCATGCTTGGAATACTGCAAGTTTTTTTTTGTTTGAAATACTGCTGACTATGTGCTGCGATCGCTTCTCTTTCCTCCCTGGCGGCGCCACCGTTGATCGAGAAGATTCCTGACCAATCATGTACGACCTGCCCGCAATATTTAAGTGGATCAGCATTCAGATCAAGATTCTCTGATGACGAGCTGCAATATTTTGCATCACTACCAACTGCTCCTGAATATCGGTTCTCAGAATTTGATGCTCGGAACTTAAGTAGCATATGATGCGAACTCCAAAAATTATATGAGGAAGGTTCAGTGTAACCTTCCACCTCCGCAACTACTTCCTGTGTGCTTGTGCAATCAATGCAATGGCTTAAAGTATTGTACTGTTGGTGACTCATGATGACGTATCTGGTTCTTATCTTGCTGCAGCAGAGACCAATCACACCTCGACATTTTGGTTGCAATAATCAAAACTTTATTGTTTTTTTTTGCAAGTTTGCATCTTCATTGGCTGTTTTTGGTATCGAATGGTATCGAATACGAAAATTCCGACAGTATCGAAGAGTATCGAATATTATAAATATTCGGTACTCTGGGATTCGAAACTCACAAATATTCGATACCCAATACTCGATACCAAAGTATCGCCCATCACTAGCACGCATTTCATGTTCGAACTTCGAGGAGGTGATTTCCACGTGGTTTGGTTTAACCGAAAATTTGATTAGATAGAACTTCAGTGAAGTTTTAGAGGTATGTTAACTTTAGGCTAATCAGCTAATGTGAATACGACAATTTTCTTTGTATCCATCGTGTTCAGCGAGTGTATGGCAAAAGCCCCTTCAGACAAAGACCCCTTGGACCAAAGTCCCTCTGAAAAAAAACCCTTAGGCAAAAGCCACTCCATCAGCTGGAATTGAAAAGTCGTCAACCTGCTAAAGAAAAGCAGATATCTTTCGCAGATGGGCGTAACATAAAGGTTAATGCTATAGCAGAACAGGTGCCTTTCAAAAGTTCCCAGTACCAAGGAAGAATGACTTTTAATATAATAGATATAAAAAGCTTTGACATTATTTTGGGAATAGACTGGCTCACCAAAAATCAAAATGCGGCATATACATGTAGTTTAGAGGCAAGGTTTGATTTAAATTAAAAAAAAAAAAAACCTTAAAGCCTCTTAAATTGAATAAACTACAAGATGTAATAATATTGTCTAAAATGTAATAAAATGTTTTATTCCGATCTTGATAAAATTTCGCATACATGACCTTCAAGGCATGAGGAAGGTCACTGTCTACCTCAGATTTCGAAAAAATAATAATTATTGATAAAAAATCGATATTCATGGTTATGGCAGGGCATGTTAATGAGAAATAAACCATAATTTTATCTTTGTCAGCTTTTGTTATGATTAAACCTTTTTCTTCTAATTATGCATTAAATTGTTTTATTTCACTTTCATTTACCTACTTTACTCCACATAGGGTGGCACACCTGCCTAATAAAGTGTTGGCCCCCCTCTGGTCCGGATAACGGCGGCTACCCGTCGTGAAAGAGAGTCTACCTGTCCCCGGAACACATCCACAGGCACTGCAAGCCATGCCGCCTCCATTGTACTCCATAACGATGCTGCATTTACCAGTTGTGTTGGTGACTTAAAGCTTTATAATTTAAGAATTTATTAAAGGTATTAAAATAATACACTACTAAATAAATTTGCAATAACGATCGTATTTTCGGAAATTTTACGATTTGCATTTGCATTACAGTGCTTTGAGTGGTTTAAAAAATACAAAAGTGGCGATTTTAACGTGAAAACGAAGAACGTGGAAGACAGAAAGTGATCTATTATGAGCTGCTGAAACCTGGCGAAACCGTTAATAACCGCTATCGACAACAACAACTCGATTTGAATCAAGCTTGCGTGAAAAAGCAACGCAAAGTGATTTTGCTTCATACACACTTTTCCCAATCGTCTGAACGCTTGTTAGGGAGCTGAAGGAAGACACTGTACCTCCTTTGCCTCATCGAGAGAGACTGCCCTATCTATATCGTTTATTATATCCATTTTCTGTTCATTATTAATAATTCTTTGAAAAGAACTTTCTACCATTATATAAAATATATAAAGTAATAACTTTTGCTAAAAAATGTAATATGTTCATTTTCAAAAGTTGGCAACGCTGGGTACATGACAGCTGGCCGCTGGATGCAGATGTGTGTGCAATCAATTGCACCGACCACACCCGGGGGGGGGGGGGGGGGCAACTTAAATTGCATTCTAAAATGAAAAACCAATTCAATGAATATTAAGATACAATATTTTAATTTCTTTACGTCAACAATAGCTGACAGAACTTCTAATGGGAACAACACACCCCTTCATCAGCACATCAAAAAAGGGGAAGAAAAATTTTTTATGTAATATTATGAAATATATGCAGATGTCTTTGAATCAATTGTATAATTGTGGGTTTTAAAATATGATGTATATTACATAATAATGAAAAAATTATAAACATTAATAATAATAATAATAATAATAATAATAATAATAATAATAATACTGGTATAAGCGCTTCACCTGTTTGCATCTGGCCCTTGCAAAACAGATCTCCAACACTTTGCAAACACCACAGACATTGCCACATTTCCTCACACAAGGAATAACATACATATTACCAAAGTCGACTAACACAACAGATCCCACACAATATAGACCTATCACATGCCTGCCTACACTTTACAAAATAATAACTGCCTGTATCGCAAACAAAATTTATAGACACAAACAACATTCTTACTGAGCAACAAAAGGGATGCCGTAGAAATCACATGGGTTGTAAGGTCCTACGGTAAGGTGATAGACAGTGTGGTCCTACGGCAAACTCACAATAAACATCGACACCTCCATGCAGCCTACATTGATTACAAAAAGGCCTTTGATAGTGTCCCACACTTACGGCTTTTATATACACTACGATTATATAAAATAAACCCTACACTTATCACATTTTTAGAAAGTACAATGCTGCATTGGAGAACTACATTACACCTCACACTCAACAGTGAAACCATCGCGACTGACAAAATACAGATAAACCGGGGCATCTTCCAGGGTGACTCACTGAGCCCACCCTGGTTTTGTCTTGCACTAAATGCACTTTCAAACAGACTGAACGGCACAACTTACGGCTACACAATTAAACATAATAAAAGCTGCCACTATACGCTTTCACACTTACTCTACATGGACGATATGAAAATCTACGCCTCCACACAAACACAATTGCATCAATTACTTGATATTACACAAACTTTTTCAAAAGACATACACATGCAATTTGGGTTGGACAAATGCAAAACCATTCGCATTGAAAATGGAGTACTCAGGGAAGGGGGCTTCACATTAGATGAACTAGATCACATTGCTGCTATGGAAAATGACGAATTTTACAAATATCTAGGATTTAAGCAAGCCAAGCTTCTGGAGCACAAACACATAAAGAATACACTCACTAAACAATATCTTCATAGGCTACAGACAATACTTAAAACGCATTTAAATTCCAGAAATTTAATCAAGGCCATCAAAACTTATGCCACGCCAATACTCTCCTACTCCTTTGGAGTCATACAGTGAACACACGCAGATCTTGAGGGATTTGAAAGGAAACAACGTAAACTGCTTACAAAGCACAGAAAGCACCATCCACACGCAGCTATTGAAAGACTCACCCTGCCTCGTTCAGAGGGAAGCAGAGGTCTTATTGACATAACAGAGCTACACCAGAAACAGGCTCAGTCACTCAGAGAATTCTTTTACTCTAAACAACACACATCACCATTACACAAAGCAGTCTGCATGGCTGATACAAAATACACACCTCTGAATCTGAACAGCATGCAGAACACCCATAACATTTCTACAACATGCACTAAACTTCAATCATGGCTCGGAAAGCAACTCCACGGTAGACATCCTTCTGACCTCAACCAGCCACACGTCGACAAAAACGCGTCGAACTTTTGGTTGAGTGAAGGGAGTCTCTTTGGGGAAACTGAAGGAAACTGATTGCCATACAAGACCAGGTTATTAACACTAAAAGCTACAGAAAACATATTATCAAAGATTCGACTGACGGGTCTTGCAGGAAATGCCATATCGCAGAGGAAACCATCCAACACGTCATATCCAATTGCAAAATACTCACGCAGACAGATTATTTATACAGACATAACCAGGTAGCCAACATCATACATCAACATCTAGCTAAGATACACAAGCTAAGGGACATTAACACTCCATACTATAAATATATCCCCGACACTGTCTTAGAGAAGACCACACATAAACTATATTTTGACAGAGCTATAATCACTGACAAAACTATCCCTCATAACAGACCAAACATTACACTAGTTGATAAGCAAAACAAAGTGACTTACATAATTGATATCTTCATCCCCAACACACATAATTTGCAAAAGACATACACTGACAAAATCATTAAATATACGGATCTTGCACACGAAATAAAACGCCTTTGGAGAGTTAACACAGTACACATTGTTCCTATCGTTCTTTCTGCCACTGGGGTTATTCCACACTCGCTACACAAAAGCCTGTCAAGACTAAATTTAAACCACACTTATACAAAACCTTACAGAAAGTCACAATTCTAAACACCTGTCACATAGTAAGGAAATTCCTACACCCAAACATCAATACTCCCACGAGTGCATAATTTTCCCTCCCTCGCATTTGAGTCCCTTGGGTTTTTGGCCCTCTTTTGGGTCCGCCTCTAGGATTGGTTTCCGGACTTGATCCGAGTTTGGCTTCTCCAAACAATGATAATAATAATAAAACATTAGTCCTTCTTTTAGTTTCTTTTTATTTATGATGATTGTATTTTTCATTATTATAGAGCTATTGTAGAGCTACCTCCGTAGATTTGCCAGACTGATAGGCAAATTGATTAGCGTGAAAGGGACCAAGAGTCCCAAAATCTTCTCTAATTCGTCCATCAATAATCTTCTCAAGGCACTTAAGCACAAAGGAAGACAGACCGATGGGTCGAAAACTCTTGGCTAGGTCATAGCAACCCTTACCGGGTTTCGGTATGAAAATCACCTTGATCAACCTCCAGAGATTAGGAATATAACCAAGAGCTAAACTAGCCCTAAAAATTAAACACAGGATCGGCGAGATTACGTCTGATACTTGCTGGAGAAGTACCGGAATGATCTCGTCCGGCCCAGGTGATTTGTAGGGATCAAAGGATTTAATTGCCCAAATGATTCTACGACGAGTAATTACTTCACCAGCAGTAGCCCACCTAGTCCGCGATGTGCTGACCATGGAGTCAAGATACACCGAATCCAACGGACCAATGAGCTCAGCGCCTGGGAAGTGAGTTGTAATAAGAATCTCAAGGACTTTTCTACTGTTACTGGTGAATTCACCATTAGATTTCTTGAGAGTGCCAACCATAATAGGTTTATCGCATCTCCTTAGGAGTTTATAGAGTCTGGCTCCTTCCTCAGTCTTTTGGACTGATTTACAGAACTTCCTCCATGAAATACGTTTAGCTGATCTAACAGCTTTATTATAATCAGCGAGGGCATTTTTATAAACCTGCCACTCATTAGTCTTTTTAGCTTTCTTAAAAAGCTTCCTTATTCATTGTCTCCGTAGAGAGAGATCATGGTTCCACCAAGCACAGTGGGATCTACATCTCTTCCTCAGCAGAGGACAGTTGTTATGATACAATTGTACCAGGGCCTGCTGTAACCCATTTACACAAAGCTCCAAGTCAACAGTATCATTGATTTTGGTTGGAAGACTGGAAATCGCGGAACGAACTTCCTCGCAATATTGAACCCAATTAGTCCGCTTAGGATCCCTAAACGTTCTATCTCAGTCTGTACCAGTAATGAAAGAAAAGTGGATATGCTGATGGTCTGAAATAGAAGGTTTCTCATCTATATGCCGTTTTCTAATCCATTTCCGCAAAGTGGAAGAACCAAAAGTAACATCAATCACCTCCCTCCTTACTGCAGTAATGAAGGTTGGCTTATTACCTTGATTAAATATATCTAAATTATTCTCTAGAATAAAATCGAAAAGAAGTTTACCTCTGAGATTTGTGTCGGTATTGCCCCACAAGGTGTGGTGAGCATTGGCATCACATCCAACGACGATTGCCACCTTGTGAGAAGTCGATGCTTCCCATATTCTCTTGATATCATCATTTATGGGAAAAGTTTCCTCGTATGGAAAGTAGGCCAAGACAAACATTATGTCACGATCTAGACCATCCAAACGAAGGGTAATTTTCGCCACTGCTAAGTCTCTAGAACACAATTGATACATAGGAATGCGTTAATACTGTTTTTAATCAACGGACAAGCACGGGGAGATGAACATTTAAAATCATAAATTAGTTTACCTCTACAGTTAGACAAACCTCTGATTCCGCCCTTAAAAATCCAGGGCTCCTGAATCAGAGCGATTTGTATGTCCTCAGCTAGGAAAATGTTGCTGAGGTTGGCGACGGCCAGTTTCTTATGCTGAAGATTTGCTTGCAGACACTTCAGCATTAGATGATATCTTATCAGGTGGTTTCCCTATAACCTTAGCTTGGATCTGGGACAGTCCAATCTACAAAAGCCATTTCCTGTCTCTCAGAATCCTCGCATCCAGTTTAGGGATGGATAACACAATGGTTACTCCTTGATTCTTGAATTTGAGGTTAAAGATGCCCCATTGTGTAGGCGATATGTCCTTATTCTGGATATCAATCCTTTTCAGGATATCCATACCAGAATATTTCTTGAACATCACTAGGAGTTTCAAGATAATCTTGGTAGTTTTGACGATTTTCTTTGCCTCACCAACCAAGATAACCTGTCCTTCCAGGGAGTGATATGCTTCACTATAGTAGTCAGCAAATCAGCTGTGTCTTGGTCGGCACAGAGTAAAATAATAGCTCCGGTCTCCAGACAACAGTATTTAAATTGGGATCCTGTGCCAGAAGGCATGTCCCCCATATGATTCATCAGTAGCTCTTGGAAGGCCTCCAACTGCTGCTCATTGAGATATTGGTTGATGTTAGAGATTCGCGAAAATTCCCAGTTTTGGGTCTTTTGCGAAGCCTCTTGCCATCTGATGAAGGAGTGTTACCCACTGGCCGAGGTCTTTTGGTCGGGGTATGCACCTCCCTATCAGATGGCTGAGGGCCGACCTTAGGCGTTGTGGCCTCCAACCTTTTCTCTCTGGATTTACGGCATTTAGCCACCCCAGAAAGTGATTTGGATAGAGGTTTGCCACTACCCTCACCCGAGGTCTCCCGCTCTACAGCAGGTGGCGCCTCAGGTTTGGGAGTGGCAAACTTATCAGTGTCAGATGACTCGACTGAGATCATTACAACCTCAGTGGTGACACCTGCAATGTCCTGATTCCCCGAAGGGTCCTCAGGTAAGGTAAAAACAGGGTGTCTGGCAAAACGATTTCGTAAAATTACCAGACTTTTCCCGGTTGATCACGTTTTTTTTTTCCTAACCATAAGCAGCAGAAAAAATCTTTCTTGATAGAATATTATTGATATTTTTCAAAATTTTCGATCCTATTTTGTATTTTTTTTTTGCTGATTTTTAAAATTCTCTGATTTTTTGTAATTTTCCCTGACTTTTTGTAAAATTCTTTGACTTTTCCAGGTTACAGGAGATTCCCTGACTTTTCCCGGTTTTCTCGGTCGCTAGTCACCCTGTAAAATTCTTACTTTCCATAAAGTAGGAACGCAGGATTGACGGTCCATCCCGGTAGTGCCTGCATGCCGGGATAAGGCAAAAAACTCCTGAATGTCGCCAGGTAGACAGAAGGCTCAGTGAGAGACACTTTAACCAAAGTGCCATCCACCCATCGGCACGGGTCGCATGACACCTTGGGTTCGGGAGTTGGACTGCGTCCCCTTATTGGTTATTTGGGGATGTCCTGGCAAAAGAGCCCTCGCAAGAAAAAATCCAGACGGCATCGTGGCAATAGGGACGAGAGCGGAGCCATTTCTTCGTCCGAGAGAGACAGCCACGCGAGCCACAAGCGCAGCCCTTCTTCCTCATCAGGTCGATTGCGATCTACGATGAGAAGAACGACGGAGCCTCCTGTAACATCTGGGAAGCCCAAGTCTCAACCGGACACAGGTCAGCAGATGCGCCATTAAACGTCCTCAATGAAGGTCATCTCCCTGAACGTGCGTTCTCTTGCTTCCTCTTTTAAGCAGTCGGTATTGTTATCGTTCATTGCCCTGTACAGGCCGGACATCTTGTTACTCCAAGACGTAAAACTCGCCACTTCACAACAGTGCTACGACCTTCCGGGCCTTCGCAGTCAATACACCAATGGACAATTCTTTATCAACTCTTCGTCACCAAATGGGAAAGGGGTTGCCACTATCATCTTCAACCCATCCATTTTGGTTTCGAACTGTGTTTATGACTGCGAGTGCAGGGTAATCTCTTTGGACATTTCAACGTCTGGTGTCAATTTCCGATTGCTTAATGTTTATGCACCGTGTAGATCAGCAGAGAAACCAGCGTCTTTTTAGTGACTTAGACTATTTTCTGTGTTCGTCTTTGCCTATGGTGATTGCTGGTGATTTGAACTGCCATCCAGACGACAACAACATCTTTTCGTCTGGTCATGTGTATCGTTTGTGCCAGCAAAATGCATTGTTTGACTTATGGACACACCATCCACAAAGTAGTCAGCGTGGGTCTACTTTCCTTCAAGGGCCCACTATTTCATCAAGATTAAACCTTTTTCTCGTTGACAATGCATTTGCTGGCTCGCCTGGAAAAATGGAGATAATTCCGTGTTCATTCTCCGACCACAGTGCCATCAGGTGGTCATTTCCAGCATCATCTACAGGCTCTGCAGTCCATCGTAATTGTTTTCTGAATGTTTCTCTGCTCGACGAAGAGGAATACAAGGGAATGTTTGTTCAGTTTGTTGAAAAACACCTTCATAATGTGCCTCCTACGCTTGCTTCGCGATTAGAACCGAAAATCAAAATCAAGCGTTTCTTTCGGAAGATTGGCTTAGATGCTGCTCGTCGTCGACGTCGTCATCTCCTTATGTTACAAGAGATCCTTCGGCTCCTTCAAGTATCCACCCCGAAGGAGGAGTTCAAGATGGAGATACGTCAGGTGAAGAGCGAGATCAACGCTCTAATGATCCGGAAAGCGGCTGGCGTAGCGCTCAGAGCCAAACTCTCCTGGGTGGCTGACGTCAGGAATTTATCATCAGCAGCGTTTGCCGAGGAGAGACGTCGTGCCAACTAAAAACGATGTCATCATTTGGTGGTGGAAAATAGGGAAGTGAATTCTGACCACGACATCTTGTCAGCCTTTCACGCCCATTTTCCATCCTTTTTCAATGACCCAATCATTCCATCAGGCGACACGAAGCAGTGGATTGAGGGGCTAAGACCTTTTTCTGAGGATGCTGACCTGTCTATCTCTCGTCCCTTTACCGAAGACGAAGTCAAGAACTTCCTGTCAGCGGACGGCCGTCACCAGTCCAGTCCGCGTATGGATGGCATACCATACTCATTCTGCAACGCGACATGGAATCTGTTTAATTCGATTATTGAAGACCCGTCTTCCATCACGTCGGACTTCACCATGGGGAAAATCATCCTACTCCCCAAAGTGCCGAATCCAGAGTTTGTTACCCAGTGGAGGCCAATAACCGTTCTCAACACCGACTACAAGGTCTTCACCGGTGTATTTCAATAGAGACTTAAAGTTTTTGCCGAAGATTTCATCAATCCCGGACAATCCTGCTCTATTCCATCACGCAGGATGTCCGATAATCTAATTACGATTCGGTGTGTGATGGAAGAAGCGTGTGCTGGCCAGCAAACTCTTGCCGTTTTAAGTTTTGACCAGGAAAAGGCTTTCGACAAAGTGAACCATGAGTTTCTCTTTGAAGTGTTTCGACATCTTCGTCTTCGGACTTTTGCCACGATTATTTCCGCACTATATGTTTCGGCCGCATCATGTGTGGCGATTAATGGTTCCGTATCTGCCACCTTCAATTTATATAAAGGTGTCAGACAGGGGTGCCCTCTTTCCCCCCCTGCTTTACATCTTTTATTTGGAACCATTATTGCAATATGTAAATCGCCACCAAGATGTTCGAGGATACGATCTGACAGCTGCATCTATAAACATCAGGACTTTGGCTTATGCAGATGACGTAGTGCTTTTTGCGTCCGACTCTTATTCCTTGAGCATCTATAAAGAGACTTTTGACCGCTTTAGTACTTCGACGGGGAGTTCCATCAACCTCGTCAAGTCTGAATGTATTGCTATCGGGAACTGGACTGTGGACTATCTCAAATCTTTCCTGATAACATGGTGCGACCGAATTAAGTGTTAGGACATGTTTTTTCTTTCCTACCGACTATGGATTCTATGCATTGGCAACAAGTGATTGAGAAGTGCATCACTCGCCTTGACAGAAACCTTCGTTTCCCAACTTCAATGTTTGTCAAGGTGAGGTTCATAAAAACGCATGTGTTTCCAGTATTAACATCTAAATGCCTATTCACCTTGCCCTCGTGCCAAAATCTTCAGAGACTACGTAGTGCGATGGTGAACTGTGTGTGGAGAACAAATACGCATAGGTGTCATCCATTACGTGCAACATACTTGTTTACCCCGTATGAGAGAGGAGGGTTAGGTTTACCAGTTATCAAGAACTATCTTCTTGCAGCCAGATTGGCTGCGATGATTAGGGTATTCCTTTTCCCGCCTCCCATATGGGCAAACTTTGTGTTCTCTCATCTACTGTTCTTTTTTAAGGTGAATAGGCTTCCGTTACCTCCCTTGTTGCCAGTGATAATGAATTTTCCATAACCCAAAATTTATGTGACTTTTACTACCGATTTAGTGACTTTTCTCCCTATGCTACGTCGCATCGATCAACAAGAGTGGGGTCATCGTCTTGCTTGGTTTTTCCAGCAGTTCGACCCAGGCGGGACAATCGACATCTTACGATTCCACCCTGATTATCCGTTGGCAGCAGTCCTAAAGCTGTTAAAATTCTTCGCCTTTGAACGAACTTTGTTCAACTACCAGTGGCGACTGTTGCATCACGGATTTTACTCCCTCCAACGTCTCCACCTGTGGAGGGTGGTCGAGTCTGCTGGATGTTTATACTGCGGCATAGATGAGATGGTCAGCCACATTTTTTACGAGTGCCCGTTCGCGATGTCGTTCTGGGATCGTTTGAAGCAGCATTACGGGCTGGTATATTTTTCATATCAGTCCATGCGCTTCCTCTTCAACGATTCCACTGGCGAGGTATTCAAACCGGACCGAGCCATTGCGATCGCCTTCATCAATAAAGAACTTTTGGCTGGCCCGTTGGAGTCGATCGCAGGGACTGCTTCCATCACTCTCAAACGTATGGAGGAAAGTGGCCACTCAAATCCGGTCCTTTCTCCTCCTCGAATGGTTATGGCTAGATTCGTTTACGTTCAAGAAACGCTATGCAACATCCAAGTGTTTATGCGAGGTTATCAGAGGAGACCAGACATTCCTTTTCACTTTTCCGATGGCTTTCTGATACCTCGTCAATTGTGAACGGGCCTCGTTTTTGAGGCGTTTGGATAAGCCACGCAGCCCCATATGGGCTGCCTGTCACTTACAGCAAGTGCGCCTGGACGCCTAGATTTTAAGACCTCATGATTAGGCGTTCGCTGAGGCAACATCATCAGCCTCAGCTCCAACAGCCATGGGCGGAACGGTTTCGAGGCTCACGATGGAAAGGAAGGCAGCATGATAGACGGACAGGACTCCAGACGAGAGGTACGAACGCCCCGTTCAAACATAGGTCCAAGGATTCATGTAAGCCGCCTTCTTTATTAAGAGACGTGAGGAATAATCGTTCCGAAGCTCATCGTGCTAGAAGTCCGCGTCGGATAGAACAGAATAGGACGACGCCAACCTCGAGGAAGGAGCCGATACAGCCGATAAAGTTCCGCCCGAGCGAACGCACGACCCGTCGGTACCGCCGAGGACTCAGCAAAGGAATCCCGGCGCCCGTAAGCCAAGGCCACATAGAAGGCATCTTAGGAAGCCACTGCCCAGTGGGGCTGCTAAGGATTTTATGCTCATTCGAACTGATCCGCAGGCAAGTGATAGCCCTAAGCAAAATTATCAAACTGTAAATGACTTTACTGTGTGCAATTCTCCACAAGACAGTGATCAACTCAATTCCAAGACTGACCTGGACGTACAGCGCAATGAAAGGCCTGGCCGTAAGGATCTAGAGGACGATAGCCAGCGCTTATCTACCCTGTCACACACCCCGCCAGCCCAGGAGGAATTGAGTGACCCGGAGATTGCAGCGTGCCACATCCAAACGCTGTCTGAGAGAATTTCCGAGAGTGAACAGAGAAGGCAACACCACTCTCGCCGTCTTCCAGGACAACTAATTCTAGGCCAGACCGGGAAGGATTCGGACTGACCTCCGACCTCGTCTACGCAAGTCGCGACCGCGCTGAGTACTCACGCCGCGTGTCGCGCTTGGCTTCTTCAGTCTTCCGGTCCTGTAAGTTCCCACTAGATATTAAGCTAGACATTAAAGTGCTTCATAAAAACTCCTGCCTTAGACTTAACTAAATTTATCAAGCTCCACGTGAACGGCAGGCGAGGAGCGAGTTTAGTGTTAAATGGAATTGGTTCGCTTAATTGGAATAGTAATATTATTTTCTTCTTGCTTATTTCAGTCCCGTCGTTTGAGCTCCCAAACCCGATTGGGTCGACGTGCTCGAGTTTAGCTACGTCGGAATTCCATTGTCAAGTTACTTACCTCATTCCCGGCTTCAGCGTCTCGCCCCAGCCAGGATCGACTGCGAATTTGCACCACTTAGGGCAACAACCTCCAGTCGACTGTACCAGTGGCCCAGGACGGGTCTGAAGCCTACTTATGTTTAGTCTGCAAAGACTACTTGTTATGAGATGAATTTAAATGTATTCACTTTCTAATGAAATTATTAAAATTATTAGATCTTAAACCGTCTTACAATCCTTTCCCTTCTCTGATAACGATTAATGGTAGTCTCTGGGGAGATAGGTCTCTGCCTATTTACAAAAGCCTATCTTAGCATATTAATAATCGTGACATTAATATAATTAGAGTGGAAATAACGACGCCATATTGGAAGCGAATTGAAGCGATGATAGTTGAGGTAAAAATTTGAAATACTATGATGTGAAGTCATAATAAGAAGTATAAACATTCGGTTTATTACAATCATATTTATCATGGTGTTGTATGCAGGAAAATAATTCCCTGTGAAATTTATTCCATTTTTTTTAATAATATTTATTATATACAGAAATAAGATAAAATAATTATTGAATAACTTATAAATGGTCTGTGAGGGTTTTATCCTATGCCATACCTCAGCTGTTCAAATTACTGATGAAAAAAGAAAAATTATTTTCTTTCCTATTTTTCATCAAATAATTATTCCTTTTGATTCTAAAGGAAATATACATTCTGAGCTTGGAATTATTTATTTTGCATCATTATTAAGTAGCAGAAGAATGGAGCTACTTATTGGTTTCACAATGTCCGTCTCTCTGTCCCCTTCATAATTTCCACATTTTTGAGGTAGAAGGTTAAAATTCAAAATGTAACTTGCTATGGGGATGTGCATCTTCACTATTTAGTTTGGCTTTGATTGGCCCACTGGAATCGAAGTTTCGGGGGTGACAGTTGGTCTTTAAAAATATAGCAACATTTGGCATGTTATATATCATTCGATCGGAAATGATCAGAAACGAAAGAAGATAGAGCTCTTTTACACTTTCTAAATACTACGTTCGAGAAAATCAATTTTACTATTTAAAATTTTTACTAGGGGGGAGGCCGTGGCCTGGTGGGCTTCCACTGAACACACAACTTCAGGGAAGTTAACGGCTAATCACTGGATGGGCGACAATCAGTGAGATACGATCTTCACCACCTCCCCTCCTCCCCGGCTGCTGCGACCATCTTACAGCAATCCAGGTCGATCCAGGGTCCAACTCGTTGGCTTCCGGCCATATAGGCCCTGAATGGACGTATTGGATTACAATCAATAAAAAAAAATGAGGGGGGGGGGGGTTAAAACGTGAAATAAAAGGGTAAATATAGATGATCTCAGGGCTTCCGCTACCTTCCTCGGGAGGATTAATTTCCTGTTAAGATATAGTTAAGGTGGGAAAGTAAGTATTTATATTTTAAACAAATGTACAATCGAAATTTTGCTCTCGGGGTGGGAAGATTATAAATGCTATTGATATAAGGAGTGTACTTTAGTATACCAAGGCTCATACTAATTGAGGATTCGTTAATACCTACGGAAAATAAAGATAAAACTTAATGAAATGTTACCGCACTAGCTCCATATACTTTCAATATAATTTCTTATGCAAATTCCGATTTATCCGTAGCTTAAAAACGTTGGTTATCCGGATATCTTAAGCTCGCTACACTAAGAACTTGGCCTAAGATGTCAATTTACGGATAACCAGCTTTTTAGCGGTGATGAATCGGAGTTTGCATAAGATATTATACTGACTGAAAGTACAGTATATGGTGCTAGTGCGTTAACATGTCGTTAAGTTTTATCTTTATTTTCCGTAAGTATTAACGGCTAATCTAATCAGGAACTCAGAATACAGGCTATAATGAACAAGATAGGCTAACCTTAGCTTTTATCAGAACATATGAAGGCCTACATCATCTGTTCTTGCTTTTATTAATCTGGGCTAGGCCTAATTACTTGTTAAAGGTTAATCGTTTTTCTCTCTTATTCGAGCAATTGAACGCCGAGCAAGCGTAAGGCATCTTCGTAAATGTCACTACATCGCTAAATAATTATAATAATAAGCTAGAATAAAATCCAAAGAAAGGAAATGCATGTTATTAGCTACAGCTTGCATACGTCTTATACCTGAACAGTCATGGCTGACGCTAGTTGCCACGACTTCATAGTGGGGGCACTGATGTCCAGTTAATTTCCACTCTAATATATTATAATATATTAATCTCGTTGATCCTAACCTATTTGGTTACAGGGAGCAGTTGGTTTCCCCCCAGCCGATTATAGGTGATTAATGGTCAGTACTTTTTTTATTTGTCACAGAAATTTACGTGATTATTAGGGGAGGCTACTCTGAACTTTTACCCTTTTTCTGAACGAAAAAAACTTATTAGAATGAAGCATTTTACCTGTTGCGAAGCGCAGCACCACGAGGAACTGCAGTAGCGACGGCAGAGCGCCGGCTCCTCGAGGGCAATGCAGGTCGGGGAATATTTCCCCCATTACGAACATCACAGTGTTTTTTCTTAAACGGTAACGCATGCGAAAACTATAATCATAGCTAACATGATAGGGATAGCCTGCCCATTCGTAGTTTTTTTATGTCGCCGTTCCACGTCACGTTTTGCATCATTCTGCCGCGTGGTGGCGCTCGTAGTACGCAACGCCTAAGTAAACAAGTGTGATGTCTCGTAGAAAATGATTTAAAATATTGTAAAAAAAAAATTGATACGAGAGAAAAAACATACAGTAACATAATTAGAAAAATGGTACACTGTTGTTTTCCATTTTGCACTTCAAATAGTGCACAGAAGGCAGGGGTATGTTTTCATGAATTACCTGTTCAAGGAATTTCAATCCCCAAGTTTTTTCTACTTAGGAAGTCTTTTAAAATACTTTTTATAATTTAATGAGCAAATAGAAAACTTAGAAATGAAGCAAATATTAAAAAAAATATAATGCTTAAAAGCCATAAGACGAAAATAAAATATCGATATCTCTTGTAATGGAGATTGAAAGGGCTACATAAATTGGAGCCCAAATGAGAAGAGAAAATGCCCAATAACGGAGTAAATAAGCGCAGCTGATTAAAAACATCTTTATTAATATTAACATTGTTATTGTTAAACATGTTACTATACTCTATCCAACGCGTAGCTCACGAGAAAGACAGGCCCTGGCCAACACCACCTCTACTCAAAGCCTGAGCGCGAAAATTTCACACATTGTTACATCATCACACGGAGTCATGTTTAATCGTATTTCTACCAATAATAAGCCCTAAATTATGACTCCGCATGCTGATGTAACAATGTATGAAATTTTCGCGCTCAGGCTTTGAGTAGAGGTAGTGTTGCCCTGGAAAAGTCACATGATCATCTTAGTCCGAATAACAATGTAACCTTCATTGTTTCCATCTTGGATTTTAATAATCAGCAATTTTTCGTTTGTTGGAAACAATGAAGGTTACATTCTTACTCGGACTAAGATGGTCAGGTGACTTTTCCGCGCCGAGGGCCTGTCTTACACGTGGGCTACGATCCAACGAAAGTTGGAGTGGGCGTATCTAGTTAGACTTCCTATTTCAATTGTTAGACATTGTTGCCAAAGTAGAATCAACAATGTCTAACAATTGAAATAGGAAGTTTACTGGACACGCCCACTCCAACTTTCGTTGGACAGAGTATAATTTTTTTTTAAGTATGATAGGATATTAAGTTCGACATATTTATTCGGTGATGAATATTTTTTGATGTTGTAGAAAATAGCCGTAGCACTTATTGTAATCTTTATATATAAAAATTCAGGCTCAGGGTGCATCTGTAAATGTTCTAAAAACTTTTGAACCACTTATCCGATTGAGCTCATATTTGCAACATATATTCCTTAGGTCCAGAGTAAGGTTTACATGTCCTTAAAGTAGGGGGGAAGGGGTAAAAATCATATATCTTGGGTTATGTTTGTTTGTTTACTCAATAGATGGCTCCAGAGTTTATTTTTTCCTTGAAACTGAAACTGGACTAACTGCGCAGAAGCAGGACAGCAAAAAAA
>JAHWFO010084512.1:0-13208 GCA_023313115.1 Rhysida immarginata
TGATGCTGGAATCAGCAGTGCACGGGGAATTGGCCGAATGCTGGATATGCCGAGCAGCACGGTGCGTAAAGTCTTACGGAACATCTTGCGCTGTTACCCGTACAAGATAAATCATGTGCAGCAGTTGCTACCTGCTGACCTGGAAGCACGTGAATCTTTTGCACTACGATTTCTTGCTCGGATGGAAGTGGACAACGAATGGCCATGGAACATTCTGTGCTATGACGAAGCCCATTTCCATTTGCAAGGTTTTGTAAATACGCAACATTGCAGGATATGGGCGACCGAGAATCCGTTCCAGCTACAGCCATTACCTCGTCACTCTGAAAAGGTCACTGTGTGGTGCGGAATAACGGCACAGTTTATTTTCGGTCCGTTTTTCTTCGAGGAGATCACACCTGCGAGTCCCGTTACTTGCACCGTTACTGGCAAGCTGTATGAAGCACTTTTGCGTAACCATGTCCTTCCGGCACTTCAGTAGCATCAGTGTGTGGATCGTACAATATTCATGCAAGACGGCGCTCCTCCGCACATTGCTACTCCTGTGAAGCAGCTGCTGAGTGCTCATTTCGGAGATGCTAGGATCATAAGCCGCCATTTTCCAACAACGTGGCCGCCACGTTCCCCCGACTTAAACCCGTGTGATTTCTGGCTTCGGAAGTACCTGAAGAATGTTGTTTACAGCGGACGGATGAGAATCTAGCCGACTTGAAGGCAAGCATCACACACCACATCCATTGCATCAGCCCATGTGTTGTGGAGCATGCCATTTTGCGCTTCCAATTAAGCGGAACAAGGCGGAGGGCATATCGAACAACTTCTGCCTTAATCATTAGTAAGATGTTTGTTCCATGAAGCTCTGTTTTTTTGGCATTATCACTGTTGTCGCTGTAAACACGTATTCTTGTCTTTTCGCTAATAAATTTTCGTAAACCCCTGAACTCTATTGTTTCCTTTTGGCTAACAACATTCCTGCGTTTCACGAATCCATTTTTGGTTTTTCCCCTGACATTAACCTGCCAGCGCCATCTATCGGCAGATTTTGGAACTACTTTTTTCCTTCGCCAAATAAAATTCCATTGCCTCACGATTGTTCTGCTAAAATATCAAGTCATTCTGACGAGTAGTTTTCAAATTATCAATTTTTGAAATCGTAACTTTAATTATAATTACCCTGTTTAATAAATTTTAAAAATTTTCGGTTGGTTTTGACATAATTGTCGATGATTACTTTATATACACACAAAAAATGATACTTGTAACTTTCGAGCAGTCAAAAGAAAATAGCTTCACTTACACCTGTAAATCACGTCCGCACAGACCATAACGAGCGCTGCATCAGCTTATCTCTTGATTACGCATATAATTATATCGATACTGTGCACCATTTATGTTTCATTATTAACCAAGGAGATTAGTTTATTATTAATATAACAAAAATTCTCATCAGAACAGCCAAAATAATCTTTTTGTCAACATTGTTGAACACGTGGTGTAAAACTTGCGTAACCCTAATAACCGTCAACTCTACAATTTACCGACAACTTCGGACATTGCTGTGCTTTTTTACCTGGCAAGGAATCAGTGCAATAAAGATAACAGGAAACCACTGATGCACATAAAACTTTTAAAGTTTTATGTGGATCAGTGGTTTCCTGTTATCTTTATTGAAGTTCGTCCACAGTGTCCGGCTCCAGTTCTCTCTTGAATAAGTGCATACTGTGATTTTGCGCCAGCTCACAGAAATTAGAGTTCGTTGGATTTTAGAAAATCACCCATGGTATGATCCTCTGCACTATGTGCTTATGTTTCCGAACGGAGTGCAAGGATGGCATATTTCTGAGCAGTCGAAGACCAATGCTTATATCAAACGTGTTACATGTGCCAATTTTATGGTTACGATTTCAAATTCGTCAAGTAAATGATTAAGATCGGCGAAGACGGACAGATATAATAAAAATCGTACCTTCGCCGAGCTTGTCAAGGCAAAAACAAAGTTATTTCTGTTTAAAAACTTTCTGAAGGATTCGAACTCACAATATCAAGGTTGTCGAACACGCCATATAACCCACGCGCAAAAGTAGCATTGCAAAAATGTAACTAATTTTTAATATTACAGAAGTGTTGTGCCCGGCGCAATCGAGCAGAGGCAATAAGCAACATTAAACACCCATAGATTATACGAAAAGAAATATATTTAATAACTCGCACGTCCAGGATGTGCCTTTGCATACCAACTCTGCATGTTGCGATTGAATGGGGGTATTACAGAATGAAGTTACATTTAGATCCAGGCCTAACTTGAACACTGAATTGAAGTGCTGGAATTTCACTCGTTGCCGTTGCCAGGGCAATTTTGCCTTCCAATCGAACAGTCGCCAGCACTTTTTCCAGGAAAAATGATTTACCGATTTTCTCAGGACCGTCCAAGAACGGAGTCTCCTTTCTGGCGTCTCATTGCATACAAGGAGGGGATTTCAAAGCTCATTTCCATACAAAATGTGTTGAGATCGGTGGGGATTACATAGTAAAATATTCCATATATTGAAGTACAATTCTTGTAAATTTCATTTTTTTCAATAAACACTCGATATTTCAAAAATAAACGGAACTTATTTTCTGGACACCCCTCTAATACAGAGTGATTCTGAAAAGTGTGTATAACTGCAAGCAATGACAGAGTTGATACAATGCGAGTCCGAAATTGAACGCTAACTGAGATATGAACAGAAATAAAAATGCCGCCACCAAGATCAGCAACGCTTTAAACTCTTTATACCGTTAGTTTGATCAAATTCCAATGAGTAGTTTCCGAGTTACGTACTCAAAATTGTGACACGTGCTGGTTACTACTCAAATTTTAACGGTATACAGTTTTATGAACTCTAATATTTCTCCAAAATTCATTATTTTAGGCGTTGCAGAACCTGATTATTAACTTGTTGATCATGGAGGTGGCATTTTTATTTCTGTACACGCTGAAGAGGAGGGCTTGGCTCTCGAAATGTACATACATTTTTGTATTATTATTGTTTTATTATTTTGCTATTGTTTGTTAATATTATTAAATTATTTTATTGTGGAACAGCGGTTTCTTTTTTCTTGGTTAGCTTAGCGTAATTTAATGTTAAGTTACACGATGTTCCTTTCAAAAATAGTCAAAAGTAATAGGACATAATTTTGGAACTGTTCATCGTAGGTTATTAGCAAACATACTGAATATGCAGAAAAAGTGATAATCGTTTACCTTTACCGTTACATCTCTACATGAACTTCGATGCGTGAAGCCACATCTCAGAGGAAAAGACTTTTCACTCAAAGTTTTAGCTAGAAACTGTGGCGTTAAAATTCTGCCACGAACTTCTGATTAAAGTGTGAGGGGTCTGCAGGATCATATGTGTCGGTAAATGTGACCTTAACAACTCAAATGATGGACAGAACGCAAACAGGAGGTTTATAATTAAACACCTGCAATGAAAAGCTAAATTATTAATATTAAATAGAATACTATTAGGGTCTCTTCAATTATACGCGTAAAAACACAATCAAGATCTACAGGACTCTCACTTTGCATTAGTTGCTATTTACTTCAATGGAGCTCTATAATATACCGCTTAATATATTAGAGCAACAGAAACATTAGTTACAACCATAAGCTGTTGGTAAAGTATCTCTCGTATTCTAACAACTCGCAGGCATACACTATGTCAGTGACTTTCCACTGATAGTGTTCAACAGCTATCATACACCAAGAACAGGCCAATTTATGAGCAGGCATAGCAGAAATTACCCTACCACTAAGTGACCCAAATCCTTTCACCAATCCAAACGGAGCAATTCTGTCAAATCTTAACCAATCCATAACTGGATTAACAACGGAACTACAACCCCAATTTGCAATTCATCACAGGAAACACCGTTCCAGTTGCTGAGTAGGGTTCTTAACACACTCTGTACCTGGTAAAACTCAATTTGCGGTGTCTACAAATTGCAAAGCCGGCTCGGTGGCTGAGAGGGTTAAGGCGCAGGTGCTGCCGCTCTCGAAACCAGCGAGTCGCGGGTTCGAATCCCGCCGAGGGCATGAATGTTTGTGTTTGTCCCTTTCATTATCATCCTTTCAGGATGCGGAAGGCAATGGGAAACTATCGCATTATCACTCTTCCCTAAAAAAAAAAATGAATTGATAGCACATGTCCACACAGTCATCAGAAGTCGATTTTGACTTGATGGAACTAAACAATAACAACAAATTGCAAATGAAACTTGAGCTGTTTGCATCACATGTGCAAGCAAGTTTCTTTGCATAAATTTGCAGCCTATAGACACAATTAAAGTTAGTAACCCCGGACACCTTTTCTAATTAACCTGTATTACAATATTAAATCTTCTCTATAATATAAAATGATAAGCCAAAAAGTGTTCTTTTTCTGTAACATTTGCTAAATTCAAATTGATATGTCTCCATGACAAATAAAGTATCAAGTGTCAAAATGTAAATTGTTAATCTGGAATTTTATGTAAATTTCATTACTTTTATGTTAAATTTTTTCCGGTAAAATTTTGTTGATAATGAATGAAATAAAGCGATTTATTTATTTTTATTTTGTCAAACTATTCAGCTTATAATGGCAGAAAATGGCTTTTGTAACTAAAATTTAAAAATAGTTGCTGAGCGGTACTATATTTGTAATGCAGAATTTCACTGCAACTTTTGTTGATTTGTTGTGGACGATGGCATTCTTTGTTTAAACAAGTTCTTTGTTTAATGGGCATATTTCCTTTTAAATTATCTTTCTAGATGCAAGTCTGGAAGTAACAATAATGAAATGTAGTAACCATGCTGAGCAATTGTAACACGGAGCAACTGATAGTTGTTGGTAAATCCATTGCTGAGCTTGCAAAGTAATAGAATATGTTCTACTGTGACAGCTCATAAGTTGAGAACTATGTTGCAAGGTTGCTGAACACTTACGTTTACAACACTTTAAGAATATACTTGTTACGGTTTCTGACCATTTCGTTAAGCCAGATTCTTAAGAGAACAGGTATTTAAAGACTTGGGATGAATCGTGATTAAGTCACAGTTTTAGAGATTACCGTGTCCCTCCTCGTGTTATCCTCACAACGCGGTCTTACGTCCAAGTTATTATAGTATCTGGTTAAGATATCGATAGACAACGTGCAATGAGCATAGTTACACACAGCAAAAATGTACTCTGGATTAGCTGCCGATGAATGGTGCAAGGTAATGGACATACAGTAGCGCTCACGAAATAAGGCACGAGTACAATTTTTGGCCTTTATTCTAACAGAATAAGACTTGCGAGTTTTTTCAACAAGTGGTAGATGACATGGAAATACAACTTTATAAATAAAAATATCTCAATTCTTTTATAACATGTTGCTGTAAAAAAGAAAATTGTCCTTTATGTGTGTTCAAAAAATAAGGCACTGGTTAAATTTTGATACATATTTCATATCAAACATGTTGCAAATCTGAAACAAAAGTGAGAAATCAAAGGAGATGATGTCGTACATTAGTACTTAGTCGGATAGCCGTTACTCTTGATAACAGTCTGACATCTGCTAGGCATAGAATTGAATAACTTTGTCATGGTTTCGGACGGAATCTTAAACCATTCTTCCTGAAGCATTTGAAATTTTTCATCCAAGTTAGATGCCTTTTTTTCTTTGCAGCGGCGAAACAGAACCTCCCAGAGACGTTCGATGGGGTTGAGATCAGGGGACTGCGACAGCCAGTCAAGTACTCGAACTTTTATGGAAACCAGGTAATGTTTAACAAGATTGGACGTGTGTTTGGGGTCGTTGTCGTGTTGGAATAGCCAGCCTCTGGGCATGCAGTTTTTTCCGTGGGGATGCATGTGGTTCTGTAGAATATCTCTGTACATATTCTTAACCACAGTATCAACAACACGCACAAGAGGACCCACCCCACTTCTACTAATACAACCCCAAACCGTAAGAGATCCCCCTCCATGCTTCACTGTGGGCACTTGGTATTTTGGATTGAAACACTTGTTCTTAGGGCATCGAATATACAGTATTCCGTCTGTTCCAAAAAGCAGAAACTTAGATTCGTCACTCCAGAGGATTTTTGCCCATTCGTTGGAGTCCAGTGCTGGTACTTCTTTGCAAAGGCAAGGCGGGCCTTCCTGTTCGCTGCTGTAACGAGAGGTTTCTTTTCAGGACGGCTACCATTCAAGTCTGCTTCTACTAGACGCCGTTTTGTTGTGGAAACACTAACTTTAACCCCATGAGCCTCTTGCATTTCACGGTTCAAATCCAATGCTGTAAGTCTGGGCTAAGCTTTCGATAACCGACAAAGCAGTCTATCTTCCTTTTCTGTGGTAATACGTGGTCTTCCTGATCCAGGCTTTCTTTGGAGGTCTCATCTTGCTCCGTTTCGTTGAATAATATTTCTTACTGTACTTTTTGGAACATCCAAAGCAGATGCAATGCTGTTGTAAGATTTCCCCTCCTCAGCGGCAATTCTCTTCTGGACCTTCAAACGAGATGTACCCTTTGATTTGACATTTTTCTATAAAAATTGAAGGAGTATTTAGTACCCTGTATTTTCTTAAAAACGAAGGAGTGTTGACCTTTTTGAAGGCCGCCAACCTGTATGTTAAAGCTGATCAAAATCGGTGGGATGGAAATCCGGATCTCCCCTTGTTTGGCAACTCTTCCCTAAGGTGCGCCTCATAAGTTTAAAGGAACATGTTTTTGTTCAAAAGAAAAAATACTATTGATAGCATATACAGATACTTTAATTAGTAGCTGTACAAAGTACTTAAAAGAAACTCCTGAAAATATTATTCACGAAAACATAATAGAAATAAAAATATTCAACAAAATGGAATTTTGCGTGTCTCAAAAGTTTAAAGAACCACTGAAAAAACATTGCATGAAGTATACAATGGCTTAAATTGAACGACCCTTTGCCTTGATTGTTTCAAATACTCTACTCGGCATTGAGTTTATGAGGTTGAACACTATTTCTGGCCTTACATTGTACCATGATTTTCAATTGCTCTTTTCAATTCATCAGTCGAAGAAAATTGACGTCCACCGGCAAAAACTGCACGAGACATGATTCTCCACAGATTCTCTATAGGGTTCAAGTCTGGGCTTCTTGGGCCCACGTCATAACGTGAATATTTTGTTTTCTGAACCACTCCATCGTTATCCTGCTGGAACATGAATTCCTGGCCACACAAGTGATCACAGACGGGCAACAGATACTGTGTAAGAGTTTCTTGGTATGTCAGCGAATTTTATCTTCCAGTGATGAAAAGCCAAATTGGTGGTACCGATGAAGCGAAGCCGCCCCTAACTATGACAGAACCACCTCCTTGTTGTCTTGAGTAAAAGGTCTTCGATTCCTATCATAGATCGTTCCAGTATGATGCCCACCTATCAGGACCATCCAAGTTCCACTTCTTTTCATCACTAAACAACACCGACATCCATTCGTCTTTCTAGGCCATGTGTTCTTGTGCCCAACATAGCCTGTCTTGAATGTGCTTGACAGTCAAAAGCGGTTTCTTCATCATTTTTTCGTAGGTGAAAGGTGTCTTTCGATATGTTTAACCCAGTCACGTTTTGTGTATGGCGTATAGAAAGATTTTGTGTGGCTGCCAGTCGTACAATGTGTCTGTCATCGCGAGTTGAGGTAACTTTGGGACGATCAGATCATGGTTTTTGGTGGAACGATGAACTCCTCTTCAAGACATTTTAAACCCCTGCTGTGGCTCTTCCAGTAATTGTGACAATATCAGCAACAGATAGTCCGTTGGCTTTCAATCGCCAGATTTCAGCTACTTCATCGGTTGTGAATTGAGATTGACGAGGCATTGGCTAAGGTCAATTGTGAGTAGAAGAAAAGCTTTCTTTGAAAAAAAGACTAACTGTGCAACAGACTAATACCCTGTCACTCGCAAATTTACATATTGGACAAGCAAACTTCAGCATCTGGGGCAAGCAAAATTCCATTTTGTTGAATATTGTTATTTCTGTTATGTTTTCGTGAATAATATTTTCAGGAGTTTAAGTGTTTTATACAGTTAGTAATTAAAGCATTTGTACCTTCAGTAGTCTTTTTTCTTTTGAAAAAAACATGTTTCTTTAAACTTTTGAGATGCACCTTATGATTTATAAGTCCATAGTTCCTGCTTGTGAAAGTGACAATCAAAATTTGCTCATAGAAACTTCTCTAGTCGACTTCATTCAGTACAGGGTGTAACAAAGATTAATCACATTTCAATCGTAAATAGCTCGGCAACCCTTGGTCGCAGGTCAATGAACCGCAGGTAAATAGTGTCCGTGTATGGCATTCATTTTTTTGCCCCACGTTATTGTATTTTGTTATGGTATTCATGTTTTCGCCCCTTTCTACCTCAATGTATTTTCATCCCCCAGTCCCCAGCAAGAGTATCAAAACTGGCGCCCGCCGTTTAAAAGAGGGAAATGTGAATTTTTGTTCAGTGCCGATAGAATTCTCCAAAGTGCATCTGGAAGACGTAGGGAGATCCCGTCAGTTACTGTCAAGATGGCGAACGCACAACCACGATCCCCACACCTCACTGTTTGTGACTTCTTGTGGGGAGATCGGCCTCGATGGCTCAGCGGTTGGGTGATCGCCTCTGATGCCCGAGTACGCGGGTTCGATACCGGCCGAGGACGACGAGGATTTTTCAGGGGGAAATCCTGAAATCACGCACTTCTTTCGGAAGGGAAGTAAAGCCGTTGGTCCCGTGTAGTCGTTTGCCGGTTGCACGTTAAAGAACCCTTGCGAGGTAAAATTTGCGGCCCCTATAACGCCGTCCTGAAATGACCATGGCAGTTGAAAAGGACGTTAATACCAAACAAACCAAACCAATCTTGTGGAGATACGTAAAATACCGTGTTTTTGTGCCCCCGTTTCCAGCAAATCTGGAGGAGCTAAAAACTCGAATAACAGCCACCATTCGTGAAGTGACTCCAAATATGCTTCAGCAGGTATGGGAGAAATTTGATTATCAGCTAGATCTGTGCCGTGCAGCAGGAAAATACCTTGAACACTTATAAACAAAACATAAGATTATTACAATATGTCGCCTATCTCTGTATCTTCATTTTTTTTTTAAAAAATGTAGATTTTTGAAATGTGATGAGCCTTCTGTTATACCCTATGTTAAAGCAGATGTAAATTCTTGATTCTTAATTCTATTCATTAACATTTAATTTGCATGAGAGCTTGCTATTATGATATATAATTTGTGCTCAGAATTAACTGTCTATTTCAGCGAAATCGGAAATGTTTTAAATCACTTTTATTTATGTTTATAATGTTAGCAGAGCACGGGATAACTCGTAAAATGCTTCAAAATGTGTTTTTCAACGCTAAGGACAGAGAGAGCACATGTTGAAAATTTTCAATAATGTTTTGACATAAGTTTATAAAGCTGTTTGGTGTCATAATAGAATAATAAACTTAAAAATATCCGGGTTTTTTTAATTTGACCGATTTCACTGTAAAAGATAATTAATTCTGGGACACTTTGTCCCTGTACTGCTAATAAAATTTAAACAAAATTAAAATATACACTTTTAACACCTATGATAAACGTAAAGCGCCACGTAGGCGCGAAGAATTCCAACTCGTATGCAAACAAATTTTATTGTCAGATATACATGTCAGGCGAATCAACTCATGCTTTGAAAATATTTATCTCCTCATCTTGAATAGCAGTTTTATTCAAAGGATAAATTCCCATCTTCTAAAAAAACTTACATATGTTATTCGTGTTGACAGCTTTTTAAAAAAAACAAACTTCTTAAATGTTGCCATTAAGCCTTTTCTTCTTGGCATTTAGCCAGTGTTTTGCAGCAGGAATTTGCAACTGCTTCCAAATAGTTTTCATCGGAACAAATACAGACACGTCAAGCGATTATAAAAAAAATTGGTTTCTGTGATGGAAAGGTAATGAAAATAATTTGATTTCTGAAGCTAAATGTAGGACTTCAACAGAAATATGACTTGCGTGGGATTCCATTACCAGAGTGACTGAACGCGTTGAGAAAACACATTCGACAAAATGTTTGAAATAGTTAAAAAAAAATTTCGTTTTTGTTATATCCATTTCCTGAAGCTGTTACCAAGGAAGTACTAACATTTTTATTTCTTATCATAGAATCCTGTCCGAAAAAAGAACTGGAAGTTACGAATTAAAGTGCATTTCCTTTGATTTGCAATAGCTTGCACAAAGCAGAAAGAATGATTTTACCACCATGGCGGATAAAAGAAGCACATTTTCGTGTTATAGCAGCGAGACATCAGCTATGGATACCTTCATTTTAAAACACTTTAGAGGAAAACTATATGCATATAAAACTGAATTGTAAATTCCTAAATAATTAAACTAACATAAATGAGAGAATTTAAAAGAAAATTGAATACCGAAAGGTTAAATGGAGAGTGTGGACTTAATTTATCATTTTATATATTCGATCAAATAAAAGTTCATTAATTTAACACGCAATTAATTTAATAGGCATTCATACGATAATGTTAAACGATAATGTTAAACGATAATGTACAACGAACGTTAATTGTTGAACCGTTCTGTGTAAGCATCTAATATTTCTTCATACGAGGTGCTACTCAAAATTTCCCGAAATGTACCTCTATAAAATATGGAACTTACCCGATCGTTTAATTTCCACCGCCACCTTCAAAGTAGTCTCCTTGGGCATGGGAACATCGCTGGAAGCACTCCTGGAAGTTCCCAGGTTGGAGCATGTTTAACACCTGCTGCGAGTGAATGGATCACTTCAATGGAATCAAATCGCCGCCCTTTTAACCGCAATTTCAATTTTCGGAAGCAGTAGAAATCGCAGGGTGCCAGGGGACAGAGGTCATGTTGTTTTTGTTGAAGTCCCTCACGGCGAGCAATGTGTGCGCCGGAGCATTGTCGTGATGGAGCAGCCAATGTTTCTTCTTCCACGTCTCTGGCTTTTTGCGCCTCTCGTTTTCCCTCAATCGTTTCAAAACGTCCCGTCATGAGACAGTCCAAGGCGATCGCAAACATCGTGGGATGGTCTGAATTCGGTCCTCTCGGATCACGTCACGCACTTTCGTGATCATTTCTATAGTTGTCCTTGTTGACTGTCGGCCAAAATGCTTGTCGTCTTCCACAGACTCCGACCATCTTTGAAACGCTTAAACCTCTCAAATGTTTGGGTTCGGCCTAAAGCTGCTTGTTCACCAAAAGCCTCTTTCAGTCGCAGTTTTCTTTAGCTTTAATATCAAGAATCGCAACACGACCGACACAAAGAGTGACAAAAACAGCTCAAACTCAAAATCACGTGGACATAGGATGACACCGCTTGGCACAATTACAGCTGAGACGTATGCCTATCACCATTTATCAGCAAAACTCCGTACCTCTTACGCTTCGGTCAGAATAAAACAATTTCGGGAAACGTTGGATAGCATCTCGTGTTCTATCGATAATGCGTCTCTACATAATCATCTACTGATGAAGCGACCGATTTGTTACTAGCTTTGAAACAATAGTTGCGTTCGGAGAACGGCCAGTCGTGAATTTCTCGAGAATCAGAATTCTCCGAGAAACACGAGAAAATGCGAGAATTCACGTACGTCTCGAAAGCCTCAGTGAAGTCTCGGTGATTCGACCACTAATTCAAAATGGAGAATGTGAGCTCACTGATCGCTTCTTTTGGAATATTATTTTCTGAAAATCATATGAATTTATTGAGCAAATGTGGAACACTCATAGTGAGGAAGAAGAAGAAGAAAATACTATGCTGTGTTTTATAGTGCTAGAAAAAGTCTTTAATTGAAAATTCATTTCAAATTGATAATGAGAAATAAAATAAAATGAAATAAAACAGGTGAACTACAGAAACTAATCGCGTGAAACTAAAATGAAGAAAATTAATTTAGGAAAATCAAAATAAATTTTGAGCGTATCTTGATCATAAAAATCATACAAAATTTTTTTTTATCTAAATAAAGTATACATTGAACGACCAATTTGTTAGAGATACCTGTTACAAAAAATGGATCTTCCGCGAATATATATTTCGTAAGAGCTTTACCGGAAATAACGTAGCAACACACGTTCGCATTGCAGTGAAGTAGAGGAGGGAACGCACCACGTCCGTTTAGGTCATAGTGTTGAGAGGGACACGCTGTATGACGGCGAACAATAGAATTGGAGGAGAAAAAATAAAATATGAAACAAAATGTATATCAAAATAGACAAAAAAAATAAATTTCTTAAAGATAACTTACTTCAGAAAAAAATCTGAAATCATTTGATACAAATGGTAACATCTTAGAATGGGGATGTCAAGGTATTATTTGCAGGTATTAAAGTTTTTGAAATTTAAAATGATGAATAAAATGATTGTTCACGATTTACTCATGGCTATTACCTAATCATGAGTAATTACAAACATAATTTTTTATAAGCTCATCATACCTTTTTATATTGGAAATTTAATAAACAATAATAATGAAATTTCTGTTTCAATATTAGGAAATTTTTTATGAAGACAATGATTTAAACTGAAGCGACGTGAAGTAAAAATTGTTGTGGAGTATTAATAATTTATAGATTTTCTGCGTTTTTAATTATTTCTCTTTAAATTATATAAATTCAAATTATTTAAATTAAGTGATAGACTGCAAAATATGTGATTTATGAAATTCCATGTCAAAAATGTTAAAATTTACACTAGACAAACAAAAAGAACCGTATTTATAAGAGTCAACAAACATGAACGAGCAATTACAGAAAGCATCTTTAGCAAATCACTGTAATAAAAACAAACAGGGGAGAGTGGGGCAAAGTTAGTTAGTTTTCTCAGATTCACACTTCTCTAATACCTTTGCTACGTTGCTTCCGATAAAGCTCTTACGAAATACACTTCTAAAAAGCCCAAGCAAATATCGTGAAAATTCAGAAAGATATCGTCGATAGAATGAGTTGAATTTCAGTTGCTCTCAAAAATAAACAAAACGATAAGGGGTGTTCTCCAAATTTTTATTTTTGGACCGGACACCATTAACTAACTTCTTGTTATGCTAATATGAAGGCATATTGACTTCATATCAGCGTAAGGAGAAGAACTTGATACTGGTGTCCGATCCAAAAGTAAAAATTTGGAGAAAACCCGTT
>JAHWFO010084514.1:0-104419 GCA_023313115.1 Rhysida immarginata
GGCCTAACTTTGCACGGGATGTAAACAAAAAATAACCACGTATCCCTGTGCAGGCTCCTGTGATTGGAGGAATCAATTTAGCTTCCCCCTGATACTCATGGCTTGGCAAGGCCATTTGAATCCATATCTTTCTATCCTTTAATCCTTTAATCCACTAATCCCTTATGCTCTCAAGAGATTCAGTTGATAGTCTTTAGGGCTTTATACTATTTATTAAAAAGAAAAGGTATCTATTTTAATGAAAAGCTATATCAAGAAAGACATTTATATAAAAAATGTATTTTATAAAGTTTATTTATTTTATAAAAATTTATTTTATAAACATTATGATTTAATCAAAAAACATTGAAACATTTTTCTCAAGCTTTATAAAAGATAGACTTTAATTTATGAAAATCATGACATATTATTTATTATAAACTAGCTGTTGCCCACGACGTTAAAGTCGAAATAGATGAAATCGTCTGCAAGTATAGATTTCTTATTTACCGAGCTTTCGTGATTAGTCAGTGAGGGGCATTTCCCTTTTATATTAAGACACTGCCCCAAATAAATTGAGACCAGAAAGGAAAAATTAAATTACGACTATATTTTGTGGTTGAATAGAATTAATGTGAAGGCCAACAAAATTATAAAAAAGTTTCAGTATTGGTCTACCATTCGCTAAGAGTGAAGGCCTATGTGTTCGTTTCAAAATCAATTTCTTTTTTTTTTTTTTCTGAAATTGACTTAAACACTCGTGATTCGAAAAGATATGTTGAAATTTGGAAAAGAAAAAAAAGACTTCGTCTGTACGTATGTATGTGACCAATTTTGTGCAGCTAACTCCTCTGAAACAGCAAATAGCAGAACCAAACAAAAATTATACATACTTGTGCCTAACTTGTGCCTTAGCGTATATTTTATTTCAATTGGGTAAGCCTTTTTCGAGATATTATTTTTTTTGGCTGTAGCGTTCAAACCAGCGAACCAAATTTCACATGTACGTACTCTTCTCATTAGGGTGATTTTTTTTAGATACATGACTTGTTTGGCTGTGATGAGCCGTTTTGGAGTTGTTAACTTATCTCCTCCTCCCAGACCCGACCCCTCCCCCCTTGTCAATTTTTTTTCTTTTTTTTTTTTAAGTAATTAACACTTAGAAGGGTCTTAAAACTATGTTTTTATGGAAATGGGCTAAGCCTTTTTAGAGAAATTAATTTTTTTTGGTAAAAATGAAGAAATGGCAGAAGCATTCATTTCGTCACACTGAACACTATGTAAACGACATGAACAGCTTCCTCTTATTGAAAAATACAATTTTCTTTTTTGAATCCGAAATACAATCATGAATGTGGTGACGCGAGAGCAAGCAACATACAGTTGTCAATTAATATATGCAAACTTTGTTGTACTCGAAGAACTCGAAATATGCTCCACTCATGAAATACTCGACATATGCATCTTGGTGACATCTGTTGACAATTATTCTCCTTATATATATAGATACGTAAAGAACAAAACCATAGTGTGATTTACTCGTTATGACATCTGTTCACATTATATTTTTGCTGTAACCATTTGTTTTTTCCTGTGGGAATGAGACTTATTCCCGTAAAAAAAAAGTATCCTATATGTTGACTTAGGTACTAAATAACCTTCACAGCAAATTTCAACTAAATCCCTTCAGTAGTTTTGGTGCCAACTTCTAACATATAGACAGAGATACAGACAAAAATCCTAAAACTATTGTTTGAGCTTCAGTATTGTTTATAACATATGTAGCCATCTCTTTTTCTCAAAAAAAGTAAATGTAATTTTTTCGCCTCACTACTATTTTATTATACAGGGTGATTACAATTAAAGTTACGATTTCCAAAATCGATAATTTGAAAACTACTCGTCAGAATGACCTGATATTTTAGCAGAACAATCGTGAGGCAATGGAATTTTGTTTGGCGAAGGGGAAAAAAATAGTTCCAAAATCGAGGATAACAAAAATGTGAGAAAGTGATTTTTGCAGCTAAAAATGTGATAACTGATACTGTACAACCACGTTCAGGACATGTACCACATTCTGTATCTTAATACAGCTCAATTGAAATGGTCACATGCTGATGAGGGATGTTGAAGAGGCTGTATATAGAGTTTCTTGACTCTTTCAATCTATCTAATGAAGTTTTTTTTAATATAGACAGAAATAATTTCATACTCATAGGAGCCTTTCTTTGATATTATACTATAAGTTTCACAATATAATCCATATAAGTCAAAATAAATTGGAAATATCCTCCTCTGCATGAATTTATAATACAAATTTCATTGGAATTTATTTATTAATTCCAGAATACATGTTAGCCAAAAAATCTTAGGATAAAAGCAAAAAAATTGAAAAACAAAATTATGTGAGATGGCCAATAAATGCCCTTAATAATTATTTGATTGATGGACAACATCAGATTACTTGAACTGAAGCCAATTTGATTACAGTGCATGAATCAGATTAACGTGAAACCAATGGTAACAATTTAGACTTGAGTTGTTTTAGAAATGACACTGTATTTAAGAACATGCATTTGTAAAGCTTACTTCAAAATCTTATCCACCGAAATCATGTCCCAAAACTCGAGGAAATTTATGTTGAATATACAAACAGTAGAATTGAAGTTAGAAATTTTAGACTGTCTTTGGGATCAATTAAAAAAGCTGATCTTGGTAGAGAATATCACAACCCTATTAATGATCATCAAAAATGAAGAGAAAACATAGCATCAGTTAATATCTATTGAATCTAGTGAAAAAGTATACGAATTCATTAGAAATTGTTACAGATTATTTCGTTCATATGCCTAATATAATTGATAATGTTTTTTTAAATGGTATTTTCATTGGAAAACACGGTTGATTTGAATGTATTTAAAACTTTAATGCATGTAAAAATTTCTTATTTCAGCAGATAAATTGTCCAAGTAATTAGTAAAGCTCACAATAGTTAGTTGCCAGTTTTATTTAAATACTGTAAAACGTACAGGTAATCAATAAACACATGAGCCTTATTCCAGCCTTGGTTTGGATGTGTTGTTTAAGACAAATTCCTGATAAGTCAAACAATTTTCCTTGTGTCTGATAGATCAATTTAACGGATTCATATATATTAATAATTAATCAATAAATATATATATATATATATATTACATAAAACTCTTTATTTTTCTTTATGGAAACATTGTGGAACGAATTAAAACAATTTGCATTGAATCCTTTGGAAAATCATGATTCAGCTAAAGGATCATTCATACTAAGACCAACCTTGTGGAACAGAGGCCTGTGGAACCTTGTAGACTGGGCCTGGAGGCTGCTCCAGTTAAGACTCACAAGGAGACTCCAAGTACTCAGACTCACTGATTTTGATGAAAAAAATTTTATATGTAGCTTTCACCAAATTAAACACCCATGCAAAGCCATTTGAAGCAGTTCTCAAAATTTTCCAAAAAGAAAGCCATAAACGTTGTTATAATTGATTACATTTTATAAATGTCCACATTGTAGCATATATTTTTATTGCATTCAGGTGGTCTAGTGGTAAAACACTTAATTCTGTTTTGCAGGTACAGGTTGAAATACCGTCTTCGATATTGTTTTTTTTCTCTTCGTAATTTTTTTTAACATGTATGGGAATGTGTAATTCTTTTACTAAGTATTTTTCTGATTTCTATTTTGCTACCATTATTTTTTTTTTATAAAATGCATATAGGAATTATTGTAATTCAACGTAATCTAAAATTTCTGATTTGTTAAGGTTATTTTTACTTAAATTAAAAGGTTGTTACAAGTTATATTTGCAGGGGGTGGACAGAATAATAGGAACACCTTTCGATTTAGACGTTTTGTCGAATATCTAGAAAAATACTTGAGGAATTATCCTGAAACTTCAGGAGTGTAAGAGCATGATACGCCTCATATATTCAGCGAAGGTTTTGTCCCAAAGGCAAATAGGGGACCAGCAACAAATTGAACAAAAAAAATGTTGTTTTGGATCACCCTGTAAAAAATAATATTTGAAATGCATTGTATCTGTAGCATATGATTAGGAGGCTTTTTCTACTTACCTGTGTTCATTTGTATTAAAGGTTTCTTTAAAAAAAATAGAAATTTTTTTGTAAGTTTTTTGTTTATACCATACAGGATTTTCACGTCAATGCAATCCATTTTCAAAAACTTGACAAACTACAGTAGAGACAACATCCTGCAATCAGAATATTAAAATATTAAATATTTGATGAAATATGAGCATTTTTACTAATAATGTTTTACTTCACATGCGCAAGTGTAATCAAAATAATTTTTTGCATAATTTATTAGCCAAATGTATAGAGCTACTTTTATAAATAGCCCAAGCAAATATCGTGAGAATTCAGAATGATATCACCGATAGAATGAGTTGAATTTCAGTCACCACTTGACATAATTGTTTTTAGAAAAGTCTCCTCTGCAATATTGTTTATTACCCAAAATACCCTAAATTCAAAAATAACCAGTCAAAATGACCTCCAAAGTTTGGTATTGAAAAGTTAAAAAATCCACTTTTTAGACCCAAAAATAACAACCAATGAGTGATTTATCAAAGTGTATTTTTTTTCTAGTTAGTTATCATAAACAACTAGCCTTATATAGAGCAAGAACAATGACAAATATTTCCTTAATTTTTTATAAGTTTTTGAAATTTGAAAATCTTTACTTTTTTAAAGTTTGGGGCTAGTTATCTCTGGTGGGACTGAATATAAAAATTTGATTTTTGCACATTTTGTACACCTGTACGATAGCAAAGTACTGTAAAAATTTCAACATTAATATTTGACTGTGAACAAAGATATGAATTTTTGAAAATTTGGAAATAATTCACCTTATGCTACAATTGATTGTATGGCTGTTGCCTAATTCAGTGTGATATTGGCTAGATGTAATCAATTATTATTGAAGTTATGGTACTGAATTATATGCAAAAACTCAAAAAATTACTGAACTAAACATTTATATTATCTTGTGTAATACTCCTTTTACAAGCGGTACCAGTTCAAACATTAGGTCTAGATCAAAAAGGAAGGAAGAGACTAAAACTAATGAATAAAACTAGATGAAGAGAAATCGATTGGGTGGTAAGATAGGGAAAAGGTGTAAGAACCTTATGATAGAAACTAAAGAGCAATAAAGTTAAAGCTCTAGAGTAAAAGTTAATTATAAAATAATAAGAAAAGTCTTCTGCCATTCCCAAGTTAAATTAAGCAAAACCCCTTAATCCAAAGAAAGCCCCGGATAGCGCTAAACCTCCCATGATAAAAGTTAAAGGAAAAATAATAGGAGGAGACTGAATCCAAACAAAAAACTGTCGCTTTATTGCTTCACAAAATATGTAAAGATAATTGGTGATATTTAAAAGAACAAAGTAATAGTCTTCTCCAGGGGCGACGTCGCAGTCTTGTGGAAAAGATGTTTGGAAGTCACGTCGAGAGGATAGATAGATCCAGGAGTTGTCGGAAAAAGACGGTCAAACAGCAATTTTTCGTTTGGAAGTTGTTGGAAGTAAAAAAGACCGCACTAATCAATGGTTGGTGTCGTGGTCGCAAAAACTTCTAGTGTAAGGAAAAAAAAAAAAGAACCCGCTGATCGGAGTGTGGACCCTGGAAAAGAAAATAAGCACAAAAGCAAAAAGCCAAAAAAAAACCCCAAAAAATGAATGGTTAGTGTATGTAAGTCAATGAGCAAAGAATGGGAGGTAGGAAGTACACAGGAGAATTCACAGGAAGAGACATAGCCAGACATAGGATGACTAAGGAGGGAAAACAGTTAGCAAAACACGGGACAGGTGGCGCAGTGAAGAGCGTAGCGAAGGGCAAGCGGATTCACACTCCGGACTGGAATGGGATAGAAAAAGAAAAAAACATAAACAGATATTTACAGAAGTGGAGTAATAGGAAAATCATAATCTAATGATAAACTGTAATCAAGCGCATTGACTAGCTGCAGGTCTGGTGTCAAAACAATTTTGTTCATTGGACAAAATCCATGTTCGTTTGAGTAATTTCCACATAAACCTTGAGTTGCACATAACAAATCATAAGGCACTCGCAATTAATAGGTCCTACGGGGAAACCAGTGATAATTATAGGATATAGGAAAAAGTTGCATGGCACGATGAGAGTCACGATCGACAATACCCATACTGGGTGAGCTGAGGAGGCAAACAATCATCACAATAAATTACTTCAGAAACAAGGAGAGAACGGGCTTACTGGAGGCCGCACAAGAAATCCGATACATGATGAGAAAAACGAACTCGAAAGTCACTCACAGATCTCACTCCTATTGTGAAGAAATCCTTAAGTCTTAACCACAGAGTGGAGAAAAGCATGACTGATGACTGGGAAAACCATTTACAAAATCCAAATTCTGATGGCGTAAGGACGACTGGATGCGCAGAACCTCTTAATGGCCAAGGCTGCCAACTGAACTAGTCCGAGTTCAGAGCCCAACTGCCGAAAACTGTCAGAAAAATTCTGAAGCCCCGAACCCCTCGAGATTGGCGCGAGAATATAGCGAGAGGAAAAAATAGAAATAAAAAATATAAAAACACGCTTGTTCGCTATATTGATTGATTCGTGGAATTAAGAATAACTCATTAAAACAATAGTAAGTAATGAAAATTTGAAGACAGTAAAGAATTTACCGATTTAAACTTGTTGAATGGAAGGTTTAATTTATTGCAGTTAAATATGATCGAACATTACAACAACGATAGTGACAACTGAACATATTATAAAAAAAATGAATACACAGAAACGAAGCACATGCGCGAGCAGGGAGAAAGTTAGGGTCATAACGCCATCCATCGGCAATAAGTAATAACGATAGAAGCGTATCTCCAACACCCCTTCTCGCTGAATGAGTTATTGGAATTGCATATTAATCTTTTCATCTAAGACTCTCAGTCTATTCCCAGGGAGAGGTTTAGTCATCATGCCAGCCAACATGCATTCAGTAGGATAGTATTTTGCACAAATAATTCCTTGCTCACGCAAATCGTGTAATAAATGAAATTTAATGTCAATATGTTTTGTTCTTTGACTTGATTTTTCTGAATCAATCATGCCAATACATCCCTGATTGTCTTCAAACACTGTAATAGCTGTCCTCATTGGTATTCCCATCTCGGATAGCACTTGCCGCAACCATAAAAGTTCTTGACATGCATATGCTGCTGCAATATATTCTGCCTCAGTTGATGAAACTGCAACTGTTGACTGCTTTTTACTTGACCATGCTACGGGACTGCCACCTAGCAGAAAAACGTAACCACTAGTAGATTTATGGTCTTTTCGCTCGCTTCTCCAATCTGTATCAACGTAGCATTGCAGTATCGGGCTCCTTTCGGCTGATAGTCTTAATTTTGCTGTACGAGTTCCAGACAAATAACACATAATTCGTTTTAAAGCTTCCAGTCCCGTTCTGAAGGCTAGCTTACTCGTCAACATAAGATTCCTATGGCAGCTGCGATGTCTGATCTTGAAACGGTCACAATATACAGAAGTGACCCAACAGCTTGTCTGTATTGTGTTTAATCAGCTAGTTGATCACTAGGTTCATCCACATTTGTAAGATAGGAAGTTTCCATTGGAGTGGCCATTGGTTTAGCATCTCCCATATGATAATTGTTTAGAATATCTTCAATTTTATTCTTCTGATGGAGAAGAAAGCTTCCATCTTCTTCCCTTTCTATCTGTGATGGATTTCCAAGGTCTTTGGTTTCGAAATGTTTGTTGAGGTGTGTATGTATATTCTCTACAATCTCAGAGTTCTTACAAACCACTAAAAGGTCATCCACATAAAGAAGTATATAAGACATTGATTCATCGTCTTCTTTTCTTGAATATAATCCTGAATCCGCTTTACTTCGTTTAAAACCGAGGCTCAGTAAAATCTCATTGGCTTTCTTATTCCAAGCACAAGCTGATTGTTTTAAGCCATATATACTATGTTTCAATTTGAGAACAAAGTGTTCTTTCTCGTTTATTATAAAACCTGGAGGCTGCTTTATAATAAACCTGGAGGCTGTAGAAAAGCAGCAGCTTTCACATCAAAATGTTTTAGCATCAGTCCTTGATGAGCACAAACAGCAAGCAGCAATCTAATGGTGTCGTGTTTTATCACGGGTGCAAAAGCTTGATCATAGTCCTCTCCATGGCGTTGGGAATAACCTTTCGCAACCAACCTAGCTTTGTAGACAGAGTCTTGACCTGAAGAGTCATACTTTATCTTGAATACCCATTTCACTGTGATAGTTTTACTCCCAGCTGGGAGTTCTGTCAAGGACCATACATCTCGCTCTTTCATTGTTTTTATTTCTTCTTCTGCTGCAAGCCATTTTTCTCGATCACGAGGCGGTAGGTTCATCATCTCGTCCCAAGATGTGGGTTTCTTAGAATGTACTGTCAGCACTCTATATGACAGTCTTCTTGGAGGAATTCATTTTTGTTTTTCTTTTAGAACATCGTGGTATACCATTTGCCGCCATCGAAGAATCATCTGTATTATCTTCTATTACTTGTTGATCAATCTCTGATGGTCTTTCATTTTCATTTAATGGTCTTGTGAGAAAGTCGACATTCACTTCATCAGGTTCAATTTCCCCTTTTGGCTCGATGCATTTGATAGAGCTATCAATGATATTTCTATTATCCGCACTGATCTACTGATCCATACTTTATTGGTGTTTGGATCCAAAATTCGATAACCTTTTATCGATGTGTCAAAACCCACCAGCACACCTATCTGTGCACGATCGTCCCATTTCTTGCACATTTATTTCGGAATTAGTTAGAACCAAAACCTTTTATATGGCTAAGATCTGGTTTCGTATCATACCAAAGTTCATGTGCTGTTTTTGAAATGGTTCTACTTGGAAGTCTGTTTTGAAGATAAGCCGCAGTGCATAAACCTCACCCCAGAAACGATTTGGCAGCCCTGCATCCAACAGCATACTTTTCGCCATTTCGATCAGTGTTCGGTTCTTTCGTTCCGCTACACCATTCTGTTGAGGACAGGCACGTACCCAAGAATTTTTCCAGGGGAGGTTGAACTCTCCATTTATTGTTCGAATAATCCATTCTTTTTATTATGTTTTAATTAGTGTAATACTAATTAAAAATGAACATATTTCAGTGATATTTTTGCAAAGTTCCTTGTGAAGTTTATGCTATTATACATTGTTGATATCAAAAAAAATCAATCTGCTTACAAAATTCGGATTTCATTTTTGTGAAAAAAAATAAAATTAAAATCGCAAGCCCTTTAGACTTAAGTCATCTTCTGGCAATGAAAGTTGTGAATGAGGAAGTTGTCGGTCCAGTGTAGGTCAAAGGGGAAAAATCTTTTTGTTTAACTGGAGTGAGCAAGGAGTAGGATGATTGACACTGGAACAGGCCAAAAGAGGAAAAAAAAAGGGAAAATTAAAAAACTGATAATAAAAACAACTCTTTGCCAACCACTACTCCTTGTTCACTCAGAGTTTTTAATAAAATTTAAACAGTAGATTTAAATAATTAGTTAAGGCATCATTATCCAACGATAAAAGGGTTTTAGCATCAAAATGTTACGAGAAGTAGCAGCTCGTGACTATAATAAGTGGAGGGGCACAAATACAAAATTTCAGGCTTTTAGGCCTTTTCGTACAAAAGTTATGGCTTGATTTGTGCAAATATACAAAAAAAGTAATATAGGCCCCAGCAGAGCCCCACAGGCCCCAAACACAAGAAAAGCTACAACTTTTAAACGAAAAGGTCTAGAAATCTGAAATTTTGTTTACTTATAGAAAATTACTTAAAAATCTAGCCAATATACACTAAAAACTTGTATAAGACTCTTGGGTCTCGACAGGGCCCCTGAGCCCCAGTCACAAATCAAGTTATAACTTTTGAACCGAAGTCCAGAAATCTGAATTCTTGCATATTTATGGTGTGTTCTTAAAATATTAGCTCTTATACACTAAAACTTATATAGTCCACTGGGCCCCTGGCAGGGGCCCTAAGCACAAACAGAGCTATAATGTTTGAATGAAAAGGCTTAGAAATCTGAAAATTTGTATACTTATAGTAGTTTACTAAAAAATTTAGCTAATATATGCAAAAAACTGGTATAAGGCTCATACATTTGAATAATAAAAAGGCCTAAGAACTTGAAGTTTTATATTTTTACAGTGCGTTACTTAAAAATTATCAAGGAGACTGGTATCTTAGACAATATCAAGACTGGTTACTTAGACAATATCAAGGTGACTGGTATAGGCCTCGGGGCCCCTGGCGGCCTCAAATACAATTGAAGCTATAAAATTTGAACAGAAAGGCCTACAGTCCTGAAATTTTGTTTAATCATAGTGTGGTATTTAAAAATTTAGATAATCTATTTTAAAAATTATATAAGTCACTTGGCAGGGGCCATGCAGCCTCAATCTCAAATCAAGCTATAAATTTAAAACCAGAAGTTAAGAAACCTGAAATGTTTTATATTTATGTGTTGCTTAAAATTTTAGCTGTTACATACAAAAATTGATATAGTCCTCTGAGGCCTCGGCAGATGCCACGAGGCTCCAAATGCAATATTTGTTTGGTACCACACTATGAATAAACAAAATTTCAGGTTCCTAGGCCTTTCCATTCAAATGTTATAGCTTCAATTGTATTTGGTGCCTCGAGGCCCCTGGCGGGTTTCTAGAGGCTTATATCAACTTCCTTCTATATTGGCTTTATTTTTTAGTACCAAACTAAAAATATACAAAATTTCAGGTTCCTATGTTGTTCCGTTCAAATGTTATAGCTTCAATTGTATTTGGGGCCTCAGGACCTCCAGCGGGGCCCTAGAGGCTTATATCACTTTTCTTGTATATTGGTTTTTTAGAACCGCACTACAAATTTACAAAATTTCAAGATTTTTGTCTTCATTGTTCAAAGGATAGAAAAGGAACCATGAAATTCATATAAATGGCCCCTGAGGGGCCCCAGGCCACCCAAGAGGATTCGCTATATTTTTCGCACTGTCCTCTGCATAGGGCCTACGTGTGTAGAAAATTTCAAGCCTCTTAGTCAGTCCTTTCAAAAGTTATGGCATAAAATGTTACGAGCAGTATCAGGAGGAATCGATATATGTGTATTTTAGTATACCAAAGCTCATACTAATTCAGGATTCGTTAAAACTTGCGGAAAATAAAGATAAAACTTAACGAAATGTTAACACACTAGCAGCATATATTTTTAGTATAATTTCTTATGCACATTCCGCGTTGTCCGTCACTAAAGACTTGGTTATCCGGACCGCTACACTCAAAGCTGACATTTTAAACCCGCTACTCCATAGAAATCGGGCTTACAAAATTTTGCTATATTCAAATAGAGTTCTTTAAATTCTGACATCAGACAGTCAAGCTCTGACGTCACAAATTGCTCAAACGCAATCAAAACTCCAGAGACTTGAAAGGAAGTCACTTGGGGAAACCACAAAAACACATGGTTTGGTCCATCCTAGAGGATTCGATATCTTTTACGCTTCGTCCTCTGTATAGGGCCTACGTGTGTAGAAAATTTCAGTCCTCTAGGTCAATCCTTTCAAAAGTTATGGCATGTGACATACATGTTACATACATCTGTATCGTCATTAATAGGGTTTTAGATGATGCTAAAACCCTAACAATAGATACCAAGGCTTGGTCCTAAATTATGATCTTTCTTGGGACCGGCACATTAATCGCCTGTTGAACAAGTTGAACTATAAGCAGGGGCTGATTTCAAGACTGTATTATTTACCTTGGAATATTCTAATATTGTTGTACAGCGCTTGGATTCACTCCAACCTCTGCTTTGGAATCATTTTTTGGGGTCCACTTCATCATATAATTTGGCTAGACTGTTCAAGTTACAGAACAGAAATGGTACTTGAGGACGCTGTTGGATATTCCCAAATGGTCCACTGTTTCGCACTTTTTTAAAATACCGGGTATTCCGACTATTTACTAGATTCATGCTATACAAACCATTTCTTTTATACACAAAGCGGTTAATTCATTGCTTCGATTGTCAACCCCTATCACAATACAATTTAGTCAGAGCATCCATAACTACCCTACCAGAGAGATCAATACCATTCACCTCGCTTTTTCCAGGTCCGGTTATCGCAATAGGTGCCTGTCTCGTAACGGGTTAAGGTTATGGGCCTCTCTTCCCGAGACTATTCGATCCCCGTCGCCCTATAATGTATTTAGAAGGGCTCTCAGAAGGCACATCTCGACCTCATGAAAAGTTCTTTTTGTATGTTAGGTTTTTTACTTTTTTATTCTTTTTCAATGATTGTTAGTGGCGTTTGGCCTATTAGTTATTTTATTTCGTCATTTTGTCATTTATTTCCACTCTGTAGTTGTTAAATATTTCTCAACTAACCTTCAACTATACATTATTTGTATCATTTGTATCAGTGGGGGAGGCCGTGGCCTGGTGGGCTTTCGATGTAACAACTTCTGTGAAGTTAAGCAACATCAGCCACGGCTAGCCATTGGATGGGCGACCATTCAGTGACTCATAATCTTCACCCCCCCAGCTGCTGTGACCATCATATAGCAGTCGTTAATCCTGGTTCATCCAGGGACCCAACTCATCGGCCTCAGGCCATACAGGCCCTGGATGGACATATAGGATTACTATTAGTTAAATTATTATTATTATTTATTGGTTGTTTTTGTTAACGTCATTACAGTTTACTATTGTTATATGCCACGTTGTCTTTGTTGTCATTTAACTAATTTAGTTGTTCGTTAATGCTTAAGTTTTAACATAATATTTACTACCAACAATTTGTGCTTGGATTTTGCTATATTGTCATGCCTGCTGGGGCCTAACTCGTCGGTCAGTGACCATGCTAGTCCCAGCTGGGCGTAGTTGTATCTTAATTTTATTAATTAAATAAATAAATATGAGTCCTTCCGAGCCAGAAGAATTAAATTTTGAGTAATTAAGCATTAAACATAGATCTGCTAAATTAAGTCTAATAAAATATAAACATAAAATTTAATAACATAATGCTGCACATAGCTGGCCACCTCACAAATGATAGAAAAATGAATTTTCACAGATGTTTCAGGAGAAAAAATTCAAGAAATGAGGCATTTGCCCCTCTAGCTCGGAAGGTCTCATATGTGAAATGCACAATATTGAAAATATTGAAAATTCACAGAAATCAAAATCATGGACCTTCAGCACTTTTGGGGTGGTTGCTCGACCCCCCCCCCCCTTGCGTATGTGCCTAGAGGTGTATATGGAACTGTGAATTGATGTTCAATGCCTTTACTTTTCAAAAATTTTTTCTGCTCAGCATTAATGTATTCTTTTCCATTGTCAGTTCTAATGATTTTCGGTTTTCTTCCAAATTGATTGGAGACCATAGTTATATGCTCCTTAAGGGCATCAGTAACGTCATTCTTATGTTTCAATAAACGAACGTAAGTGAAATGTGAAAAATCATCAATTAATGTCAGCATGTAGCGGTTTCCACTTGGTGTAATGGTTTGCATAGGTTCACATAAATCACTGTGAATCAATTGAAGAGGTTCAGTTGTTCTTGTTTTACTCTGAGGAAATGGCAGTTGTGTCATCTTTCCTTTGATACAACTCTCACAGTCTGGTATATTGTAGAAATGAACCTTATCAATACCGTCTGCCAATTTTTGAGTATACAGACTACTATTTGCATGCAAGTCTCTATGCCCCATGCGTCTGTGCCATAGATAAGCAGGATCTTTATCTTTGGAAACCTCCACTTTTCTTATTGATTCATGGTTGCATTGAAGTCTATAAAGTTTTCCTTCCAGTATGGCTGTAGCAAATACAGTATTATCTTTACTAATTGTGCACAAATTATCTTTGAATGTCACATCCCAACTATGTTTTGTAATGCAATTAACAGATAGTAATCCACTGTCTAGTGATGGGATATGTAAAACATCAGTCACTGTGAACTTTGTATTTGTTTCCGAAGGAGTAATGCACTTAAGTTGACCACTACCTATACCTTTAGATACAACACATTCATTGTTTGCTAGAAACACTTTTTCTTCAGTATCAATCAGTTCAGTAAAAAAGGATTTATCACTTGTCACGTGGGAAGTAGCTCCAGAGTCTATGTACCATGCATGTTTATTTCTTAAATTGTTCGTTATACACATGGAAAACAAGCAGTTGCTTTTATCAGATTCTTGATTATCATTAGAAGCAAGTTTACTTTTCTGTCTGCTCTGTTGCTTTCTTTTTAATTTCCAACATTCATTTTTAACATGACCTTTCTTCTTACAGAACTTATAGTACTTATCTGATGCTTTAAGTATATTACCTTGTCCCGATGTCTTCAAGGCAACGTCGTTTGCACCTAGTGTTTCGGCATTGCGATTATATTCATCTATCAGCTTGCCTCGAACATATTCTATTGCCAAATCTTCTTCTGCACGCCCTTCAAGCGCTGTACAAGTGTATTGTACGACTCGGGCAAACTACACAATAATACTGCAACGACGTCTTCGTCAGGAATATTCTTGCCTAATCCACGTAGTTGATTGACAATTTCTAACATATTCATTATATGCGATGACATGGATCTAGAAATGATACGCATTGAATATAATTTTCTGAGAAGATGCAGCTTATTGCACATCGATGATCGTTCATGGATGCTCTGTAGTTCAACCACATATCGCGTGCCGAGGTGAGCGAAGTCAGGTGTATGAGCTGGCCGTCTTCAACAGCAAGACCAATTGCCACCATAGCCTTGTGGTTGCGCTGCTCCCAGTCTGCTGGTATATTACCAGCATCAGGCTTTGGAAGATTTACGATGTCCCATAAATTGTCACGATCAGGATAATTTGCATTTTAAATTTCCATAGTTGATAGTTCGTATTATTCAATCTTACAGTACTTAGCTTCTCAGCATTTTCCGCCATAATTCCTTTTGTTTGAAATCCACAATTGTTTTCGTTGTTTTATGCCGACAGAATGGAAACGTAATGTTTTCAGTTAGATTCAATCAAGTGTCTGTGATTAATAAATGCTAACTGCGTTACCGTGCTGGGCCCATAACCTGTTGAATGGAAGGTTTAATTTATTGCAGATAAATATGATCGAACATTACAACAACAATAGTGACAACTGAACATATAATAAAATAAATGAATACACAGAAACGAAAAACATGCGTGAACAGGGAGAAAGTTAGGGTCATAATGCCATCCATCGGCAATAAGTAATAACAATAGAAGTATATCTCCAACACAACTCAAATAATCTTGTGATAGAAAACTAGAAACAAAGATTTCAAAACATTAAATAATAAAGGAAATATTTACTGAACAAAAACCAAAGTTTAATAATAACTTGTTTTTAAAGGCTTCTTTCAAAAATATAATTATATCCAAAAAGCGGGTTGAATTATAACATGGAAAGATTATAGTAGCATTTTCAAAAAACAACATTATAGGGACATTACGTAATTATTCTAAAAAGGAAAAACACTACTAGTGACAAGGATTGGCGTCGGTTGATAAAGGTAAGAACCCGGATAGGCTCACAATAAAATTCCCAGTTTGCCATAATGAATACCTCAAATAGCTTTTTGTGATTGACAAAATCGGAGTTTAATATGCCAAAAGAATTCCTGTAAATATTACACAAGGTGGAAAAAAAATACCTTAATTACTGCACCAAAAGATTCTAACAAATAATTCTTAAGCTTAAAAGCGAATATTAGTCTGGCCAGACTAAGAATCCGAACCGTCCGGGTCCGGTCGCATGAACATTAAATGGGAGTAGCTAGGTGAAAAAAGTGACACTTACTGAACGTGTCATGTAGACCCTTTTATAGGGAGGGAGCTACTATAACCTTCGTAACTCCATTTAGTCAAGTCTAAAACAGCAACTCGAGAGGTAAATTGAGCGGCAAGCAGAAAGTGGGAAAAGGGGTGAATCAGGAAACGTCCTGAAGCCCGAAAACAACCACCTCGAAGGGGGAAGGCATTTGCTACTGAGGAGAAAACGTGGGGGAAGAAGACGGCAAGGTTGGCCAAAGCGAAAAAATTGGAAGCTAAAAAGAAAGTTAATGCTAAGAACTAGGATAGCGAAGCATCCAAAGGGAGGGAGAAAAAAAATTTTTTTTTCTTGGTCTCAAAATGAGGCCATGTAGCGAGAACTCTACTTATTGACAAATTTCAAATAGGTAAATATTTTATGGAACAAGTTGTTATGGAAGACCATCGCTTAGGTGTGCGTGATATTACCTCTAAACTTGGCATGTCTGTGGGGTCTGAGTCCATTTTGCATGATGAGCTGAAAATGCAGAAAGTTTCTTCAAGGTGGGTCCCACGAATGCTGACTGACGAACACAAGTCTGCGCGGGTGGCAATTTCTCAGCAGATGTTGACACGTGATGCAGCAATGAATGGTGCTTTCTTTTCATCAGTTGTGACAATGGATGAGACGTGGATTCCATTTTTTAACCCCAAAATGAAACTCCAATCTTCATAATGGAAACGCACTGATTCACTGCCACCAAAAAAATTTTGAGTCACAGCCTCTGATGAGAAAGTTATGGTAGCCATGTTTTGGGACAGCAAAGGCATAATCCTCACGCATTGTGTTCCAAAGGGTACAACTGTTACAGCTAAGTCATAGGAAAATGTTTTGAGAACAAAATTCCTTCCAGCATTGCATGAGAAATGACCAAACAAGACTGGATGGGTGCTTTTTCATCAAGACAATGTCTCTGCTAATTGGGCACTCCTAACTCAGCAGTTTCTTCAAAATAATAACTTTAAGGTAGTTTCCCATGCTCCATACTCATCAGACCTCGCTCCTAGCGATTTCTGGCTCTTTCCAATCATGAAGGACACTCACTCTCTGTGGCCGCTTGTTTCCCAACTGATCTGCCATTTCTTCAGTGATTTACCAGTGGGCAAAACATACTCCTAAAAATGAGTTCTTAGCAGTCAAGGAATCATGGCGCCGCCGTTGTGAAAAATGTGTTCGACTTCACGGTGATTGCGTTGAGAAACAACAGTAGTTACAACTTTCTGGGTTAAGTATTTTTCAGAAAAAAAAATTAGAGACCTTAGAACTTGAACGCACCTCGTAATAATGTGCTACTTAGAGGAGAAAGCAAACAGCTTATTTTCTGTGGATAATTACTTAAGGTACTTAACGAGAGAGAGGTACATAAACACTTTCCACATTTGATCTTTTATTGATCATGGATGCGCATTTCGATCGCCATGCGATCTTCTTCAGCATGCGTGTATACAAATGTAACAATATTCCCACAAATGTAATAATATTCCCATCAATGTAGTGGAAATATTGTTACATTTGTATACATGCATGCTGAAGAAGATCGCATGACGATCGAAATGCGCATCCATGATCAATAAAAGATCAAATGTGGAAAGTGTTTGTGTATCTCTCTCGTAACTACCTTAATGTGCTACTAATTGAGAATAAACCTAGATGTAAATGGACAATTTTTTTAACATAGAACTAAAGCAAAAGGTCCTATTGTTTAATATTTTATTATTAAAATAAATAATACTAACTAAATATAGTGTTAACTAAATGTAGGTTACAACTAAATTTTATTACAATGAAACAATAAACCATTTAAATAGGCAACAACCATAAGTTCAAGTGCAGCATAATGTGAATTATTTCCTCATTTTCAAAAATTCATATCTTTGTTCATAGTCAAATATCAATGTTGGAATTTTTACAGTACTTTGCTATCGTATTGGTGTACAAAATGTGCAAAAATCAAATTTTTATTTTCAGTCCCACTAGAGATAATTAGCCTCAAACTTTACAAAAAGTAAAGATTTTCAAATTTCAAAAATTTATAAAAAATTAAGGAAATATTTGTCAGTGTTCTTGCTCTATATAAGGCTAGTAGTTCATGATAACTAACTAGAGAAAAAAAATACACTTTGATAAATCACTCCTTGGTTGTTATTTTTGGGTCTAAAAAGTGGATTTTCTAACTTTTCATTACCAAACTTTGGAGGTCATTTTGACTGGTTATTTTTGAATTTAGGGTATTTTGGGTAATAAACATTGTAGAGGAGACTTTACTAAAAACAATTATGTCAATTGCAATGTTTGTAACTTAACCCAGTGCAGAGATATTTAAATTAACGCTAATGTCTTCAAATTGAAAAACCAGCCATGCACTTCAACCAAATAAAAATGGCTGCCATTCAGTAACAGTGAAAGGTAAACATTTTTTAAAAACTGTTTTGAACTGCTCAATTATAGGGTAATCACATATAAAAAAATCAAAATATTTAAAAACGGTCTAGCAACCCTCATTGGATCACTTCATTTGGATTGACCCCTTAAGTTGATATGAAGGCATATTGACCTCACAATGAGTTCATGTCGGCTTAAGAGAAGAACTTGATACCGGTATCTGGTCCAAAAATAAAAATTTGGAGAAAGCCCTGTATCGTTTTGTTTTAATTTTGAGACCAACTGAAATTCAACTCATTCTATCAGCGATATCTTTCTGAATTTTCACGATATTTGCCTGGGCTTTTCATGAAAGTAGCTCTATACATTTGGCTAATAAATTATGCAAAATTCTGGTAATGCTTGCGCATGGGCAGATAAACATCATTTAGTTAGGTTTATAAAAAATGACGCTGAATCTCAGAAATACAGTTAGCCACGAATGTTTGGAGGTGGGTTGGGTTCATCCCTAGCCAGCTGAGAACGATTGTTGAATCAGTCCATAACACAACGATCAAAGTCAGTGTTCATTACGCTTTTAACATGGTGCACTAAACGAGCAAGAGTCAAAGCTCCACAAAGCTCTAACCTCAGGATTGTGATCTTCTTTATAGGAACCACTTTGGCTTTGGAGCAAACGAGATTGGAAAAAATGTACCATCACCATATACAAGCTCCGTAAGCTTTGGAAGAAGCATCAGAAAAGGCATGAAGCTCAATGCATGAAGGCTGATTGCAAATAATTCTTCGAGGGAATTTTATCTCATTGAGAACAGAAATGTCCAATTGGAATTTCAACCAATGGTCATGCAAAGGCTGAGGAATAACATCATCCCAAGAAAGGTGTTCGAGGCACACAGATTGCAACGACATCTTGGCAGAAATAGTACAGGGGCTCAAAAGTCCAAGAGGGTCATAAATTTCTGAAATGCGAGAGAGTACTGTGCGCTTAGTAACTTTCCGATGAGGAGCAGGGGTGATGGAAAATTTCAGCTCGTCTTCATCAGGAACCCAAAGTAGACCAAGAGTCTTTGTGTACTCGTGAGAGCCGATATCCACAATCAAAGGATGCATTTCTGCAGTGGGAAAGTTCTTGAGAATATTCGGTTCATTAGAAACCCATTTTCTAAGATTAAAACAACCAGTCTTTAGAACAGCAGACAGTGTATTGCAGAGGTGGGAAGCTTCAGCTTCGGTATCACAACCTGACAAAACATCGTCAACGTAAAAATCTTCCTTTATATTGCGAGAGACAGCAGGCTGAGTGTTAGCACATTCATTCTCCAACTCGAACAAGCAACGAATGGCAAGAAAACTTGCAGCAGTAGTGCCATAAGTAACTGTATTCAAGTTATAAACCATGATAGGCATCGCAGGATCAGGTTTCCAGAGAATTCGCTGTAATGACCGCTGTGATGGGTTAATCAGCACCTGTCTATACATTCTTCTCATTGTCTGCGGAGAAGGCAAACACATGTTTTCGAAATGTAAGTAGTATGCTGATCAAATCTTGCTGCATTGTAGGACCAACTCTTTCAATAGAATTAAGTGATAGTCCAGTCGTAGAAAGAGCAGAACCATTGAATACTACTCGCAGCTTCGTGGTCAAACTATCTTTCTTAATCATGCCGTGATGTAGAAGAAAGAACGAGATCTCAGAAGGATCTGGTTCACAGGGAGACATATGTCCCAAATTTTCATATTTAGACATGAATTTGGTGTATTGCAACAAAAGGGATTCATTGTAAGAAAAACGTCTTTCCAGGTTAAAGAGACTTTTCTCTGCAGAAGGATAAGAATCACCTAATAGATCGGGAGATTGACACAGTGGAAGTGAAACAATGAATCTTCCGCCGCTGTCACGAGTAGTAGTCTCTTCGAAAATAGCTTCACATTCATCCTCTGGAGGAGAAGAAGGGGAGGGAGGAATCTCTTCGATTTACCAAATTCTTTGTAACTGTTGTTGAAGGTCAGCTACGTTGTGAGTGAAATTACATGTCGTAGTCTTTTGAGGGAGATCATAATCATAAGGACTGGAGACAATCCATCCGAAATGAGAAGCGTGCAAGGATGGACCCTTTTCACCCAAAGAGAGCCATTGTCCTTGAACAACTTGCCAAAAACAGCAAGTCGTTCAACAAGTCAATTTGACCAGGTATGTTGAATGTGGGATCAGTCAGCATCATGCCAGAAGGAATGTTCACATGTTCAACAGCCCTTACCAGGCAGAAGACCAGTGATCTGAGGCACGACCAAGCACTGCACTTTGAGACTAAAATTGGAGGAGCATGATTGCAGACAAATCTCGCACCGAGAACGGATAGTAGCAACATTACCATTAACACCTTGTACTTGCATCTTGATTGGAGATGAAGGCAATCGAAGTCTCTTGCACAGGGATGTAGTTATGAACGACGACATAGTGGCAGGGCCTAAAGGCTTCTAGCGTGGTGTGGGAGACCTTGCAAGTCAATCAGTTTGACAACTGCAATAGATAGCAGTTCCCCTTGCGCTAATGGGGTTATAGAGAAGAGTGAGAGGCGTGCATCGTCATCATGGGAAGGATGGTCATTGCGAGGTTTATCAGTTCTGGTGCAGAAGAGTATGGTGTCTCGCACGACAGACATTACAAATGTTCTTAGATTAACAATTTTTGGAATGGTGGCCTTAGCAAGGCAGTTAAAACACCGTCTTTCCTTTTTTATTTTAGTAGCACGATCAATCGTGGACAGCTGCTTGAAGGTAGGGCCTGAATACAAGGGATGATTACTTTCATAAACCATACAAACACAAGAAGTGGTAAGAAACGACTTGGCAACAGCACGAGAATTTGACAGTTTGGCATTTTTCTGCTCCAGTGTTTCTAACAGAGAGGAACAAAGCTCTAAAAATTTTAACAAATCTTCGCATGTAGGAGGAGTTGAAGAGGTAGATTTCTCCTCGAATTCTTTCAGTGTAGCTGGGTCCAATTTAGAACTTAAAAGGTGTACAAGTAGAGCATCACGTTGAAGTTCTTTTTCAAGCAAAGAATCAAGAGAGCATAAATCCTTGCGAGTGCTGTCAATCAAGATTCTTAGAGCATTTGAAGACTCCTTGGTGAGTGTCTCAGAGGTGAATAAGGACTTAATGTGATTATGTACAAAAATCTTTTCATTATTATATCTATCATTGAGTGTGTCCCAAGCAATGGAGTTATTAGCAGTAGTGAGTGACAGATTCTTGATGCATTCAGCAGCTTTGCCTGTGAGGGCAGAACGAAGATAGTGAAACTTCTGAACTGGACTGAGTGATTCACTCTCGTGTATTAAGCTTAGAAACAGATCACGGAAATTAAGCCATTCAGAAAAATGTCCGTTGAATTGAGGCAAACGAATCAATGGCAATTTAATAGGACTGACAGTCGATGTGCCATGACTTGGAATAGGATGGCTTTCATTGTTAGAAACAGAGATGTTGGTCACGCTAGGAACATTCGATTTTAAAAGAAGATTAACGGTTGCGATTAATTGAAAATAACGGGATTAGAATTCTGCAATTTGTTCTTCACCATCCGCATCATCAGTGTGGGTGTCAATTTTTAACTGCACATCTGGGAAGGATGTAAGCAAAGTCTTAACATGGAGCAATCTCTCTCTCAACTGGGAGGAAACAATCACAGGAAGTTGAGCAGGAGGGGGGTGATCAGTTTGAACAGTATGCAAATAACTATCAAACAAGTAACAAAAAAAGAATGATGTGCACTCTGGCGTTGAACAAGTAAAAACTCCTTAACATATTTAATATTTTAATATTCTGATTGTAGGGTGTTGTCTCTACTGTAGTATGTCACGTTTCCTGAAAACCCTGCATGTTATAAACAAAAAATTTCTATTTTTTTTTATAGAAATCTTAATCTCTCCATGAATATATGTGCTATTTCCATACAAATGAACGCAGATAAGTAAAAGAAGCATCGTAATCATATGCTACAGCAACAACGCATTTCAAACATTATTTCTTACAGGGTGTTCCCAAACATTATTTTTTTTTTTGTTCAATTTGTTACTGGTCTCCTCTTTCCCTTTGGGGCAAATCTTTCACTGGAATATATGCGGTGTAAAATGCTCTTTACACCCCTGAAGTTTTAGCATTATTCGTCAAGTATTTTTCTAGATGTTCGACAAAACGTCTGTTTTGAAAGGTGTTCCAATTATTCTGTCCACTCACTGTACTTATTTTTTCAAAAAAAACTACAAAAGAATTATAAATTACGTGTAGGTAAAGAGATAGGCAATACAGTAGAACTCGTTAATACGTGTTTCAAGGGACCGAGCAAATACTACCTGTTAATTTAGGATCATGTACTATTCGAGATTGAAAGATTCCGCTTGCTGCCTAATTTTTTTCTTCATTTTTAAGAAGTGTAACAGAGTTAATTAGGGGATATTAAGCATCTTTGCCAACTCTATCCTCTTAATGGTTGATTTTCTTGCATTATTCAAAATTTCTATTTTCTGGTCCAGCGTAAGATTGCTGCATTTCCTCTTCTTAGATGCACACGTCAGTAATAAAAATGAAACTTAACAAAATAAAGATGCTAACAAGAGTGATATAAAATGCTGTGAATAGGATTGTGGAGAACTGAAATTCTGAATATGATTTATCAAGAAACGTGTTTTTATAACACACTGAAAGGAAATCAAATCAAAATTCATGGCTATGGAAGAACACATGAGTCATTGTTGATGTCCAATGGAATCAATCAGAATTCGCAGAACATCATTGAATATTGCATAACTAAAAAAAATTTTGCAACCACATTGCAAATAATTTAAGATTCCTAAAATGAATTTCGTATTTTTCTTTTTTTTGTATCATCTGGGATCAGAGGGGAAAAAATACGTATTAACAGGCTGAATTTACATGGAAATAGCTTTCAAGGGGAAGGGACCAAAAAAATTACGTATTAAGTGGTCACATATTTATGGGGTTCTAATGTAGTTAATTTCGTTCATAACAAACTTCTGCTCCTAGAAATAGGAAATTGAAATTTGATGGCTAAAGTGCTAGTTAAAAATGTTAATGAAGGGTGATTGATAAACCATAGATACCAATATGATGCATTAATAGTAGGTACATGGTATAATAATTATTTAATCTTTGTGTTTAATGTCATCCCGAAAGTTACAAAATTTATAAAAATAATTGTGTGGATCATTAATTATAATTTGTATGTGTGTTTTATTAAAAAAAAAATGGTGGTAGCAAATTGGAAAATCAGATATAGATTTAGTAAATGAATTACACATTCCCATACATGTTAAAAAAATTACGAAGAGAGGGGAAAAAGTGTCGAAGATGGAATTTGAACCCTTATCTGCAAAAGAGAATTCTTGTGTTTTACCACTAGACCACCTAATGCGATAAAAATCTGTGCTACAATTCGGCCATTTATAAAAAGTAGTCGATTATAACAAATATTTTGAATTTTTTTCTTGGAATGGCTTTGCATGGGTGTTTAACTTGGTGAAAGCTGCATGTAGAATTTTTTTTTTTTTTTATCAAAATTGGTGAGTCTGAGTACCTGAGGTCTCGGATTTATTTAGAGCTTAATAGAGAACTGTCTGATTAGCACCCTAAAAAGCTAAAGTTACATCAAAATGAGATTCCAAAGTGCCTCTTTCCATGAAGAACCTTTTCATGTTAGAGCATTACCTTGATAGTAAATTCTTTTGAAAATTTTGAATAACTAGTATGCATTCTCAAGTCAAGCTTTCTGAGGAAGATTTATTTAGGTTAGGTAGATTAGGTATCAGTTTTTCCATTAGTTGTTTTCAGGATGGTAGAGAAAAATTCCATCCTAATCCTGTTAAAATTCAGCATTAGAAACATTTTGTTTAATACCAAATTTATTAATGCCATTTCTGTATACTTATCAAAATTGATTTTTTGTTAAATAAATCTAGTCATTGATTGATCTATAGATATTGTTTCAATTATTTATTTATTCAGTTACAGATTTGATTGATCTCAAAGAAAGAAGAGCATAAATAAATGGATAAGATTGTTTCGTATGATGTCACTACAGAATCAGAGGATGAAGTTACTGAAGAAGAAAATCCTGACAATAATAAATCAGTTCATCAACTGTCTTGGGTAAAGAATAAAAGAAAATTTGACTACTTCAGTTTAGATGATTCTTCAGAAGAAGAGGACTTCGTTACTAACACAGATATTAATGTGAACATAAGTAAAAAAGAAATGGAAATTAAAAAGTATGGTGAGCATGATATTGATTTATTAATTAATGCACATGCTGAATGTGATGCTCAGTATGGCCCTTCTTCAAAGAGTTCTGATATGTTGAAGGAGAGTATAAAAAAAGAATCTTTACTCTTGACAAAAAAAACTTATAAAAAAGTGCAGCATGAAAATCAAATTTGTTTGGGAAATAAAAGTGATTATTCTAAAAAAACCTTAACAGTTGATGACAGTGAAAAGATAAGCAATATTGATTGTGAAATTCAGTGTTGTTCATTAAATGCACTTCAAAGTGAAATTCATCCAAGAATTGAACCATATCTTCATAAGAAAACTGCATCAAAAATCCCCCAAAAACTTTTTAAGTTTTTGTCAGGGCATAGCAGCAGTGTCAATGAAATTCATTGGAATATCCCACAGTATAGTCATCTTTTTCTATCGGCTTCTATGGACAAGACTATAAAAATATGGAATATGTTCACAGGCACTTGTATAAGTTCAATAAAGAGCCATATGGCTGCTGTTAGATGTTCAAAATGGTCAAATTGTGGTACTCTAATCCTTAGTGGTGGTTATGATAAATGTTCACGATTAACAGATGTTGTACTAGGTAAGTGTTCTCATTAATGGCTTGAAATTTACATTTAAATATTTCAAAGCTGAAACCTTAATAATGTTTTATTTTTCTTTTTAGGAAAAGAAGTAACAGTATTTCAGCATAAAAATTATGTTTCATCATGTACTTGGCATCCTATAAGTTCTGATTGGTTTTTAACAGGTTCATGGGGGAACATTGAATTATGGGATAAAAGAAAAAATAACAGTAAACCAGTACAAATTTATGAAGCGAATTTTAACCAGGTATGATTGGATATTTTAGCAACTTTTATATTAAATAATGATATACATTGCCAAGAGTTTTTAGAACATTTACAGACGCACCCCGAACCTGAATTTTTATATATAAAGATTGGATTGGCTGAATCTGGTATATTTTCTCCAATTTTTTTATTTAATGCCATATCATTTTTATAATTCTGTGTTGATATCACTACTGTAAATAGCTCTTCAGATGAAAATTTGTCAGCTCTTCAGATGAAAATTTTTGATAACCCGGTGCCCGGGACTTCATTTCTCCTGTTGTTAATTTGACCTGCCTCAGATTAAAATGATATCCATCTTCACCACCAGAGAATATCATTCATACTTTAGATCCATATTTTCTTCAAAGTTTTCCTTGCCCTTGACGTAGAACCTCCTGCTGCAGATGAAGCTCCCTTTGTTCAGAGTTTCCATGACCAATACTAGTTTTTTTTCTTTCTCTTTTTTTTTTTTTTTTTTCCCAAACACACAAATATTCGCTCATTGCATGGACGTTTGTTAGGGAGCTCCCTATCTGTGTTGTTTGCTATATTCATTTTATGCATACTTGCCACAAGTGTCATACTGTGGAAATACATGGCAACAATAACTTCGACGAAACAACTCTCTACTTGGGTGGCAGTGGATGCACTTGATCATTTGTGTCTGTTTGCTCTGCAATTCCAACAAACTTATATGAATTATTTCACAAATCCCAGCGGGTTTCTTACCTTTTGCGAAAACAGCTCGCTGTTCTTCCACTGTGGATGATGTGATAGCAACAGTCATTTAGCATGTAGTGCACGTGCGCAGAAACAATTCTTGTTATGCGAAATCTTTAGTGTATCTCCTTTGCCTCTTTGATAAACACTGCTCTACATATATTGTCTGCTATTCTCATTTGGTGCTCATTGTTAATAATTCTTGGAAAAGAACGTTCAGTCATTGCATGTGAATGTATTATTGCATCATCACCACAACGGTTTCCAGAACATTCACATTCGCACAGATTATAGTCAAAAATGTATCGGGGGACCTTTTAGGAAATATTTGGATCTGCTGTGCTAACTTAATAAGATTAAAATGATATCCATCTTCACCACTGGGAATATCAATATATATTTAGACCCATCTTTCCTTCGATGAAATTTTGCAATATGTGAATGTGAATATACAGTAAAAATGAACCCTCATGAACACTCGTGAAAAAAGCTTAGAATTAATACAGTAAAAATTCATAATGAAATACTGAAAAAATTGTTTTAAAATGATCCCAATGGATTGAATTCTCCAAGTTAGGCACAGCTAGCTTAAATAATCTCTTGGTCACATAATCTTATTTTAGATGTACACTTGCTCTGCTGTGGTGAATATTTGGATAGAGCTTCAAAAAGTAAGTAAAAGCAAGTCGATGATATTACATATAATTAGCCAATCAAATGGATTTCACACTAGTCCAATGAAAAGACATTTCCAGACCATTTGATGCAAAATTACTGCAAAATTAAAATTTTGGCCGTACTTTAGCCATGTTCCCGATTAGGTAGGACATGTATGCCTATTATAACTTTTATTTAATTTTTGATGTTCTATCCGAATCAGAAGTCGAAATCAAAATATTCAAAGAAGGAGTAGGCAATAGAACGGCCCTCTTCAGCAAATTCAGTAATGATGTTCAATAGAAAATACTTCAGTAAACTTTTGAATACTTTGTATAAAATGAACTAAAAGTTATTAAAAAATGATATTAAAATGGAGGCTTCATTTCCAGGTTCAGACGTTCTTTGTGTTTTGACTCTGGATGTTTTGTCCCCCCCCCCTCCATTCCTTTCTTTTGTACCTGTTGGTTTCGTACATAACAACCCCTGATAAAATGCCTCCCAGAGATTTGCATTCTGATTTTTTCAAAAAAGATTTTCATTAACGATTTGTTGTCTATTAAAATAAAATATACAAAGCCAGGTATTATTATTCAAATGCGATGGCCTTGACACCACCCGCTCTGTAACAAAAAGGAGCAGCAATTGTTGTTCAGGGGACGTTCAAGAAATACGTCACGCTCTTAAGGACGGGGGTATGAAAAGTGTGACACAGCGTGACCTGGTGAGTAGTACTTAAAGTGCTGCTCAGCACCCATTAACTGCAAAATCTATATGATCTTGAGTTGTCAATACATCAGCTGTCAATAAAATCAATCAAAGAATTCAATCATCATGAATATTAATGAGGTTTCGCGATTAACAATGAGATACCATGTATATTTATCAAGATATCGATTAATATCCTCTAGTTATTGATTTTATTGGTTATTAATTATTGACAGCTCAAGGTCATATCGATTTTGAAGCTGATGGGCATTGCCCTGATGCATAATTACGATTTATCAGCATATTGATCAATATTGCGGTTAACAATGTGATATTGGTTTATCGGCAGCTCAAGGTATTATCAGCTCATCAATTTTGCATCTGATGGGCGTTGCCCCGATGCATTACTACGATTTATCACCATATTGATCAATATTGTGATTAATAATGAGATATTGATAAATATTTATTAAAAATATGATTTTTCGATGAATATTTTCAATCAGTCGATACAATTTTAGGTTTAATGATGTCAATTAATGATGAATGTATTAATTACTTGTAATTAGACATGAATATTTAATTAGCAACTCATTTTTATGAAGCTACAATTAAATGATATTTTTGGTTAAGTTTTCTGACTTTGTAATTTTTTATGGAAATAAAAAAGAAAAGATTAAAAAGCGTGGTGCATTAATCTTTTTTGATCAAATTCAACTTATTTTACAAGATGATCGGTGCAACGTCGATCTTGTTTTGGTTGCCAAGTCATTTAAGTTTTATCAAGGAATATATGCAAAGATTAAGCTCGTACCTCAATCGGCCGCACAATTTCATTGATGTTCGTCATTTATTTCGTTCCGGATTTGTTTACACTGGATGTAGTGATGTAGTGATATTACAGTTTGTCAATATTGTCATAAAGGATTACACATGTGGAGTCACGGAGACGATCCCCTAGGGGAACATAAACGATGGTCTCCTAATTGTTTATACATAAATTATTTTGCTTTACGATTTATAAATGGAGATACACATTTACATCATTGTTTTTGCTCAGTTGATGACTTTGAATTATTTTACTCCATGTACTATGCTTGGAAAGAAGGTTTCAGACAATTATATGAAAAATAAATGAGTGCGAAATAATTTAGTTATGAAGAAGAAAAGAAAACAAAGGTGTTTACACTGTTTATCATGCAAGATTATATTTATGAGGTTACTAGAAAAGCAGTCATTTTTTTTGTTTTGTTTTTCATTTGATGAGAAAACTGACAACTCTCAGCATATGTTTTTGACACAAAATTATATATATATATACTCATGTATTAATTTTCTTGAAAATATTCATCCGTTAGTTAAAACTCTAATCAGCTATATTTTGTCTTTTGACTACTGACTGTCGATGAGTGAAATGAGAGCGAGCAAAAGAGATGGGAGCCCTGAGGGATGTCAAGAAAGTGAATGTGTTTTATCTGGGTCATGGACAATGGGCTAATGGGGGGAGGGTTAAAAAAATTAAAAAGAATAAACAATCTCTCTGGGTTTTTTTTTTGTTAATGTTGTAATGGCAATGGGTATCTTAAATAATTTTTTTTTAATTTTTTGTGTATATATTTGTATGAAATAATATTTTTCTGACAGCAGCTTTTGTACAAAGAAAACATATCTTCAAACACTTTCACAGTTTTCTAGTAAGTTTTTTATTTTTATTTTATTATTTAACCTTTTATATAATTTAAAAAAAAATAGTTTTCGAGAAATTTATGAGAGAAAAAAAAAAGGAAGATTGCATATTTTTTCTCTTCCTTTTTATGTATTCTTTAGTTTTATTTGCACGAGGAAAAAATAATGAATTCGCGAGCATATTTTTCACGAGGGCCTCTGCCATTAATGCCAGAAAATTCTTTTCCGATGGGAGACGATATGTTTTTGGTAGTCAACCGTCTTAATCATCATACCTTAATTCACGTTCGACAGTATGAGCTCTCATCACGTAAATTTGTACCAATGCAGATCAGCGTAACTCTGCTGCTGCTGAATGAATGGAAAGCATTTTCAGCTCGACTAGAATCCATTTTACAACAGTTTGAGACGGAAATGAGTCCTTGTTTTTTGTATGAGAGTAACAAACTCATTGTGTTTTTTGTTGATGAAAATGGGACCATGATGATAAAGATGGAAAAATCTGATGGGACAAAGAGCATTTTATTGGATTAATCTCAATTTCGCGTCATTTTGGACTCGATTCAATTCATTAATGACAAAATAGAAGAACTGAATAACATTTAAAGGTTACACAAATTTGACCATAAATGTTTTTTTAATAATGTGTTTGTAATTTCCTCAAGTCTTAAAAACTTTAACTAAGAGGATAATTTTAAATAATGAAAGTTTTACCTTTATTATTATTTTGCATAATATTTTTGTGGGAGAAATATATAATCATGTATATTCTGTAAGTGATAATACAAACATTTAAAAAAAAAAAAGATCTTTTATTTTTGTTAAGTTCCTTGGAGTAATATAAATTTACTTTATTTCAGTATTTCATGTTTTTTTTTAACTTTGATTTTTTATTTTTATAATCGACTTGCACATGCTATAAACTGAAGTTTTGAGCGCACAGTTTCAGTCGGTTTGTGCCAGTACATTGATCATGGACGCGATATTTACATTTCCATCGAATTTTTTAATATGCGGAGCTACAAACTCTGGCAAGACCTCGTTTACTGAGAGGTTCATAATGCATTGGTTGGAACTGTGTAATCCTGTGCCGATGCAGTGCGTCTTTATTTACTCTGAAGATCAGCCAGCTTATGACCGACTCCGAAATGATTCTCCCATTCCTATGACGTTTATCAAAAATTTCAATATCGAAATGTGTGACACTCTCCAACCTTTGATATTGGTAATTCTGGATGACGTTGTTCACAATATAAATTCTAAAGATTTAATGAATATTGTGATCAAAGATGGTCATCATAAAAATTTAATGCAAGTTTTATTGTGTCACTATCAGTTTAAACTGTAAAATCCTCGTTATAATGAGTGTGTGTCATGATTCAATCATCTGAAACTTTTGGGTAATCAAATAGGGGTAGGTGCTCAATACTTATTAAATATATATAAAGGTTGCACTCGTAATAACTTTCTCTCATCTGCCCGTGAATCTAAGACCTAATGCAGATGAACGTTTAAAGTTCAGAAGCAACATTTTTGACACACATTCAAACGTTTATTTGAAAAGGACGGAAAAGGCAAAGAAAAAAAATGTCGAAAAAAAAAAGTAAATGCTTATTTTCCCATTTTACAACTGTTGGCTGGTAAAAGTGTAAAAAACCACTTTAAAAAATCACTTCTCTTATGCCCTTATATTTCCGAATGTTATAAATGTCTTTTCTGAATGTTGTCTCAATGTATTAAAAGGACAAAGATTGTTAACAAGCATGCAAATGCACAAACTAAAGCGGTATCGACACGTCGTGAAGTGTTTGACGTCAAAAAAGTATTCTCATAAAAGAAAAATCAAACTCATTAACCAAAAAGATGGTGGGTTTTTCACAACTCTCCTTCTTCTGTTAATAGGTTTATTGGGCGGTCTATTCACGTGAAAATAATGTTCAAAAAAATGGTCCTCGTTCCTCAGACGCTGCATCATCCACTTGAAAAGCCATTGTCTGCATTTGACGATGAAATGAAAATTATTTTAGAGAGGAATGATCTGGATGATATAGCTAAAGCTAAACTTTATAATCACACCTTGCAAAGGTATTAAAAAAAATTAAAAATGAATTTTTTCACGAAGAGAAAGACCCGTTGGAAGATGATGATGATGTTGACCCATCTGTGCCCCCCCCCCCCCACCTCTATGCCGCAGCTCCCACCGTGGCTGTGCCAGCTGTGCCCGCAGAGTGCGCACCACCGCCAGCGATGAAGCGACAGCGTCGTCAGCTGTCAGTGACATTAAAAAAAAAATTTTTCCATTCTCATTCCTTTCATCCAAAGTGACTTCTTTCGAGCGTGGTCCAAGCAAAGAATAATACTCCAATCTTTTAGTGCCTGCTTCGTGATTCGAGACAGTGTTGCAACAGTCACCGTCATTTACAAATCTCGTTCCACATCATTCCCATTTTCCTACTTCTGATGCTGATGCTACATCTTCTCTTCCTCAACAGATTGAGGTCGAAGCAATATTAAACCGTATCCCTCTAAGATATAATTCACCAGTTAAAAAAGTCTTAAGTTCCACTCGATTAGTGTGGGATAAAGATCAGCGTTTGATTTATGATGGACAACCTGTGCCAGGTTCGAAAATAGATTGAATGCTCATGGGTATGGTTAGCGAAACCCTGAAAAAACATTTTTCGAGGGTGAACCGGGATGGGCAGAAATTAACACGTTAATCGATCCTGACGAAGTTTAAAAAAGAAGTGTATGAAGAAAATCCCATCTGTCTTATCAACTCAAGTGGGATGTCTTCAAGAAGAAATAATATTTTAGAACAAATTTATTTTTCCCCTTCAATACCCGGCAATTATGGAGGTGCTAATCGTTTATATAGAGCAGCAGTCACATCGCGCAAAAGTTTTACGTTATATGAAATTAAAAAATGGCTATCTACGAAGGAGACTTATACGCTTTATAAATACCCAAAGAGAAAATTCCCATGAAATCGGGTGATTGTACACAACGTCGACGAAATACGGTCAGCTGATTTATTAGATGTGTCTAATTTATCGACTTACAATAACAATGTTCGTTTTTTGTTAACAGTAGTGGATGTGCTGTCAAAACGAGCTGTAATTTTTCCTTTACAAAACAAGTTGGGAAGGACGGTTGAACTGTAAGAGATGATTTTGGTATAATAATGAACGTTGCAGAGTTACACCAGCAGCGTATGTGGTCATTATTGCGTTTATTACATATTAAAAAAATGTCAAGGACTGTCACCTAAATGTACTGTGATCGAGCTTAAATCATTTTCCAATCCAGATGCATATGTATATCTTTACGAGAATAACATCATTTAAGTAAAATATTTAAGGGAAAAAAAAGTGTGATGATTTTTATTTATTTTTTCTTTTGCATATCGGGGGGTAAAATAGAATAAAATGAAAAATAATAATAATAATAAATAAATGTCATTCGGTTGAAAAAGAAAAAATACATTATTAATAAAAAATTGGATGATAATTTTTGTATTATTTTTTCCTTCACACACAGGTCAAAAAATGTTTAAATGCGACATATGTGGACGAGTGTATAACTACAAAAGAAATTTAACGAGCCACCACATGAAAAAACACTATGAGCAAAATGGAATTTTGTCAAAATTCACTGTTTAATTTGCATGCGAACATTCCGTACCTTGAGGGAATTGCAAAGTCATGATGCACTTGTTCATCAAAGTCACTCAACTCTACTCATCGTGATCCTTTGTCATCATCCCCTGTTTTACCGCTGGGCAATAATGAGCAGCTGAGTTCAAGCTTGACCTTGATTCTCCCTTCGGCAATGAGCCCTTCGGAAAGACATTACCCACGGCAATGAGTCACCAACCTCGAGACAAGTTCTCCAAAGCACATCACCAAGTGCTTCCTCCTCTCCTCTCCCCTCTGATGGTGCAACATCAACCGGTTCGACAGATAATGATGCTCTTTCTTTCCAACAACATGTGTCAGCTCATAGGAATTTTTTTCCTTGTTATTCTTATACGTATTAGCATGAAACAACTGATATTTACACGTATGTTCAAGAAATAAAAAAAAGTTTAGAAAACAATTTTAAAAATGTGATGATGCATCTCGGCCGAGTTAAGTTTTTGATTTGTTTAGCGGTAACATTAGAGAAAAACAATCTGACGAATCATTTGAATCGATGTCGTTATACTTGTGCTCAGGAACAAGATTGGTTTTATTACAATCAGAAATTTCATTGACTATTGACGATGTGATAGAAAATTTGGCGCACAAATTGAAACGTATCAGAAAAATAGATCTGGATGGACTATCTCGTCCATTGATAAATGCGATATGCATTTTGATAAATATCGCTCGTTGTCTGGTGGTTGTAAACTTAAGCTTGACAAACTATTAAAAAATAAGAGAGCATTGCTCAATGTGGAAACCATCAACTATTCCTGCTTTATTTATTCTGTCTTGGCTTCATTGCACCCCGAAGCAAAATGGAGTGATGTTGAATATTACATGCAATTTATGGGGGAACTCAATTTAAACGGAGTGACATTCCCTACTCCAATTACATTCAGGGTGAATACAAAAGTCTGAACCCCTTTTTTATTTTTTGAACTGAACCAGATATGTCAATTTTGATGAATCCAGTGAATAGGAAGTTGTGGGTGGCCTATCCCATTTTGATTTTTCATCATCCCAAACATGCAAATTAGGACACATTCAAGATTTATCTCAAAAACTGTAAGGGATAGTGAAAAAAAACCCAATTGCAAACTTGTTCAGCATAAAAAAACAAAGAAAACAAAAAAAAATCATCCAAATCGGACCACCCAATCACCCACAATCACATGGTGAACTGTTTGTAGCTTACAAACAGTCACACTGCACAAACAAGTTAATTTAAACCGTTTAAAAAAAAATTAATCAATAAAATGCTCGATGTGACGACCGTGGGCACCATAACACAATTGGGCACGGAACCTAACTGACGCCATAACATCGGCAAGCATGGCTGGTGTCACTCCTCGGCACGCTTCTTGGATTCGTTGAACCAGATCCTCCAGTGAGGCGGGCTGCGTAGCATAAACCTTGTCCTTCAGGTATCCCCACAAGAAAAAGTCAAGTGGTGTAAAATCAGGTGAGCGGGGTGGCCAACGAACTGGTCCTCCTCGGCCAATCCATTGTTGTCCAAACATCTCATTTAGATGCTCGCGAACGACCAACCCGTAATGTGGAGGAGCTCCATCATGCTGAAACCACGTGCGCTGATACGAGGCCAATGGCAAATTGTCAATGAAGTCTGTGACTACGACGTTGAAAATTTCAGCCCGGTAGCGTTTTGCAGTCAGTGTTCCATTGTAAAAATACGGTCCAACCACAGTGTCATTGTACAATCCACACCACACATTGATTTTCCAGTTCACTTGATGAGTTGCTTTTCGCAGACATCGTGGGTTTTCATCTGCCCGATGATGATGGTTGTGCCTGTTGATAACTCCATCCCTGGTGAACTGGGCTTCATCTGTCCACAACACCTCATGAATGAAGTTTGGATTGTCATCCAGGCAGGAAAGTAACCAGTTGCAGAAGGTGGCCCTAGCAACATAATCCAATGGCAGTAACTCCTGGTGACAATGAATATGGTATGGGTGAAAATGATGTGCATGTAGAATGTTGAGAGCAGTTCTCTGATGGCACCCAACATCTGCAACAATTCCTCTCTTGCTTGTGCAGGGATTTGCAGCAACTGCAGCCAGAACTAGTAGCTTTGTTGTATCCTCGTCGCCTTGTGCCCTTGATCGTCCTCGTTCTGCATTAACATTCCCTGTAGCCTCGAATCTTTGAATAATGTGACGCATTGTTTGACGAGATGAATGGTATCCGAAGCAGAAGATCATGTTGACCATTTCCGGAACAGTGTAGCTTGCCATCCTGGAATTGTTCTGTCTTCTGTGTGCTGAAACATGCCTTTTATTTGCTTTTCTGCATGAAAGTGAATGTGAGTATGGTAATTTGTTAATTTTTTGATTTGCATGCTTTACATGGGGGAAATATCAACTTTCAGTTTTCCTTGTGCAGTGTGACTGTTTGTAAGCTACAAACAGTATGTGATTGTGGGTGATTGGTTGGTCCGATTTGTATGATTTTTTTTTGGTTTTGTTTTCTTTTTATGCTGAACTAGTTTGCAATTGGGTTTTTTTCTCTATCCCTTATGTTTTTTTTCTCTATCCCTTAAGGTTTTTGGGATAAATTTTGAATGTGTCCTGATTTGCATATTTGGGATGATGAAAAGTGCACCATGGGATAGGCCACCCACAACTTCCTATTCATTGGATTCATCAAAATTGACATATCTGGTTCGGTTCAAAAAATAAAAGGGTGGTTCAGACTTTTGTATTCACCCTGTATATTCCAAAACTTGAAAAACAAAACGATCTCTCTGTAAACATGTACAGTTATGAAAAAAAACCCAGCCTTTTCTGTATACATATGAAAAACGAAATGCAAACGGGAAGTTAATTTATTGCTGTTAGAAAACCATCATTATTGCGCCATTCTGGATTTTTGCCGTTAGCCAGGGTGGGTGAAAAAACCGCAATGTTTGTTGCTATTGTTTGTCAATGTTTCACAGAAGAGAACAGATAGAAGAACACAAGAAAGACTGTCGATCGAATAAACCTCAGCGTTTAGAGATCCCCAAAAAACCGAAAATGACATTTAATCGATATGATTATCAGTTGAAGGTACCGTACCTTGTATATGGGAATTTTGAATATATTTTACCAAAGGAACAAACGTGTTCCGTCAAACAAATGTAGTTTCTTACAACAAACTCATTATCACATTTCTTGCAGTTACTGTTATATCATTTGGATCACGAAGGGAACGTGTACAAAAATAAGCTTTATAGGGGAGAAGACTGCATAGAGCATTTTTTTAAAAACATAGAAACTGATTACGATGAAATACAAACAAAATTAGCATCATCAGAGCCTATGAAACTAAATTTACAAATTCACGATCATTAAAAAACTGCAACTCATTGTCACATACCGTATTGTCTCGAATATAAGCCGGCCTCGAATCTAAGCCGACCCTTAAATTTTCATGGTGTTTTGGAGGGAAAAAATTATTTTATGTGATAACAATTAGTTATTAAAATAATTAATATAACAATACCACAAATAATTAATTCAATAAAACATTTTATTCTGAAAAAAAATGGTGAATGTTACTTATATAAAAATTATAGTACCGTTATTGTAAATATTTTCCAAAAGTATAAAACACAAATATTAAAAAAACAACAACAACAAAAAAAACCAACATATTCAGTTTAATTATTCACTCCAAAGTTGTGACTAAAATTTCATTCCTTTTCTTTTTTTTTATAATTACATTCAGATTTCTCTGCTTCCTTTCTGAATATTAATAGTTTGTCCATCTTCAGTTGGGTTCATGATCTGAAATTATTACTGTATCATCTCTACATAATAAATAAATTGTTTTCCATAGTTGAGAATTTATATTAAATTCACACAAAAATTATGAAAGCTGGTTTCAGTGAAAGTTAGCGACGGCCGGCTGTGAAGTTCCGACAAGAATCATGGGCCTTTGTGACGTTATTTTTTTCCATTGTTATTTAATTAATAAATAAACTGTATTTGGTATTAATCATGCGTCACATCGTTTTTAAAATTATCTAAAATAAAAAAAAATGTAACAAGAAAAGAACGCAATACCGCAACAGGAATGGATAAGCGGGGGTGGTTGGGTGGGAAGTAACAGTTTCTCCCGGAAAGTTAGGAATTTATTGATGAAATTAACCTCTTCCATGCTTTTATTCCGTTTAGGAAAGATTTAGGATATCCTGTAAGATTTTTATATTTCAGCAACTGCGATTTTGACAATTTCTAATCTTTTATGTCCTTAATACAACAGTCCCATGCGCATCTCTCACAGTAATAAAATATGGTGCCCCTTAAGTGTAAAATGATTTAGGGAACATGCATGAAATCCAAAGTAAAAGTTAGCTTTAAAAATTAACTTTAGTCAAATTCATCATGCATATGTACAACCGCCTTCCTATTTTAGACATACTGTAGGCCTATGCATACTGCAATTTATCCATACTAAAAAAAAAAAAAAAAAGTTCGCAAAAAAAGTTCTGGCTGAATGGCTCTCACTGTCTATTTTAGGAGGTAGCTGGATGAGACGATTTTTAACAGTGTCAGGTTTGGGGGGGGGGGGGGGGGGTGTTGTCTGTCTCAAATCTAAGCCGAGGGTTGGTTTAGTGACTTCATTTTTGGGATAAAAAGGTCGGCTTATATTCGAGCTAATACGGTATGTGAAAAGATCTTTCTACCTGCCGAAACAAAAGTACGTGATCACTGTCACATCACCGGAATCTATCCCGGTCCAGCGCATCAGGAATGCAATTTGCTTTACAAACTGACGCTTCCTATTTTTTTCACAATATTAAATCATATGATTCACATTTCATCGTGCGCGCATTGTCTTATTTCGGTGAATCGAATATTTAAGTAGTCCCACAAAACGCCGAGCGATACATAGCATTTCAGTTTTTATCTGCTAGTTTAACTCCATTAGTGCAATCCAATGACATATTTCCTTTGTTAGAAATTTTGTTTCCAGAAAATCATGAGACATTAAAATGAAAGAAAATTTACCCTTACGAATATATGACAGATTTTCAAAAATTTACAGAAACTTCTTTACTCCAAAACATGAGTTTTACTCTTCCCTCAAAGGAGAAGACATAAGCGATGAAGTGTATGCATACGTGCAAGAAATATGGAAGAGAATGGGTTGACAAAATTTGGGAGATTTTCACGATCTTTATCGCTTATCAGACTTAACGCTTTTAGCTGACGTTTTCCAGCAATTTCGCGCACTATGTGACGAATATTACAGGCTTGACCCTGCTCATTTTCTGTCGCTCCTAGGTTTATCGTGGGAAGCTGCAATGAAAAAAACAGGTAAATCTTTAGAACTTTTGACAGACGTGGATCTTTACAAGTTTTTTGAGAGAGCAGTCAAAGGAGGGATATCAATTATATGCAAAAGCCAACAACTCATTTGTAGAGGGATATAACAAAGAGGGTCCCATCTCTTATTTATTCTACATAGATGCTAACAATCTTTATGGTCATGCATTGTCTCAACCCCTTCCTTATTCCGATTTTCGTTGGATGGATCGAAACGAAATCTATCGTTTAGATGTCGATAAATCAGATGAAAACGATGAAATCAGATATTTCTTAGAAGTTAATCTTCTTTACCCTGATGAATTGCACGATTCTCATTGTGATTATCCGCTAGCAGCTGAGAAACTTAACGTAACAAGCGAAATGCTATCACAAAGAATTTTATACAACGTATAATCTTCCACAGAAATATGAAAAATTAATTCTTCACTTTCTTCCACATAGAAAATATATTTGCTATCATAAAAATTTAAAGTTTTATCTCGATCATGGGTTAGTTCTGGGGAAAATACACCGCGTTGTGCACTTTCGTCAAAAAGCTTGGTTGAAACCTTACATAGAATTCAATAGATTGAAAACACAAGTATCATCGAGTAGTTTTGAAAATAATTTATTCAAATTGATGAATAACGCAATATTTGGGAAAAGTTTGCAAAACATACGCAGGCCACAGTTTATTAAATTCAGCACGAGTGAAGAGCGTTCATTAAAACTTACATCGAAACCGACATTAGATTACTTTGAAATTATCAAAGAGGATATGATGCTCTTCAAAATGCATTGCCATTGTGTGATGTTAAATCGTCCCGTGTATATCGGATCAGCATTTTTAGATCTCTCAAAGCTTACGTGTATGAATTTCACTATGACCATTTTAAAAAGTTACGGTGAAAATGTCAACTTCTATTCTCAGACACTTCTATTTTATCAAATTTACACCAAAGATCTTTATGCTGAATTAAGTAATCATCTAAGCTATTTCGACACAAGCAATTATCTCGTTGATCATGGGCTAGATTCGACTGAAAACAGGCAAGTGCCTGGAAAATTTAAAGATGAAACTGCAGGGATCGCGATGACGGAATTCATTGGGTTAAAAGCAAAAATTTATTGCTTTCGTTATGGAAATACAATTAAAAAAACGGGTAAAGATATCAAATGATACACGCTTAAGAAAGACGTGCATTGCAGCCATTATTTGCACTGTTTAAAAGAAAAAGCATCTTATCATCTTTCTTTGACAGTTGTTCGCAATTTTAAGCACCTACTTTAGACATGTAAACAAAATAAGCTTGCTTGTCATCATATGATGATAAAAGATACATTTAAAATGATGCAATTCATTCTTTTCCATGTCATTATTTGATAAGAAACAAAGATTTACTTATGTCCTGATTGACCATTAACTTTTAAGAATTAACTTTTGTAATTAAATGAATATTTTTAGAAAAAAATTATTTCTTAAAATATTTAAAAAAAAAAATTATATGAAATTAAAAAAAATTAATGCTTAATGAATTGTAAGAAATTTTGACTGTAAAATAAACAGGTGAATTAAAAGGCAATTATTGTGTTTGATTAAATAAACTCTTTGCTCTCTAAAAATTAATTAAAAGCAAGATCGTCAATGAAAGTATTGGTATGTTAATAACAAAAATTAAAAAAATAAATTGTATTTATTTAAATTACGAAAAATTCACTTGAAAAAAAAAACAAACAAATGATGGTGCGCCATCTAGTGACAGAAAACATAACTAAAATGTCATTTAATTGTTGCAAAATAAAAAATAGAGTTGCTAATTAAATATTCAAGCCTAATTACAAGTAATTAATACGATCATCATTAATTGACCTCATTAAATCTGTAATTGTATCGATTGGTTGATAATATTCATCGAAAAATCATATTGATCATAAATATTTATCATTACCTCATTGATAATCTCAATGTTGCTCAATATGTCAATTAAATTGTAATAATGCGCTGCTCAGCTCCCCAGCAACTTCAAAATCGATGAGCTGTCCAGCAACTTCAAAAATAATATTAATGGTTATTGACATCTCATCGATTATGAAGTTGATGGGTGCTGAGCAGCGCATTATTAATTACTCTGGTGGTACGGGGGATTTTACATAACTGTGATATCACAGTAAACGCCTTCGGAAATTTAATTTTTGTCATATTGAAATTATTTTTATTTATTATTTCACATTATTTTATTACAAGATCATATCTGCGTGCAGTTTGGGCTGTAATTATTCAAATTCAATTAATATTGTTGCAAAGCTCGCACATTCAAATTGTTTCCTGCGACGAAGTCACATGTTCTCCTTTATTTCTAATTGGATAAAAATGGTTGCTCAGACAACAATGGTCAGGTGACTTTTCAGTTCCGGCGTGTGCTTCAAGCCAGCACGAAAAATGTTTAAATGTTAAACAACAATGCAAAACTGTTTCCATGACAAACTCACATGTTCTCCTTTATTTATAGTTTGATTTTCCTTTCAAGTGGAAAATGAGATGTCTTTCTGATCCTATCGTGAAACTATTGTTGGAAAGCTTATTGTTGTTCTCACAACAGAAGTTTGTTCCTTTATTCCTTTAAATAAGGGCCTTAAGTTTGAAGTTGTCACAGCCTTAAAGGGCAATTAACAGAAAGATGCTGCAGATATGTGGACTCTAATATACACTATATGATCACAAATATCCGGACACATGCACGTTTGCGCTCTAGCCACGATTTCATGGAAATCAATAGGGCGTTGCACATCCCTTTGCCCGAATCACAGCTTCCACCCTTCGGGGAAGACTTTCCACCAAATGTTGGTAGGTACTTTCCGGAATGTTCCTCCATTCCTCCCGGAGAGCGAGAATCAGTTCAGGTACAGAAGTTGGCCGATGTGATCTGGCCCGCAAGCGTCTTTCCAATTCATCCCACAGACTCTCTATAGGATTGAGGTCGGGACTTTGTGCCGGCCAACCCATTTCTTCGACCCCTGAGTCCGCAAACCACTGCTGTACATGCCTCGCTTTGTGGCATGGAGCATTATCGTGTTGGTAGAGAAATGCCCGTTTCCGAAAAATTGCCACAACGTTGGAAGTGCACAGTTGTCCAAAACATTCAGATAACGGTCGGAGTTCATGATTCCTTGCACAGGAACGAGCTGGCCCAGTCCGTACCATGAAAATGAGCCCCACACCATGAATCCTCCTCCTCCGAACTTGACTGTGGGCTCTGTGCACTCAGGTAAGAAGTGTTCTCCCGGTATGCGCCAAACCCAAACTCGTCCATCGGATTGCCAGAGTGTGTAGCGAGATTCGTCTGTCCACATTACACGTTTCCATTGGCCCATTGTCCAGTTTCTGTGGGCTTTGCACCACTCCAGACGTCGCTTGGCATTGACCCTGCTGATGTGGGGCTTGTGGACAGCAGCACGGCCATGGAATCCCATCGTGTGCAGTTCCCAAGGAATTGTCATGGTACTGGCATCATTTGCAGAGGCGTTTTGAAACTCTGTGGCAATTTTTTCCGCCGAGGACTTCCGGTTGCTGTGGGTGACACAACGAAGCACTCGACGGTCTCTGTCCGTTAGTTTCTTGGGTCTACCGGTTCGTTGTTGAACTGTTGTTGATCCCCGGGTCTTCCATTTCATAATGACATCGCCTACTGTTGACTTGGGTATCTGAAGAAGGCTGGAAATGTCACGCACGGACTTGCCGCATAGGTGACATCCAACGATGGTTCCACGTTGGAACTCACTGAGCTCTGCCGAACGACCCATTCTTGCAATGTCCAAGCAGAGTTGTGTCTGAAGGTGTGGGAAGCTATTTAAATGATGTGCAAGTCATTATCATGTGACATTGGGCCAATCGATGATCTGTGAGGGGTGTCCGGATATTTTTGATCATATAGTGTACTTTCCTTCAAGCCAAATAACAACATGAAGCAAAATGCAAGGAGAAATGAGATGCTGCCATTTTTAATTTTCATAGTGCCACATTACAGGGGATTCACCAAAGAATATATCAAATTTGAAAGGCTATATCTCGGCACGAAACATCTTATATCTCCACTCTATCATTCTGAAGTTTTGTTTCATTGCCAAGAGATGTTGCTAAGTGCTTGAATTCGATAAAATTAATTTGGTGACATATATGGAACCAATCCTCCAAAAAGATGACATATCCTACATTGGTTTCGTCAGTACACTGAGAAAAAGTGCCATTGCAAAGTCCAGAAGTGTTGAAAAAAATGTCCAACACATTCAGCAAACATTCTTTCGCAGTCTGGGGAAATCGATTCGCCGAGCCAGCTAGTAACTCCAAATACCGCTTATGACGTTGTGAAAGTGTTGAGAGAGCAGTTGATTATGAAACATTACAGATTACAGCTAGTGCAAGCTCTGTACTGTACCTCATTCAAGCATTTAATGGTATCACGTTGAATATTTGTAATCATGTGGATGGCCAAAATAAACTTCAGATTATATACTTCAGAGAGAAGTGTTGATTAAATCTACGAGTTGTGTAGCTTGGTGAATATATATAAAGCCTTTTAAAGTTGTTATATTTTTTTGTCAACAACTTGTGATAACTTAAAATTGGATTAACTTTTTCAAATTCTATTTTCAACAATATCATCATCAAGGTGTTATTTCGACTATAACAACTTTTCAGCTATTTCGTGGACTCCTTCAAGTCGATTTCACGTGCTCTAACAGAGATCTTAAGTAATACCAAAATAATGGCATATCATTTCATAACCATTTCGTAGTGAGGAGTCAACAGTGAATAAATTGCTTTATCTATTAAAGCTCCTTCTTAAAACGTTTGCAAGATTTTTTTGTATAGTTAAATTTTCAAATTTCAAAAATTGCAATTGTTAACACCTAAGCAAAAACTGAAATTTCACTATATAAGTCTGAGACTTTTCAAATTTGGTCTGATTTACATGCAAACAACAATAAAATCTTACTTCAACAACCCCTATAAAGATAGGGTGTTGATTAAACCTTATGACATAGCCTACAAATAGTGAGAGTGTAGCTTTTTTCAATGTATGATATGCCTGTGGATTGTGTGCTGTTCTGAAAATAATTTATAAGCAACCTTTGTTTTCTTATAATTTTGTTTTATGTAATTTATTGATAAAAAAGTTTCTTCTTATCCAGGGCAAGTCTGAAACCCTGTCACAAACTTTTACAGGACGTAGTATGGATGATTCTAAGCAAAAAAGTTCATATGAACGTAGGTTCGAATTGAATGATAACCGAGATATGAACAGAAATAAAAATGTCGCGACTAAGATCAATAAGTTAATACGCCAAGTTTTATAATACTTAGGATAATGAAGTTTGGGGGAAGGATAGGGTACATAAAACTGTGTATATCGTTAAAATTTGGGCGAATTCCAACAAGTAATTTCTGCGTTACGTAGTCAATATCGTAATTTGTGGTGGCTAGTACTCACATGTGAGCAAGTATTACGATGTTGATTACTTAACTTGGAAACTACTTGTTGGAGTTCGATCAAATTTTAATGGTATACACAGTTATATGTACCCTAATACTTCCCAAAACTTCATTATCCTAGGTAATATAGAACCTGAGTTATTAACTTGTTGATCTTAGTGGCAGCATTTTTATTTCTGTTCATATGTCGGTTATCGTTTAAATTCGACCCGTATTCATATGAACTTTTTTGCTTAGAATCATCCATACTATCTCCTCTAAAAGTTTGTGGTGGGAAGGTTTCAGATTCCCCAGTATAATAAAATATTTTAATCTTCTAATTTTTAATAGTAATTCTAGAAATAATGTAAACCAGGAATAGATGAAGGGTCTTATTATTCTTGGTAATATTTAATAACGGAGCCTATTATTTTTTAGGCTTTTTATTACTTACTTTCATTATTATCGTGCATCAGGGAAATATAACATTAAAGGGCAACTGACATCAAAATTTTTTTTCGCTAAATCTATTCTTTATGACCTGCTGAACATTGCAACACATTTCATTTTTTTAAATTCTCGTTATTTTTATACAATAAAAGCATTTTCCGGCACGAAAATGAACGATCGCCGTCGCCATCTTGAATCGGGGTGTGACTTCAAAGGCGAAATTCGTTTGAAATCTTTGCATGAGACAATACCCATGTGACGGGGCGTGCACGATATTAATTTATCGTGCACGACCCGACACTACAGATATGCAAAATAAGCATATCTGTGTTAGCAGAATCAGAATTTTGGACGCAAAGAAACAGAGCAATAGATAAGGATCGCATGGCGGGAAGTTAGGAATATCAAGGAATGGAAAGGAATTGAAGGAGTTTTAAAAATATTTTATTAATGAATAATTTCGCGGGGGCATAAGGCTTTAAGAAAAAAAGGGAGGGGGAAAGGGAAAGGAAACAAGGATAAGACTCAATCGAACTCAAGGTTATTGACTGGTCTCTTGGCTCGAAATATTAGTAAGGAAGGATGTAAAAGTATTATATCTATAATAATAATTTTGGCGATCTCTCTCTATACATACTCGTTGAAAATTTTTTTTTTGTAATAAGACAAGTTGGGAAAAGTAGGCTTAGAGCCTGCTTTGTGTGTTGGGATTAGAGAACGGGAGATTTAAACAATGAGCAAGAGAGGGAAGGAGTGTTACCGAGATAATGAGAAAAAGAGGGAAAGTTCCTAGAAAGAAAGGTGACATCAATGGAAATCAAGGTCATAGTGGGAGTGAGAAGGAGGAAAAAGGTAAGAGAAGAGAGAGAACTCAAACAGGACGGTCGACAGCAAGTAGCAGAGAGGAGAACAAACAGAGACCTGCCATCAGCCAACGATCCCAAAAGAGACGGACTGGACCACGGCACGAGCCACGCAGTAGGCCGGGTAGGCCCAACGGAGTCCGCATGACGAGCACGAAGCAGGCATGGGTAAGCGAACGCGGTCAGGAGCCTTTGCAGCAGGAGACCGAACACAGGGGTGCACGGCCACAGTGAGCTTATGCGTATTATGCCGGGGTATCTAGGTGTGTTTAACCTGCAATACCGATTTCGTAGTAAGCCACTGGTATAAAGCTGAGAAGTAGTGGGCACGGGATCGGTATAGCAAGTAAGGCCTGACCACGTAGCGCAGCCCCAGATGCAGTGACTACGAGAGAGAGACGAACGGACGGAACCAACAGCGACCCAAGAGCCGGTAGCGACAACGGTGTCCAAGTAGCACAAGTAGGGACGATAGGAACGCCGCGGGAATCGTCAGATGGACTGAGACTATGTCAGTGAAAGATAAGTGAATAACTTTAATATCAGGCCTGCGCGGAACGTTAAGACTGTATTATGTGATTAATGACTCGGGAAACAGGGTTTGGAGTACTTTAGTAGGCTAAGAATGGAAATCTTGCTCGGGAACTACGAATTAGATATATGATTAAGTTATAAGTTTAAGATAGCAAAAGGGAGAGAGAGAGATCAGTCAGAAATAATACATATAATGGGGAGTCAATGAATATAGCTGTTTTGTTAGTTATCTAAAGAATAAGGTCTTATTGGCTTATGGTTAATGCGAGAAGGTAATCCTAGGAAGATGATAGTGGATTGTAACTTTTATGGTTGTATTGATATGCTATTTAATAAAAGTGGTTGATTTTATATAATTATACATATTGGTGTAAGTGTCTTATGTAAGGGTTTATTAGATTTTCCTTTATTGCTATTTTATTGGGATTTCTTTATAAGCAAGTTTAAGTGAGTACGATTGAGAGCTGATCCCAATTTTTTTTTTTATTATTAAGGGGAAGTGAGAAAAGGGGAAGGTAGTGCTTTCAGTGGGTTATTTATTTGAAGATTAAGTAGAACTAAGTTAGGGTTTAGTTTGTGGGTAAGAACGCTACTTGGAGAGATTCCATGACTTTATTTTTTTTTTGTTTGCTTATGCTGATATGGGATTAGGCAGAAACTAAGGGGAAGAACAAAAACAGGAAGAAAACCACTATACGATCATCCTAGTTAGAGTTTGGGGGATTTAGACCATCATAAAAGGGGGAACTTTATTTTATTTGCCTAATGAGAGGGAGGTGAGTGCAGGCTTTAGCCTTAAGATTACGTGTAGAGCGTGGTGCTGTTGCGTTTCAAAACAACATTGGGACGTGACGGCGGGCGCACTATCACACCCACATATACATTTGTAATAGGTTTGCTGGTGAAAATCGTTTATGAAAATGAATTTGATCACATTGAAAGGTTGAATTTACAAATAATAGATAACCTTAGATGTATGAACCGGTGATAAAAATTAAACAAAAAAATTAATTTGAAAAAAAAAATTGCATAAAAAAGCGATCTAGGTGATGCACGAATGTTATGGAAATTTTATTTAACGTTTTAATTCTAATTTACAGTATTTATGCAAATAAAATACTTATACATAATTCCAGGTGACTACTTCCATATTTGTAAGGATGAAACATTTAAAAAAATTGCCTTGATGTTGATGTTTTGTTTATAGCCACGTACGGACCGAGCGAGAAACCTCCTGAGGCTGCCGGCCGCAAGAAAAAAAAGCCACGCTTTGAAGGATACTGAGGCTGAGGCGCACGGGAAAGATGAGCTACAAGCCGTCCGAACATTTTATTACTCTCAGCTTATTCAGTAATTCCAAGATGGCACGAGGCCGCATGTACAAATAGCCTCACAGCTTCTGGATTTACTGATTTATACTGAGGCGCATTTGATCATCGATAAAAACCGACAACGCTCATATGTTGGGCGTATAACGTTTTGACTCGGCAGCGCTCTGGCGAGGAGGCGCAAACGTTCAAGCCACAGCTTACGTTTGCTCAGTAAGCTATACATCTCACAGAAGAAGAAAAAAAATAAAGAGGAAAAAAGAATTAATTTACTTCTTCTTAATAAAGGATTTTTGATATCATATGTAAATGCTTGCAAAAAATAAATAAGCAAGCATCTCCGATATCTAAATTTGTCATAGTTTTCTTATTAATATAACATTTGGATTGTTATCTGCCTGTCGAGTGTCGTTATTATAATGGAAATCGTTCAACCAAAAAAAAAAGTTTTAAGTACAAGGTGATTATAATTAAAGTCCCTTTGTAAAAATGCTATAAAAAAACAACCATGAGTCCGAATGACTTCAAATTTGGACTGAGCATTCTTGAAGAAGGGGCATTTGATATGGATAAGAAAAAAATAGTTCCAAAATTTATCACTAGATGGCGCTGTAAGCGGCATATTATGCCTAGGAGGATTTGTACTATGCAAATTGAAAGATACGCATGCGCATGAGACATTGCATGTGTTATAAAAACGCAGGCCTCATGGCGTTCTCGTCATATTTCAATTCAAAATGTCACTTCTAGCTGAATCCGCTTCCGTTATGCCGCTTACAGCGCCATCTAGTGATAAATTTTGGAACTATTTTTTTCTTATCCCATATCAAATGCCCCTTCTTCAAGAATGCTCAGTCCAAATTTGAAGTCATTCGGACTCATGGTTGTTTTTTTATAGCATTTTTACAAAGGGACTTTAATTATAATCACCTTGTACAATAAAATACACGAAAAAATTTATTAGTAAAATAAATATAGTTTGATTAGAAGCAGTTACCAAAATAGTTTGTTATTTTTCTAAACGAAATATAATTAAATATAAAAACGATTATATCGTGAAGGAAAAATTTATTCACCGTCCTAATATTTCAAAGGAGCACATAGATAAAGTAGATACTCAAATTCTCCTTATTTTATCATCTTTCGGTAAAACGTGAGAATAAAATATTCTGCAGTTCATTCTCTTATTACTGCTGTCAAAAAAACTGTAAAAATTAGTCACAGCTATGCGATAAATAGCGTTGAAAAGAAATGGAATATAAATACTGTCGTGTCGGCGATTAACATTCAATTGTTAATCGTGCACGATCCTCATGACTGTAGTGGTGTTTGTTTCTGAATTATCTGTCCATTGTGTCAAACACCATATTTGATGTTTTTGAAAACGAACGTTCGTCGGCTGTTCCCGCATTCCCAGCCGTGATCGTTTTTGATGACACGCCAGTCATCCATTCCACCGCAAGCGAAATAAACGTCGGAGCCGGAGACTTTACCACCAGGTAACCCATAGTCCATAAGTCTAGTCCTGTACCATCCCATCGAATCCCCCACAGAAACGCAATAATTTTTGGTGACAGAAGTGGGATTGCTCATTAAAATGCCATCGACAAACGCTCCGACGTCGCTGGAAGTGAACGCAGCTCCCATCGCCATCTTGAGTTGAAAGAAGAAAAAAGAACGCCGTTCACAATTAAAGTGCCACAACCAAACATAAAGAGACATTACTAATAAGGACATACTTACCCTATCAGTGACAAATCCACGATGGCCATACCACCCGAATTAATGCAGGAGCTATCGAAGATGATCGCCACAGCCCTGCACGTCGCCACCGACACGGCCGTAGCCCATATGGCAACGGCGTCCCCCGCTCCTGGCGCAGAGCGTGCTGCGGAACTAGCCTCGCCACGGCCTCCTCCATTTACCATGCCGCCGTTCCGAATGGACGAGGAGACATCCGTTGGAGAATATTTCAAGAGATTTGAGTGGGCGCTGCAGCTCTCGAATATTCCCACTACCCAGTATGCCGCTTATGCACGAGTACACATGGGCGCGGAATTAAACGGTGTACTGAAAATCTTGGCAAGCCCAAAAGAACCAGAGGCGATTCCCTACGAGGAACTTAAAACAATATTGACTGGCCACTACGATCGTCCACGAAACAAGTATGTTGAAAGCATCAAATTCCGGACTGTCATTCAACATCCAGAAGAATCAGTGGCCCAGTTTGCACTCCGCCTACGTAAAAGTGCAGCACACTGCCAATATGGTGACTTTCTAGACCGGATGCTAATAGAGCAATTCCTTCATGGTCTTCGCTCCCCCGAGACACGTGACGAAATCATCGCCAAACAGCCAGATGATTTTGATAAGGCATATGCTATCGCCCAAAGTCTAGAAGCCACATGGGCCATCGGGAAGGCTGTAAGCCAACCAGCACCCGAGGCTACGAATCAACTTGGTTATGAAGCCCCAAGTACCAAATCTAACCATCGTGGGAAGAGTCGACAGAAGAAGCCTCTTCGAGCAAGTGCGAGCAACGAGCGCAATCGTTCCGCAACAAGTCGCCATTCCAGCAGCAACAGAGCCAAAACAGTGCCAAAACAACCGTGTGGCAGATGTGGTGGTCTGCATTGGGCAGACACCTGTCGTTTCAGAACTGCAACCTGCTACTCCTGCCAGATGACCGGACATATTGCCAGAGCCTGCCGTGCAAAGCCTAAGGGTACCTGTCGTACCCCACCCAATGAAACGCCAGTTCCAATAGACTGGGTCCAGTCGCTGAACCAGATCTCATCTGCAAGACGGACAACTTCCCACACAAATGTGATAGACGTTACGATTGACGGCAATCATCTGCAGATGGAGGTCGACACGGGGGCACCCTGTGGTATCGTTGGTGTCACCCGTCTACGCAAAATCAAACCATGAATACGCCTGCAGAAGACTGACCGTCAATTCCGAAGCTATACTGGTCACCAGGTGCGTTGCCTCGGAAAAGTAAGAGTGCGAGTGACCATTGGCAGCACCAGCCGTAATATGGATCTCTATGTGGTGGAAGGAAATTCTACGGGATTAATGGGTCGCGAATGGATCGCCAGTTTCGTCCACGAGATTCAATTCGACAAATTGTTCGCACCCATTCAAGCCATCCAAGAAAATCCAGCCAAGGGACTTTTAACCAAGGAACAACAATACCAATTGGACTGTGTAGTGAGAGAATTTGACCACATCTTTCAAACCACAGCAGGGAAACTGAGGGGGCCACCAGCGTCAGTCCATCTTGTACCAGATGCCACCCCTGTCTTTGCTAGAGCAAGAGATGTCCCACTTGCTCTACGAGATCAATATGCTGCCGCCATCGAGGAAAAAATCAAAGCTGGCTTTTACGAACGTGTCGATTTTTCCGAGTGGGCTTCGCCAACCCACGTAGTGGTTAAAAAAAACGGTGCACTGCGAATCACTGGAAACTACAAGCCTACGGTCAACAAGCAGATGATCGTGGATGAGTACCCGATCCCTAAAATAGAAGATATATTTAACAAAATGAGAGGGGCTGGGTGGTTTGCTCATCTAGACATCACGGATGCATACACCCACTTACCAATCAACGCCAAATTCCGGGAGGTTCTGACTCTGAACACGCCGACCCATGGACTGGTGAGACCAACTAGAGCCGTCTATGGTGCCGCAAATATACCAGCGTTGTGGCAACGTCGGATGGGGGAGGTGTTCCGAGAAGCAGAAAATGTGGTCAATTTTTTTGACGACATCATTGTGTTTGCCCCGACATTGACAAGCTAGTGGAAGCGTTACGCCAAACGCTACGTCGGTTGGACCAGCACGGATTCCATCTTAACCGTAAAAAGTGTATCCTCGCAGCCACGTCACTAAATGGTTTGGGACATGTTATTAATAAGAATGGCCTCCATAAATCAAATGAACATATCCTTGCCATGCAAAAAGCCCCCATACCATCGTCTTCCGAGGAGTTGCAGCTCTTGCTAGGGAAAGCGACCTACTACAGCGCCTTTATTCCAAATCTTTCCCACAAAGCAAAGCCACTCCGAGAAATGCTGGGCCACGATAAATTCGTGTGGACCGACAAAGCACGAAAGGCCTATGAGGAACTCAAGACCATCCTCATCTTGCCGCAGGTCCTCACCCAATATGATCCCTCTCTCCCAGTCATTCTCGCCACAGATGCAAGTAGTTTGGATTAGGGGCTGTATTGAGTCACAGACTAGCCAACGGTAAAGAAAGACCCATAGCATATGCCAGCCGATCTCTTTCGGAAACGGAACGGCGCTATCCCCAGATAGACAAAGAAACCCTTGCCATCGTATGGGCTGTTAAAAAATTCTTTAACTATCTGTATGTGAGAAAATTTGAGTTAGTCACAGACCACAAGCCACTAACTCAAATATTTCATCCTCATAAATCTCTCCCAACCCTGTGCATTAGTCGCATGGCCAATTACGCAGAATATCTGAGTAATTTTAACTATGCCATTTCTTACAAGCCAACAAAGGACCATTCAAATGCCGACTATTGCTCTCGCATTACGTCAATTAACAGGGTAGAAGAAGAAGAGGAAGATGGATTTGAGGGATTTGTGATCCACCAAATGAGCCAGTTACCATTCGGCCAGAGGACATCGCCAAAGCCACAAGAAGCGATCCAAGACTGGGTCGAATTGTCCACGAGCTAGCTCGAGGACGGGATCTAAGTCGCTCTGGTTTCAAAGCACCCGAAGACAGGTATACGAGCGCTGGTTGTCTACTCTACGAACATCGAGTAGTGATTCCACCACCACTACGGCAACCAGTCCTAGATGACCTCCACACCGGCCATCTAGGGATGGGCAAGATGAAAGGCCTTGCCCGCTCGTTCGTATACTCGCCCGGTATTGACGCTGACATCGAACGCACCGTCAGAACGTGCGCTCAATGTGCAACGACTTCCAGCGCACCTCCCCAGTTTCGAACCCACCATTGGGAGTATCTCAAGGGGCCATGGGAAAGAATCCATGTGGACTATGCCGGACCAGTGTCGAGGAAAATGCTTCGATAGTAGTAGACGCATACAGCAAGTGGGTGGAAGCGAAGGTAACTTCGTCGACGACAGCCACCATCGACATCCTGGATGAGCTGTTCGCGAGACACGGAATACCAACCACCGTGGTCTCTGACAATGGCCCCCAGTTTGTCGCCGACGAATTTACTACGTACCTGAAAGTGCGAGGAGTACGATTCCACAAACGCACAGCGCCATACCACCCATCCACCAACGGGCAAGCTGAGCGCTATGTACAGACGATAAAATGTGCATTGAAAGCCATGGGTACAACGCCAGCCAGCTTGCAACGAAACCTTAATACGTTCCTGGAATGATATAGAAGAGCGCCACATGCCACCACGGAGGAGTCTCCCGCAAAATTGTTTTTGGGAAGAGAACTGTACACTCCTCTGGATATGTTACGGCCACAAGACGTAAACCAGCGAGTGCAACAGCGTCACCAAGCTTCGTTCTCAGCCAAGTTCAGATCACTTCGGGTTGGGCAACCAGTCTATGTGTCGTCAGGGAATGTTTCCCAAAGAAAATGGCTTCCAGGTGTTGTCAGTCGTCGCTTAGGAGATCTCCACTACGAAGTGGCGGTTGACAACAATTATTCGAAACGCCACATTGATCAGCTTAAGCCACGAGACATAGAACGCCCAAGTGCGCCACCCCGAGAAGGAACGGGGAAGCCAGCAACGCCTCGTCGAGTGCGCTTCCCCAGCAACGGATTGCCCAGCCACTCCAACCGAGGTGATCCCAGTTGCCGCCGATTATGAACTGAGTACCACGGCAGCAACTCCATTTCCAGCGGTCGAGGATTCGCCGCCAGACTTGTGCGACTCCCCCGAGCCAATTGAGTCGCATCAACTAGGTGCGGAAGAGAATGAACTTCCAGTGCGCTCTGAAACAAACACCACGCGTCGTAGAGACCAACCGACTCAGAACTCAGTAACTCTCCGGCGCTCCGGTCGCACCCGGCATCCGCCCCAGCGGTATTCGCCTAGCTAAGTGCGACGGGAGGAAGTGTCGTGTCGGCGATTAACATTCAGTTGTTAATCGCGCACGATCCTCATGACTGTAGTGGTGTTTGTTTCTGAATTATCTGTCCATTGTTGTGTCCACCATTGTTGTTGTTGATGTTTTTGAAAACGAACGTTCGTCGGCTGTTCCCGCATTCCCAGCCGTGATCGTTTTTGATGACACGCCAGTCATCCATTCCACCGCAAGCGAAATAAACGTCGGAGCCGGAGACTTTACCGCCAGGTAACCCATAGTCCATAAGTCTAGTCCTGTACCATCCCATCGAATCCCCCACAGAAACGCAATAAATACTAATCTGTATGAGCGATGGCGAATACTCACCATTGACGTCAGGCGTTCAGGTGTGCTGACGTAGGTGCTAATTTTTAAAATTAAATAACTCCTAAAATAATAGTGATATTTAAAAAATTTTTGTGCAGAATTTATTTTTTCAATGTCCTCTATAATTTTAGAACAAAAAATACCATTTAAACAAATAAATAAATAAAATTTATATGTCAAATTTTGATGTCAGTTGCCCTTTAAATTTATTACACAATGATATCTCAGTTGAATACCGTAATTTTTGGCAGTAACACCGCGGCGGCTGATACACCGCAGCAGCAAAAATTTAACATAAATGTAAAATCTCTGACAGTAGCGCCGCGGCGGCCGATACACCCCCCCCCCCACCACCACACATGCAATCGGTAATCTAAAACAGTTTGCTTCAATAAAAGTAATACGCATTTCAGTGGGGGAAAATTTTTAATTTCTTACATATAATATATTTCTGCATACATTTCCTCCAGCACCAACTACATTTTTCGTCGAGTCCTGCCTACATGATTGCTCTTAGGCCTTGCTGCTGCGCGATTGCTCTTAGGCCTTTTCAATCTTTGCTGTTAATTTTAACTTTAAAAGCTGCTTTCTCCCCCTCCGATGGAGGGGAAGATATACTCCACCGTGCTCTTGCTTATAATAATAATATATAATAAAATATTGGTGCGCTGAAGCGCTCTCGTGACCATTCATCCCCGTGCGCGCGCTCGTGAAACTTTTTGATAGTTAGCCCAGTATCGAGATAAAAAATCCGATTAGTGAATAAGAGCAAGAGCGTACCTTTATCTGTTCTTGATAAGAGTTAACTGCCATAGAAACTCGTTATGCTTTTAAACTTTCTGTTTTAAGCGTAATTATTTAATTTTTATTTTCCTATATTATAATCTGGTGGGGATTTATTAGATTTCAATGCAAAAACGAGCGTTAAAACGCAAAAATCTACGTACGAGAAAAAGAAAATTCGAATTTAAGAGAAAATTTTTAAAAAATAAAAAATATAAAACAATCTTCGCGTTTATCTTCAGCTCCTTCGCCCCTACCGTGTATCCAGCTATAAGAAATTTTAATTAAAAAGCACAAAAGAAATATGCCAACAGGTAACTTGTTCTCCTTAAAGACAAATTTTGTTTCCCGTTTTCACTATATCCGTGTGTGTGCGCGCCAATCATAAGCTGGCTGCGGGAGATGCTTAATCAAAGATGCTTAATCCAATAAAAAAAGAATTATTACAATTCGATTTCTAGTTTCTGAGAAATTCTTGGACAAACATACATACATACATCCATCCATCCATCCATACATACATACATCTTAATGTAACATCCCTCTTACAAGTTAACACAGGCAGCGACGAAACACAGGAGAGGGGTTGTCCTGAAGCAAAATAACTCTGTGACAATCCCTGTCTCCAAAAAAATAAAATTCACCCCATAGATAAGATTGAGATAGTTACAAAATTAAATAAAGTGGAAACGAACCCAACAGATACATTTTAGCCCTTGTGGCCTAAGAAAACTTGTTTATTGAATTACAAAAGGAATTAAACAAAGAACTACTGAGTAAGGTAAAATTTGCAAAAGTTATACAAAGAATAGAACTTGAAAAAAAACGTGCAAGTACAAATGTAAAGAGAAATTTCTTTTTCTTGAATTCTTCTTGTCTAGTAATTCGTCTGACGTTATGTTCTCACCGACTTCTTGATTTGCAGCACGTAAATCACGGATTTTCAAATACGAAGTCTAACACAGTAGAGTGGCTCACAAAGGTAAAATAAAAAAAAAAAGATTATAAATGTACCATAAAATCTTGAATACACGCCGGGGCGTCTATTTGTTTCAATGGTCTGGACCCCCCCCCCCGGCGATTAATCGAGACCCAGCGTTTATTTGAGACCCGGCGTTAAAGGCTATTCCCAATAACAGGGTGTCTAATAAGGTGTCCCAAAACGATTGCGTAAAATTCCTTGACTTTTCCTGGTTGATCATGTAATTTTCCCTGACCAATTTTTCGTTCCAATTTCGCATTTTTTTGCTGATTTTGTAAAATTCCGACTTTTCCCGGTTTTCCCGGTCACTAGTCACCTGCAATAATTCCGACAAAGTTTTGAATTGCGATTTAATAAAAAAATTTCTTCAGTAAAACTAAAAATTAATAACTGGACAATATGATCTTCTGGTTCGGAATCACTGGAGATAACTGCCTCATTATTATAAAGTTCTTCATCATCTTCGATCTCTTGCAAGGTAATGGTTTCTGAATCCTGCATAGAATCGCGCAATTTCAGTAATATATTTAGTATATATATTTAGTATAATGGCTTTTAGTTTGAATGCTACATTGTATGAATTTCTCTTCCCAGATTCCATGTTTAACTGCACATTAAGTTAACCACTGAGCATAAGAAGAAACTTACCGGTACTTAAAATAAAATAAAATAAAATAAAATAAATGAAGTAACAAAAAACTAACCTGAATGGAAAAACGTTTAATAATCTGAAAGTGAGAAAAAACGGTGGAATTTATATCAATGATCCGAAAAAGACCCGGCGTTTATTTGAGACCCGGCATTTAATCTATTTTTTACAACTCACCTGGCTTTTATTTGAGATCGGCTTGTATTTGAATACCCGACGTGTATTCAAGATTTTATGGTAAGCAAAAATCTAGGACAAAAAAATAGGTACAGTTTGAGACCAAACTACCCTCCCCAAAAATATATAAAAGAGTACAGATTAAAGCTACAGCAGTGGGAAAACAACCAAGACAACGATTTTGGATAAAAAGAAAAGGTTATCAAATCAAACCTCCAACATCACCAGGGAGGAGAAAACAATAGGCGGAAGGTTCCTACATCTCTCAATATATTATCAAATTCAGCAATGGAACCAACGCGTTCAGTGGAATTCCTTACTACCGTGTAATCATCTGAAATCGTGACTTGCCTATACATCTATTCTACACGTAGTTGAGTCTACTCTCTTGAGTTGCGTGCCCTGTTGACAGAATAAGAAAAAAAAATTATATACATAAATGGGTGAAGGAGAAAGCCATTTGTAATCTCGAATTCAATAAACATTAACTGAGCCAAACGTCTAAATCTTAATAAATCAATAAACAGAACTCAATCATATGCGCAAAGTCACTAATTATTCTTTACACTAAACCGTAAGGCCTTACGTTGCGATATACCACACAAATCTGTGGAAAGAACATTCATACTGTAGTCATGCTTTGTCATGGTCGGGTGGTTCATCTCCTGACAGCAATATCGATTTCTTTAAAGGTACGATGTCCAAGAAATCAAGATGAGTCTCGAAATTTCATGAAGCTCAATATGCTTTATTCAAAAAGACCTATAGGATGCCTACAGCAACCCTAATTTGAATGGGAATAACGTTACATTAGTAAGAATGCATTAGTCTCAACCTTCACTGAATGTTCTGTCGTTGTCAGGGTATGTTCTTCTATCGGTTGCTAGCACTCATTGCCAAAGTCGCAACTTTCCTTTGGTGGCTTTGAAGTATAAGTTCCAGGACTGCTAGCAGTGGGCAGGACAGGAGGAGAGGTCCTTCTTCGTTCTAGTCGGTGGCAGAAGTGGTTGCTTGGCTCTGGCCCGGAGGGGAAATTCCATCTCGGCAAGACTCCAAACCAGACTCCAAGGCTTCTGTCGGGAGGTAGGTCGTTTCTTAGGCGATATTGCCGACCTAACTGCTCATCCTTGTTCGGAAGCATAACAGCTAAACTCGTCAACAATATCACTGTTGGTTGCAACTCACTTGGCATAAGCCACGCACGAACAAAAAGCTTAATTAATAATCAAACAAAGACATTGTTGGGCTAGACTAAGTTTTTGGTAAACAATCAAGAGCTCGAATCGCGAGGACAAGTGAACGATAATATTTTAATAAACAAGGAAAAAAAGGCTTAACATTAAGTTAGGCATAAAATAAATCAAAAATTACAATTATATAAATAATTCTTAAACCAAAAATCCCAAGCTAAAGAGTTCTCAAAAAAAAAACAAACAATTTTTCCATCAAATTCATAAGTAGTAAAGAATTAAAAATCAACCTTAACATTAAATTTCAATTTCTCTTGTGCTAGACACAGAAATAGGGAAATCCGAACAAAAAAACCCCCAAAATCCTTGAAAAAATCGAAAACCTGTATAGCTAACCCTATCCCCAAACATACAATAAATTCCCGAAAATAACGGCAAATCAAAGAAAAAAAAATTCTACCAAAAGTGGGCCCAAGGAAAGAAAAGTGGGACGTTACAATACATACATACATACATACATACAATTATGAAATTTGGCATACTTATTTAGAAGCCCACGTAGAGTGACATATATGACTATTGTGCAATTCCAACAATATTACAAACATACACATCAAATTGATAACCTCTTTTTTTGAAGTCAGTGAAAAATATTAAAAAAAAACTTTTAAGCACATACTTTTTCTTTAAAAAATGCGCTGAAAAGCAAAAAAATGAAATTAAAAAAGTTAAAACTGTGGCAGCACGTTTATTATGAAGTTATAAAACACAAGATTAAAGACTATAAAAAACAGACTTTGATGAAACTTTCACTATCGTCTAGCTATAAGCAGTCCATATCTAGAAAACTACTGAACCGATTTTGATGAAAATTGGACTGTTCCCTAAGTTGAAGATACTTAATCCAATATAAAAAGCAGTATTGCAATTCGATTTCTAGTTTCTGAGAAATACGTGCAGAAAAGTACATACATTACAAAATAGTACATATGTACGAATCGAATTGATAACCTCCTTGAAGTCTGTTAAAAGTGAAAATGCTGCCTGATAAAATAAATACATATGCCCTTTTTTAAAAGGAAAAGCCAAAATTAGCATGGGGGAGTTATAAGAATATTACTAATAATAGAATAGTCGTTGAAAGAGCAAACGGACGACCTAAAACTTTTCACACACTAGTTCCTGTAATTCCTTTATCGCTCAAACTTTATTCCTTTAGAACTACCGTAAATACTCGAGAATAAGTCGCAAAATTTTTACCCAATTTTAAGTGGAAAAAACGGGGGTGTGACGTTTACTCGAGCCTAGCTAAAATTACCTGTCGATGGGCTACCTATCAATGCTGATATAGTTTGTTTCGTTACCAGCTGTTGCCATGTTTGATTGAATAGCAAACAAGTAGTTATTATGTTCTACTTAAATAGATAATAATTTTATAAATTTATTATTAACAGTAATCACCTATAGGAAATTATTTATCTTTGGATAATATCGAGGAAACTATTTTCAAAGGAGATATAATCACGACTTCTCTATAAACTAACTTCGCTTTGCATGCTGCCGTTTTGAATAAATTAACAAACACAGCCACGGAGTTACATTTTGTCCTCTTGAACTTCAAGCGAAATTAACTTATAATATTCGTCACAGCACTTAAATTTTAATCGGTTTTTCTGTATTTATTATTGTTTAATTGACTACATAATATTATTTATCTTTTCTCTTTACCCTTTGTCCCCAACATTTTGGCGGGAAGAGAGAGAGAGAGAGAGAGAGTGCAGCAGTTGTCATGACAGCGGTCACCTCCCGAGACTAAGGGAAATGAGAGCAGACATTCCGGGGAAAAAAACGTGTGAAGAAAAAATTGAGTACAAGCGAATGTGAGAGAGCAATGAACACTCATGTGGCATGTGTTCAAGAGAATGTAACAGCCAAGCTATCAGCATAGCCACGACCGCCTATGATGAGACGGGCACCGCCGGGTAAAAAGCCACGAGGCGCTCGATGTTGATCGGGAATGAGACAGCACAGCAGCGGAGGTGAGTGCGTCGATTTGGGCAGCAGGCATCGCCAGACTCCTTTGTACCTTAGGATAAAGTTCACCCTTTGTTACATTCATTTCATGTTGTGACATTCGTCAATCGCAAAGAATTGCGACTTGTTTGTCCGCCCCCTCGCACGTGGTCCTAATGTCGGCGCCCCTACACGTGGCTATGAGACCCCACACGTCCACTTGGAGCTGCAGCAGAGTTATAGGAAGTTCCAGCAACAACCACCAGGCGGCGAGTGGATCAAGCCGGAGCGCAAACAATCAGGAACTAGATGACACGAGGGGACTGCTGGGTAATGCAGGAGGTGTATATATAGCGGGCGCTGTGGAGAGAAATTCATTCTGATTTGAATTCAGTTATGATTCCTCCAGAAACGATGTCCGACGGCAGTCGTGGCCGAGTCTACCAGATCTTCCAACCGTAAGTACCAGTTTTACCCTTGCATTACCCACTGCCGATCCGTGCTTCGTGAACGTGTCCGGTTTGATATGTATCTAAGACTTTTGACCGCCATGGGGACTCTAGTGACATTATTAATTGATTATTGACTTCAATTATGGTGTGTACTCAGTATCCTTAATTGTAAAGCCAGTAACGTTCTTTTTATGTACAAGAAAACTTTCTTGATAGGTTCAGTGTTTAAGTTATGTTGAATTATCCAAGAAACTGCCATTCTAATTATCCTTTGTATTTTTCAATTTATACTTGTTACATTAAATTTGTTTATTGTTACTTCACGCTTGCCTCTTATTGACCCTTAGTATAAGATAAACTCTTGATATTATTTATCAAGATATCACAATGGCGCCCGAACTAAATTCTTCTAGTGGCGAACACAGTAATTCTCAGATGGCTGTTAAGAGTGACTCTATTGTAGGCTTCACGAATTTGATCCCGACGTTTTCCGGGGACGATGGTTCTATATCCGCGGGTGCATTTTTTGATGCCGTTGATGCCGTCGCGCAAATAGAAGGGTGGCCGGAATCTGTTGTACTATCTGTCGTTTGTTCTAAAGTGAAAAGCAAGGCCGCGACATGTTATAATGAACATGCGTTATCAGAATGTGGCAGCTATGCAGAACTTAAGCAAATCCTCAGTGAGCTCTTTCTGAAACCAGAACATTTAGAGAATGCTGAACTAGAATTTTATCAAGCGAAGCAAAGGGTAGGGGAGGATATTCACAAATATGCAAATCGTTTGCGTCGCCTATTTAGATATATGGCAAAGGCGGACGAAGGCTTTAGCACTCGTAAAAATCAGACTCTCCTTCGGAAGCTAAAAACGACTGTCCGACCAGAACTTAGAATGATATTTCTAGTGAAAAACCCAGAAACATTCGAAAATGCAATCGAAATTGCCGCGCAAGCTGAGAACGTAGGCGTTATCGATCATACGCGGACTTGCACTAATAATGTCGAGGCAACTCATGCTGCTGTCCGTTCGGAAATTCAGAAAATTTCTACTGACCTTACGGCCATGATGGATACTCATATGTCTGAACATAAGGTCATGATTGAGAGACAAAATGCGCAGATGGAGCTGATGAAGAAACAGATCGCCTCATTAGAAAGTAAACAAATGGAAAAATCGCGAAATAGGCCTAAATCAGCACGAAAAAGACAGTGCTGGAAATGCAATAGCCTGCACCATATGTCATATGACTGTAATTTAAAACTACGGGCCGAGATGGCAGCCACAGCTTCGCCCATGCACAACATTTCTAATGAAGTGCTAGCAAAACGCGGGAATAATGACTTATTCTACTTAGAGGTGTGGATAGGGGACATGGCTATCCCCATGATAATCGACACCGGAAGCGAAATTTCACTAATCCATTAAGATACAGTTCAGCAGCTGGGAGATAAAGTGACCCTTATTCCAGAAAACATAATCCTGTCTGGAATAAACAATTCCAGCTCCATAAGCCAAGTAGTAATGGCAAACGTTCGCATAGGGCAAACACACTTTAAAAATCGCCGATTTCTAGTTCATCATTTCAAAGAACGCAAATATAAGGGCATTTTAGGGAGCGACCTTATCAACATGGCTAAGTTCCAATTCAAAGATTTCCCAGGGTGAGGAAGTTGTCACTGCGCAGAACATGGTCATTGATCGTATTACGATGGGCGATCTTGATACCATTACGAAGAGACAGCTAGACGAGATCTTGCACATCATGTAGATAACTTTGCTGAAGAAATAGAAATGCTATCAGGGGTCAGTAACGTGATGGTCAGGTTTGAAATTGACCAGTCTCATCCTGTATTCGTGAGACAGTACCCCATTCCCAAGATTCATCTGAATGCCCTAAAGCAAAAGATAGATTCTTATCTACAGGCCGGTATTATCGAACCGAGCCGTTCGCGATGGAACTCACCCATCCATGTGTTCCGGAAAGATAACGGTGACATACGTGTCACCCTTGACCTGCGCAAGGTGAATAGCATCACCACAGCCCTTGACTACCCCATGCCCAGAATTCATGACATTTTAAATGACTTACATGAATATAATTATTTTAGTGTGTTAGACTTGAATTCTGGGTACTACCAATTACCCATAGCACCTGAGCTTACGCACTGTTTTGCATTTCAGACACCCTGGGGCAAGTATCAGTTGACGCGTATGCCCCAGGGTGCAAAGAACCCTGCTCATACCTTCCAGTCCTTCATGACTGATCTCCTATACGACAAATTGTACCAAAACATACATGTTTTTCAAGATGACGTTCTCATTTACACTAAAACTGAGGAGGAACACCTCGAAGTTCTAAAATAGGTATTGGGAATCTTTAGGAAGAACAATGTCATCATGAAACCTTCAAAGTGTAAGGTAATGATGACCAAGGTGACATATTTAGGACACGTGATCTCGCGTGAGGGTCTTTCCCCTGATCCTGAAAATATTATAGCGATTGCAAAACTAGAGACTCCTAGAACAGTGAAACAAGTGCGCTCATTTATCAGAGCAGCCAATTTTTACCGACTATTCATTAAAGACATGTCTAAGACAATATGTCCCTTAACCAATCTGACCAAGAAAGGCGCAAGATTCGTCTGGTCCCGGGAATGCCAATTAGCATTTGATTTCCTTTTGGCTGCCATCATGAGCCCTCCAGTTCTCATACCCCCGGACTATACCAAATCCTTTCTCCTATACACTGATGCTTCAGCTGAAGGTTTGGGGGCAGTTCTTCAGCAGCAAATAGACCAAGGCATAAGACCGATAGCCTTTTTTAGCACTAAGCTGAAAGGTGCACAAATCAATTACTCGGTAATTGAAAAAGAACTGCTAGCTATGGTTCAAGCACTCAGGCAATTCTGACCCATAGTGCTCGGCTTTCCTATCTCTTTGCTTTCCGATCACAAACTTCTCTCATTCTTAGCGAGCATAGGGCCAATGAACCAACGCCTACTGCGCTGGTCGCTCGAGATTCAAGAATTTGACCTCAGAATCTCTTACATAAAGGGCGAGAGGAACGTTGTCGCTGACTTTCTCTCCTGCCCCCCTGTGCGCGAGTGTAATGGAATCGTCAAAGTGAACAGAAGTAACTGGGATGATGACATAAAGGCTTCTCAGATTTCCGATTCCATGTTTAGTGAGATATACAACTCACTAACTAAAAATAATAATATCCCTTAAAAACTCAGGAAACAGGGAAAATTTAAGATACACAAAGGAACACTAAATTTCCGATTGCTACCCTGTAGAGCAACACCACATTAGTCTAAAAACAATTTTTAATCACCCCCTCCCCTTGAAAGATTTCGAGAAAATGTAGGAGAAAGAGTCACTCAAGGTCAGGTTGGGCTGGACAGGTTGGTTGAGGTTTCTAACACATTTGAATTGCAGTGAAGCACACCTCAGCTAATCTGGCCAGCCCAACCTGACCTAGAGTGACTCTTTCTCGCCCATTTTCTCAAAATCTTTCAAGGGGAAGGGCGTGATTGAAAATTGTTTTTAGACCAATGTGGTGTTGCTGTACAGGGTAGCAATCGGAAATTTTCCTCTATCTGTAATCGTTTTCGAGCTAGCACATGGATAAGCTTAAATTTGGGGGTCAAAGTCAAATTTGAGTGCGGCAATGAATCCCCCCCCCCCATTACATATAACCACACACATCAGATATCGCCATCATGGTTGGTTTGAGATGTCTGCCATGTTACAAGACTTTTTGGACACCCTATATATAGAAATATGGTATAATGGTGTAATATGATTGGATAAAATACAATGAATGGCATGACATATGAGTAATATAGTTTGGGTATAACGAAGGTAGAAGCAAAGTAAACAGCATAGGTGTACGTTGATTGGATAAGAATACAGTGAATGAAAGAAGAGATTGGGTCTATTATAAAAGATAGAAATACACTAACTGAAAATGAACAGAAAAATAACATTTGGATAACAAAAAACTGACATATAGAATACAAAAATTGATAGACATAATTGAATAAAGAAAGATTGATCCATAAAAGGAATATGAAAATAGAATTTATAAAGAGAATTACAGTAAATCTGAGACGGAATTCAGAATGAAAAAAATAACGAAATCCGTTTGACAGTTAAGGAGGTCAGGAGACGAGGTCTTGGCTTTATAATTCTCTATGGATTCCAGAGTTGCAGTTTTAAATGGGTCATTACAAAAGTGCAGAATGGACATCAATGGTAATTATTAGAAACTCATATTCAAGTTGTTTTTGTCCACTGATGGTGAGTTGGTTTGCATAATGGGACTTGCCATTTTTCTTCTATAATGTCATGTTTTTTAAAACAAACTTGAAGTTACGGGATGAAAGTCCTATGTGGAAACTTGTCATAGGCTCACTGGGAGATACACCAGAAAGGGAATATTTGTTTATATTTGTATGGGCAGGAGGGTTCAATGTGCGAAAACAGGGAGGAGGGGAGGGGGGTTGGAAGATCGGAAGGAGATGTGGAGACCAAGCGAAGAAAGGAAATTAGTTAGGCGGGAGAAATGAGGGCCCAGGAAAGGTATAGAAACCCATTTCTTGGGCGGAAATGGGACTGGAGGCTTAGGGCCGAATCATTAGGCGCTGTAAGAGTCGAGTCGAGTAAGGTTTTCTACTCCAGTGACCGCTTTCGAGGAAAGATCTGCCCTCATCTCATCATTAATGCATTATATTGGTGTGTGAAGAGAGGTTGTCACTCCGAATTTCAAGCGGCCAGATTTGGCCACTTGAGGAGCGAATTCTCTACTCCACCTCGCTGATCTAGTGAAACAGCATGGCAGCCATTTCATCGCTTCCTAGTAAAAATGTCATGCCATTGCATTGTTTTTACTTCAGCGCGAAAAACGAACAAGTTATAGAATGCCTTTAATTGAAAGGTATCATTATATCCTTTTGCGAGATACCATCGTATTTAAAAACGTTCTTTTTGAAATGGGGTCCATACAGGAGGAGTTCAAGCGAATAGGGGTGGGTGCAGGGAAGAAAAACTGGTGTGACAAAATTCAGACAATGCGTATTATGTATGCCTTTATTATTTTATAAACATGCATGTATATTTTTAAACTATATGCGCGTTCTAACATTTATGCTATTAAAAATTATTACTATTTTATACGAAACAGTATTATTATTTCATGTATTGATATGAAGCAGTATTTAAAAATGTTTCTCGTTTATTTTATTAAGCTTATGAACTATTAATTTCCTTAATTAGCCTAAAATGAATATTTAAGAAATGTAAAATGATAAAATATATTTAACTATTTAATAATTTATTTAAGGCAAAAAATTTTTGTTAAACAAGCTTTATTTGTGTAGGCAACACTAAACAAAAGATTTTCTTTTCTACTTCCTTGTTTCTCAGAAGTTGCATCACTTCTTTTCATTGAACTATGTCCTCCATTGTTGTTGCCTAGCAACGTGACGCTTTCCATGCGAAAATTTCGTCACTTATGTTAAAAATATCCTCAAATCCATGACTGGTTTCTTCAAGGAAGGGATCAAGCAACACTCATTTGAGGGAAGATGGTAAATGCGTTAACAATTGGAATCTGGGATTTTCGAGAGCCCTTGACCTAATGATTCGGCTCTTAGCCCCTTGCGCTCTGATTTGACCTTGAGTTAGCAGGGTCAGAAGTTTCTATTTAAATGGAGGAAAAATTTCTACGATAGACAGTGCAATAAGCAACATGAAAAAAAACACTATGTATTAAGATATTTGTATGAAATTTTTACAGGATATTAATTAGACATTATACTTTGCATTTTTAGTAGTCAGAATAAGTATGATAACGCTTACATAATCGTCATATGTTTTTTGTTTATATGTTTGGCTATCGAAACTGTTTGGCGTATTTATTTGTTTCGGAAGAAATCATCTCCCAAAATGTATCTGGTAAAATTACAGAAAACACATCTAAAGGTCGGGGATTTGAACCTAATCCGTTTCTGAATCATTACTTTCGCATAAATATCTTTCAATCTTAGACTGCACATGGCGAAGTTCGAAATGAGAATGACAAGCATTAAATTCTTCTCGATTTTTGTGCCACCTATTGAAGATTTTTAAAAACTATAAGTGTATATGAAAGAGAAAGAGATGCAGAATGGTAAGCAATCGCCATCTCATGTTAAAATAAAAAAAGAAAATTGCAGTGGAAACAAACTTCAGAACGAGTCAGACTCGTGGTCTAGCTATAAGGCATTGTACCAGGCATCGAGCCAGACTCGTGTTTAGTAGGCAAGGGGTTAGTGTTGAGGAGGGCAAGTTTTCTGCGACTTAATAGACGGAAAAAGGTGGAGGGAGAAAAACCATTTGTAGAAGCAAGGGATCAGATAATGCGGAATTTAGAGGAACGAGAAGAAGGGTTGAGGGGTAGCTTATGAGCATGGTCTACGAGGAAGCAAATGCATTCAAGTTTATTGGAATATGGGTGTGATGAATAGTGAATTTGGTTACAAAATATGGTAGATTTACAGTAAACAGAAGGCAGAGTGATGAGTGACGGGGTCATTAGTGATGAGAACGTCGAGGAAAGGGATTGACTTGTTAAATTCGGTTTCGGATGTGAAGTGGGTATGGCGGCCTAAGGAAATAAAAACTGTAAAGATGCCAGCAGGGGGAGTAGTGCAGGAATCAAATATTATTAGGATATTGTCAATGAACGGTGGTAAGAGATGATAGTAAAATTAAAAAGGAGGGGGACAAATGGTAAGTTCTACGATTTGGAGATAGACTTTAGAGAGGAAGCTGCTAAGGGGGAAGCCCATTCCTAAGCCAGAGGGTTGAGTGTAGAAGGAATTATTAAAGGTGAGATAGTTTTGGTTGGATATGATGTAGAGAATAGCAAGGAGGTCAGTGGACTCAGTAACAGGGCTGGAAGATGAACAAAGTAAGCGTTCATGGATGGAAAAATTGCTGGGATGGGGACATTAGTGTACAGATTAGTATGTTGAGTAACATGAGGCAGTGGAACTCATTTTGTGTGGAAAGAAAAAATTTTGTTTGTTTGCCGAGAGATGTTGCTAGATGCTTGCATCACTATGCTACGAATGGTTGTTTGGTTTTTATTTGTGTTATTGAATCAGGTAAAACTGTTTTGACGACATGATTGGTTCAACGTGCCAAATAGATAAAACCATGGAATAAATATACTATTTTTTTAATCCCATGATAGAACCAATGTATTTCTATCGCATGCCACGTTTCAAAAAATGTAATGTTTTCATTAAAAAGTGGCAACAACTGGGCAGCTTACCCTATCACAATATTTCTTATACATCACAACGTATCACCATAAATTTTAATCTTAATAACAAAATTTAGATAAAAGTTTGATTCAGGTTTTATTCATATGAGTGCAATTGTAATAACAGATTTAGGCATAAAGATTATTTAGGCTTGAACGAAAAATATTTCTAAATCAGTATTCAACATCCTCAGAGCAAGTGATCCTCCTCCGCAGAGGTATTTCTATAAACAACTTTTATTTCATCAAATAGTAATTTTTAACATGAAACTAGAGTGGCAACTGTAGGACCAAAACACTTTTTTCTTTGCCAGTAGTTGCCACCCTCACTTATTTATAAAAAATTGTAGGTAATTTTTTTCTTTCATGAATTATGTTACCTCACATCTTACTGAACAATATCAGATAATAATATTTGATAACACTAGTCAACAGTGAATTTGCTTCCTAAATAATGTTAACTCTTTTAACTAATTCCAGTATCGGGATTGCAAAAATGTAAATAAAAATTTAGAACCAATCGAGATTTTTTATTTACATTCAGAATATTTACATTACGTGTATTGGACATTACATACTTTAAAACAGAAATAATGCAATATATCGTAATGTTACAGATTGCATCATAATTTTTTGTTATTTCATCATCCCTTGCATGTTTTCTCGAGCGATTGCATCATCCATTCTACTCCATTCTGGAGTCTACATCAGCAATCCGCGTCAAGGAAACTGCCAGTCTGTTAAAAGCGAGAAGATGCTGCTATGTATGCGGAGACATTGTTTTATGTTTACAGAAACGAAGACTGATGAACCATGTTTGTACGGCCTATGAGCTCTATTTTGGTAGCAAGATAGGCAATCAAGATAAACCCTGGGCTCCACACTTTTGCTTCAATACTTGTGCGGTGAACTTTTGTCAGCGGCTAAATGCTAAGGTGGCTTCAATGCCCTTTTCAGTGCCCATGGTGTCCCCTGAGCCAAGAGACCACTCAACTGATTGCTACTTTTGCATGACACCTAAACTGCAAGGAATGAGCATGAAGAAGAGGAAATCATTAATTTACCCTAATATAACATCGGCTAATCGGCCAGTTCCCCATAGCCCAGAATTGCCAGTGGAGTATTGATGATGATGAGGAAGCTTGCGCTTCATCGGAACCTATGGTGGAACCCATGGATGTGTACGGTGGCGTTTTTGTAAACGAAGCAGAAAAAAATTTAAATTTCTTGACTTGTATAATTTAACAATAAATTCACTTAACTTGTGCTTTTTACGAACATCAGTTTCTTAACAGTTTGTTTAAGACAGTGTAACTGATCACTAAGCACTGTTTTTAAATCTACATTAAAACAAAATGTAAGCGGCTAGTTGGTAATTGAATAGTAAACTGCGTTAACAATATATGGAATAATGTATACAAACATTTTCGTTCCCATCGCATGTCACGTTTCATAGAAATGTAATGTTTTCATGAAAAAATGGCAACATCTGGTCAGCTTAGCCTATGCAGATAGGGTCAATGAAGATGAAACTTACCTAGTATCTAGAGATCTGCTGTATCATCCTGCACAATCAGGTCACGTTTTGCCCATTATTTTTGTACAGGAGCTCGTGAATTGCTTAAAGATATTCACGTTTCAATAAAACTTAAGGAGTGTTGTTCTATGATCCTTTCATTACAATAAACTTTTCAAAGATCATCCGATTTCAATAGAAACAATAAAATCTTACCCGAAACCAGTTTATTATGTTTGGATGTAAGCAAGGATTATTTCTTTTTTTGTAGAAGGAAGGGAGGGAGGGGAGTAAACTTCGATGGCGTGACATCTTAAAAGGGGAGGGGTAAGGAAAATATGACATGGGGGAATAGGGGTGATTAAAAAGTTCAGAAATGGCGTGACGTATTTCTTGACGTCCCCTTTCCTGTTCCATTCAAGCACAGTACTGGACAGTCCAAGTAGCAGTATGTGGATGCTTTGTCCTGGTGGATGTACACTCTAGGGGCCATAAAATCGTGGTATATCATTACGATATACTTTTTCCAAGACATTCCTGATAGCAGACGGCATTTATCATTGCTTTAGATCCCATCTTTTTGAGGGTCTGACATCCATTGTAGCTATACTAGCAACCATCATGATTCCTGTCAGAAATTTATAGAGCCCAGCCTCATCCAAGGTGGCTATGTTCTTTCATTTGTCACCTGCCAAATAGTGTTCATACAGTTTTGTGCTGTTCGTACGCCTCTCTGCTATCTGTTTGGCAACAAACCGTGAACTCGTACCTTATGACAACTTTTTAATTTCAAAACTTTAATTTCAATACAGTTTACTAATGTAACAGAGGTTCCAATCTTACTTGCACTGGCCCGTTTTGTTGGCCCGTAAAAACTACTCTTCACTGTTCGAATGTCAGCCTTAGTACCAGAAGAATTGGAAAAGTTGCTTCTAGAAAAATTTTTTCATGCCTTACCCCTCCAGATAGTAATAATTGGAGAAAAAGGGAACTGCACTTAGCCTATAGGACATGTTTGATAGCGACAGCTTAGTGATTATACCATCGGGATGGTAAACCAAAGGTCCCTGGTTTGAATCCAGGCCATGGAGGTTTCTTTACTATTATTCTGAAATATATTTTTAATATCTGGAGGGGTATGAGGTAAAAAAAAATCCTCCAAAGACCCATTTTTCAAATTTTATTATATTTTTTGCCATTTAATATTAAAGATAGTCCTTGCTTATGAACAATGAGCCATGCTGTTACCTATGTTCATAGGACATGCTTGATAACAACAGTTTCTAATGTCCATGGTGGCTTAGCGGTTATAGCATCATGAAGGTAAGCCAAAGGTCCCTGGTTCCAGTCCAAGACATAGAATTTTCTTTACTTTTTTTCTATTAAAAAAATAATAACTTATTAACAAGTTCTTCTATTCAGTTGTAACTGACTGGTTTTAAGTAGAATTAGTTAATGTTGGTTTATATAATTAAATAATTATTGTAACGTAAAGGCAAGCAATATTTGTGCAATCAATAATCTAACATCTAGCAATTCTTGTAGCAAGAATTCTTCGAGTCATTCTTGGTAGACTTTAATTTATGAACATTGTTTGTTTATTTATTTACTAGCTGTTTTACCTGGCCTTGCTCGGGCTTTTTTTGATGAATTGTTCCAATTTCTGTGAATTATTCCAATTCAGAAAAAAAATTCACATAAAAAAAGCTTAGAATTTTTTTAGACAAAATTCGTGTTTTAGATTCTGCTAAAGGGCCGTATTTGGAGACGCCATCCATTTGGAGCTTTTTAAAAGAAATTGTACCGATATACGTGTTTTCACACGTTGGTGTTTTCGTCTTTTCTTACTGGCAGTGATACTTATCAGTAACTTACCTTAGAACTTTCATGTATGAATAATAATAGCATTTTTTTTAATATAATAGCATAATAAAAATCGAATAGCATTTTTTTCTTCTGCATTAATATACAAGGAACACGGAAAAAGTAGAAAAAACATTTATTCATATTTTTAACATACAGTATTAATTTTACAGTACTGTCCACTATAGTGATCATTATGCATCTTTGGACTTTAATCCAATAGAAGGAAAAAAATTCAAACTAGTCTATTGAATCTTACTTTGTGTGAGAAATCTCAAAACTGAGTTATTTCTACATAGCAGCAAATAATAGCTGTCCACTGTAGTGGCCATAATGCAAGAAAGGACAAGAAGAAATGGAGCCAGACACTGTGGACACGTAACGACAAGAATAGCAAGAAACCACTAATCCACATCAAAATTTATTCGAACGAATGCGCATTTCGGCAGCCAAGCCAAGCTGTCGAAATGCACATTCGTTCGAATAAAATTTTGATGTGGATTAGTGGTTTCTTGCTATTCTTGTCGATGCATGAAAGGGTGGCTAAGTCAATATACTCTAATGACAAATGAATGGCCGTTTAATCAAGATCGTATAGTGGTTCAATGCCGTCTGTCTTATTTTTATTTATACAACAAATACAGGTGTTCTTCCTCTTGCTTTGAAGGTCAAGTGTGCACAATTTCATCAAGATCAAAATAAAACTGTAGATTTTTACAAGAGACAAATATACATACGAGGGTTGGGGCATAAGTCATGGCAACCATTATTTTTTTGTGAGAATTCGACCGTGAGTGGAAAATGCGAAATATATAGATGAAAGGACAAGGAATGGAGGAAAGGTATGGACATTTAACAACACGGAAATATTTTGCTCTTCATGTTTATTAAGGTAGTTGATATAAGGTTACAACTTTCATGTTCCAGAATCATTACAGTACACATATCCATTTTAAAGGGCCTGAAAGTAGTCCCCTGAACGTTCACAGTACGCTGCCAACGATGTGACAGGCGCCCATATCATCTGCTTCACCATTTTTCTCACCATGTGGAAATCTGGTCATCTCCTGTTGCACAATATTTGCAATGTCTATTCGTGTCCGAAGCTGTCTACCACGTAATGGTTCCTTACCGTCCGTATAAGGTCAAAATCACATGGAGAAAAGTCCGGAGGTATAGTGGGTGCTCCAATTCTTACCAAAGCCAGCCGAGACTGGCTATATTGATATACGAGCGTTGTTCAACTCGGGTCACATCCATCCTGCACGGCGGTTGACTAAGAACTGATTTAACATTGCAGCAAAAGGAAATCACAGAGCCATCTGGTGTTGTGGAAATATACTATGAATGAACGGTTTCCTCGAGACATATGACATTTTGTGATACCATGCCTTAGCTGTGAGAAAAATAATAGTTGCCATGACTTATGCCCCAACCCTCGTACATACATACATTTTTTACATATAGATTACTATTCTTACAATATATGCTTTCTTTTTTATGAATTAGGTTCAAGATATTGCTTTTTTGATAGGAGGGGAACAGTTTATTTGTTCTTCAAATATCGTTTCAAGAGATTCAGCAGACAGAACAATTATGGCGTGGGATTTAAGATCTGCTGCAGTACTCTCAAATCAAATTTACCAGGTAATGTTTCATACAAACTGTAATTTTACTAATTAAGAAAAATAGAGAAACTTCAGTGTCATATTTCTCTGCAGGAACGTTACACATGTCCAAGTTTGGCAGTTCATCCCTCAGGAGATTGGTTTGTAGCACAGTCCAATGGAAATTATATAGCAGAATTCAGTGCAATTCCTCCTTTTAAAATGAACAAATATAAGCGATTTGAAGACCATGAGGTAATTATACAATATTTATTCTTAATCTTTGTTTCAGTAATGTAAATTTTGAACGGACTATTGTGACATGTAAGATTAATAAGCTCCATGATGATAAATAATAAATCTTCACTGAATAATTTAAGAATTAAAATGCATACAAATAATAAGATGATAATTAATGATGGTCCTCTATAGGTTTGATTTGAACTATAGTTAATCTCACAATTTAAATACTGTATAATCTCAGATATTGGTCGCAAAATTTTGTACCCCATTTTGACTGAAAAAACTGGGGTGCGACCTTTTCTGCTTTTACAGCAGACAACAGGAGGTGGAGATGTGATGGTTTGGGGAGGTTTTGCGTTCAATGGTACTACGAGTTTAGCGATTCTTTCTGGAAGGCAAAATTCTCTGAAATATCAAGAGACTTTAAGTTGTCATTTCTTGTCATTTCTGCAGAATCTGGTTGGAGAAAAAGGCATTTTCCAACAAGACAATGCCAGCGTTCATAGATCAAAGGCAACAAAGGAATGGTTCGATGCAAACAATTTAACCGTCATGAAGTGGCCAGTGAGAAGCCCCGATTTAAACCCAATAGAAAATCTGTTTATGCAAATGGGCAACAGTTTTTGACTGTTGTGGAGTTGCAGGATGCAATTGAGACATACTGGTACAATCTATCACCAGATCTGCTTCAACACCTAATCACATCGATGAAAGATCGTGTATTTAAACTAATCCAGTGTGATGGGAGCATGGATTGAGAAGCAAAGTTACTTGAAACTTAATCACATCAATGATAATAAGTTCTAAAGCTAGAAATCCATAATCAAATATATTACCCTTCAACGGATGCAGCGCAGCAAAGCGCAGCTCGCAGCGCGAGATCTCAACATGGAGCGCACCTGCGGAGCCTGCGATCTCCGATTGGGCTCGGGCCGGGTCACTGATATGTTCGGTCCTCCTTGTTGCGTTCCGTGAGCTTCCCTCTCGGCTGACGTGAGCGATGCAGGTATCCTTTGGAGTGTTCTCCGTACTTGAAATTGTACCCAATGGTTCCTCCTTCTGGACGACTACTCTGCATGGCTCTTCATGCTGTCCCCGCTCGATGTTGCTTAACTTCTGTTTTCACCGTCGTATGCTTCTTTCTTTTGTCAGATGGCTTCTTATTCTTCGGGAATTGATCTGTACGCCTTGAGAAGCGATCTGACACCATCCCCGCCGCTATCCCCCAACAAAAAATTTTCTTTTTTGCTTGCGGCTTTAAGTGTCTGGATAAAGCATCGGCGATGACATTCTTTTCCGCCCTGATGTATGCCAATGTCACATGAAATCCCATCAGGGACTGAAGCACCCTGGTTTGTATTCTCGTGAGAAGCCTTTTTTGTTTTAATAATCGAGACACCGCTTGGTTATCGGTGTAGATCACCGTGGGCACTTGTTGAATGTAGTGGCTCCAACAATTAACTGCGTGATCGACCGCCAATAATTCTCTCTCGTAGTTACTGTGCCCTTGTTCTTCGAATCTCTATTTTCTTGATTCGTATGCAATTGGAAATATCTTGTTATCGTAAATTTGCATAGCTACCAGGCCTATAGCTATTTCAGATGCATCACATAAAACGTGCAATCTCTTTTTGGGGTTGAATATTTTCAATATGGGTGGCCGAATTAGCGCTTCTTTCAGCCTGCAGAAGGCCTCTTTCCTTGCTTCCGTGCAGACAAAAGGCTCTTCTTTCCTAAGCAATTGAAACAATGGCTCTGCAATTTCCGAGTATCGCGCAATGAAATGTCTATAAAATTGTATCGTGCCCAAGAATCCTCTAACTTGCCGGACGTTGGCTGGCGTTGGCCATTTCCTAATTGCCTCTACCCGACGGTTATCACATGATTTGCCTTGTTCCGAGAACTCGTATCCGAGGTATTTCACTCTGGTCATTCCAAACTCACATTTCGTTATTTTTAGAAACAGTCTATCCTTTAGTAACCTTTGTAGCACTTTCTCCGTTAGCTCCCTTAGCTTCTTCAAAGTTTCAGCGTAAATCAGAATGTCGTCGAAGTACGCGATGACACCCTGATCCAGCAGCCCCCATAAGGTATTATTAAGCGTAAGAGCAAATGTGGAGGATGCTCCCTTCAAACCGAAGGGCATTACGAGAAACTCGAACAGTCCTAATCTTGTTTTAAACGTCGTGAGATGTGTCTGGTTTAGATCCATTCTTATCTGGTGGTATGCGTCCATGATATCTAACTTAGTGTAGAAACGAGCATTAGCTAATTTATCCACCAATCCGTCTATTCTAGGCACTGGGTATCGGTTGTCCCTAGTAATTTGATTCATTTTTCTGAAGTCCACATACATTCGCAAACTCCCATCCTTCTTGGTCACAAACAGGACTGGTGAAGCAAAATTAGATGTAGAAATTTTAATTAATTTTTTTTCTAGCAACTTACGTAGTGTCTTTTCCACTTCGGCCTCCTCATTCTGTGATAACTTGTACAGCGGGGCGTTGAGCGGGCTGGACAGGGTTGTTAAGCCGAGCGAATGTTGAACTTGCCTCTTGGGTGGCAGACCTGGGAATAAGCTTTTATATTTTTGAATTAAAGCCTTAAATTTAGGGTGAATATTTTGCAAAGCATTATTAACGTTATTGTATGATACGGAATCTTGTCTTTTTATGAAGACAGCAAACGCCGGCACCTCGGGTTGCTTCGTCAGGGTATGCATAAACTCGACAGCTGACATTTCTTCCACGTCGTCATCTCTAGAAGTCCACTTGACTAAATATAGAACCTTGCCTTTTCGGTTAACCGAGCATGTTTGCGAAGTCCCATGTATTACCGGCTGCTCTTTTCTTAACCAGGGCATACCCAAAACTGCGTCGTAATTGCACATTGCCAATACATTGAATTCTCCGTAGCCCTGATAATTGCCACTGCTAATCTTCAATGTCTCAGTCTCACCTATGATTCCGCATTTCTGACCGGTAATTAATGATGCTTGCTTTTTCTTTACCGTGGCCCTAAGGATGATTTTATTTCTTTGAGCAAAATCTTCATTCAAAAAGTTTTCTTCCGCTCCTGTGTTAATCAAAATTTTCGCTTCGACATTGGCGATTTTTCCTTGGATAATTATTAAGTTTTGCCGATTACCTTGGTCGACGAAGTTAACTTGGGGGCTTCGTTTAATATTAGCCTCCTTCTTTCTACAATTTTTCCTAATATGTCCTTCCGCGCCGCAACGGTAACAAATAATTTTCCTCTTTCTCGAAGCGATCTGGCGTGTGGATACCGCGTCAAGCTCCATCGGGATTTCTTCTTCCTGTGGTTGAACTTCCGGGTCTTGGGTCTGGTGCCACTGCTCCAAATAACTTATCACCACAAAGATGGTTGAAAATTTCTTCATCCTTAATGTGACTCAGACTAGGGGGCAACCCTTCAATAAGCCATAGCAGCTTATCATATTCCGAAGCTTGCTGTATACCTCCTAAGAGTTTACGAAATTAAAGCAAATAGCTAGGCAAGTCATTTTTTTTCATCTTTAAATTTAGAATGTCACGTCTTAATGTCACCTGAGTTTGACCCCTGGTATAGGTCAGCTGAAATTGTTCCTCAAAGTGTCTCCATGTAAGAGCGGGTTGTTGAATCATAAGGTTGGCCAGCCATTCCAGTGCGTCACCTTTCATTGCGCTTGGCAGGATCCTGACGCAATTATCCAAAGCCAAATTTTTACACCTTACGATCATCTTGAACGTCTTTAAAAAACTGTCTGGATCTTCGCCTTTCTTCCCTTCAAATACCGGAAATTGCATCATTTCCAACGCCTTGAGATCCATGATAAAAATTTGAAAATATAACTCACTACACCGACGTTTTTCTCTATCAGTCCACACTCCAGATTCCACTGTTCTTTTTAATACTTTAGTCCTCAGCACCTCACCCTCTTTACTTCTGAAGCACCGACTGGAACAGTTCCTAACTGAAGAAGAAAAATACAGTAAAACGATTAAACGTAGCACAAATTTCATTCACCATACCTTATCCAAAACACAGTTCTGTAGTGGAAGCGTATTAGTTCATGGCGTTGCACAGTTTGCTTACCAAGCACCTCCCCCTCTCTTAAACGACTTTTTCTTAAAAGATTTTGACTTTTGCAAGATGATGTGAAAGAGAAGGGAGGAGGCGGTAAAGTAGATAAATAATACGTTTAATCGTGCTCAACAAAAATTTGAAATACAAAATTGTAATTATTGTAAATTCAATGATGATTAATCCCTGGATGAAACGACTGCAAGACTTGAGTATACATTTGATGTCTGTAGCCTGCGCATCCTAATCTTGATGCCCATCCAGTTCCTGTGGGAATGTAGTAAGGCGTCGGGTCAGTCCTAGACCTATCCTTTCGTCGTTTGTTTGAGATTTCGAGTGATGACCTCTCAGTGCCTGGTCGTAAGTTCCTGTCGAAATCTTCTGCATAGAAATAAAAAGCAAATCGAACAACTAGGATTAGCAGAGTTAATTTCCACCTTGTTAATTAAAGAGCTTATCCATTCCAATGAGAGCTTAGAGTCCGTATCTGATCGACACTTAAAAAGGGAGCATGGATTGAGAAGCAAAGTTACTTGAAACTTAATCACATCAATGATAATAAGTTCTAAAGCTAGGAATCCATAATCAAACATATTACCCGTCAACGGATGCAGCGCAGCAAAGCGCAGCTCGCAGCACGAGATCTCAACGTGGAGCGCACCTGCGGAGCCTGCGATCTCCGATCGGGCTCGGGCTGGGTCACTGATATGTTCGGTCCTCCTTGTTGCGTTTCGTGAGCTTCCCTCTCGGCTGACGTGAGCGATGCAGGTATCCCTTGGAGTGTTCTCCGTACTTGAAATTGTACCCAGTGGTTCCTCCTTCCGGACAACTACTCTGCACAGCTCTTCGTGTTTGATTAGATTTGGGTTCGGTGGCTTCAGCGTTCCAAAGCGGGGCAATCCTTCGTCTTCCTCGATATTGGAAGAGAAATTATTAATTAAATCAATTTCAGAATTGATACGACCTGCTTTAGTTCTGTTTCCTCGATACGGCTGAGGTGCTTGTCGACGTTGAGGAGGCTAGGTTCTTCCTTGGACGGCTTTCCTCTTGTAACTCCAAATTACAAAGCAATGGATTACTAGCGTACCTTCTTTTCCTCCGAGAACGATTTCCACGGGAGTTCACCTTGGCTCGCAGTGGCTGATGGCTGCTATGCTGGGCCTGACGTTTACCCTCTGAGTTCCTGGGGCAAATGTTCCTCGTCTTCGGCGCCAATACCTCTACTCGATTCCAGGCTGTTCGCTGTCCTTTCCATTCATTTGGCTTTGTCGGGGCTCGTCCTCGTTTCTTGCTGTTGGAGCTGGAGCAGATGGTATTTGCTCCAGCGAACACCCTTAATGAGATGGATGATCAGGGTGCTCAAGCGCACATGCCTAACGTGATAGTCGTGAAGCTTTTTACCGGATTCTACACGTTAATAAACGCTTCGATTTCGAGGCTCGTTTAACCACCAGTAGGTCATCAGAAGTCCAAGGGGAACGTAAAAAGATGTGCATAATTATTATTAAGGTCCCCTCCGATGACCTCACAAAGGCGTTTAGATGACGTGAAACGCCTTTTGAAAACTAAAGGACCTAACTGATACCATTCTAATAGGAGGAAGGACCGTAGATGTACAGAACCTTTTTTCCACGTGGATGACGGTGTGGAAAAGGTCCCCCTCGATCTGTCCACTCTTGCTGACCAGAGTTCTTTATTAAGAAACATAATTGGTACTGCTAGATCCAAGTGTAATGAATCACCGGTGGAGTCATACATCAGGAATCGCACAAACGAATAGGAGATCTTGGGTAAACTAAAATGATGACACAGACGATTCCAGATGGACTGAGGAAAAAGCACTCGAAGAATATATGCTGAATAGTCTCTGCAACACCACAATATCAACAACCAGCAGATCTGACCACCCTCCATAGATGAAGACGTTGGAGGACGTAAAATTCGTAGTGCAGCAACCGCCATTGGATGGAGAACACGGTTCCGTCAAAGGCAACAGTTTTTAATGCCTTTAAAAAGGCTGACCACGGATAATCTGGGCGGAGGCGAAAGATGTTGGTGGTCTCGTCCTGGTCAGACTGCTGGAAGAACCAAGACAGACACAAATGACCCCAGTCTTGGTGGTGTAAATTGCGCAATGCTGGTAATATTGTCAATAAGTCCCCTTGAAGCTGATGGTATAAACTTGGGTGACGCACATTAGTAGTTATTGGCAGCAAGGGTGGCAACGGTATCCTATTCACTTTGAAGAATACCCGAAGGTAAACAAACACAAAGTTCGCCCATAAAGGTGGGGGGAAAAGAAAAACACGAATCATTGCAGCAAGCCTTGCTGCAATGAGATAACGCCAAATCTCGGGCAGGCTTAACCCTCCCCTTTCAAAGGGAGTGAAGAGAAACTCTGCCCGAACTGGATGACGGTGCACAGAACTCCCCCACTCATAATTTACACTGCGAACTTTGCGAAGAAGTTCTACCGATGGTAAAGTGAATAGGCATTTAGCTGTCAACTATGATATTATATGTGTTTGCACAACCCGCACCTTGACAAGCATTGATGTGGCAAAGTAAAATTTCCTGTCAATGCGGGCAATACACTTATCCACCACTTGCTGCCAATGGATTGAGTCCATGTCCGGGAGAAACGAAAATATAAAGCCGAGCACTGTGATCTGGCCACACCATGTTATTGGGAATGATTTGAGCTTGTCGATTGTCCATTTCCCAATAGCAATTCCTTTCGACTTGACGAGGTTGATGGTACTCCCCGTCGAAGTGCTGAAGAGATCGAAGGTTTCCTTGCAACTGCTCAGGGAATATGAGTCCGAAGCAAACAACACGACGTCGTCGGCATAAGCTAATGTCCTGATGTTGATGGACGCAGCAGGAAACTCATATCCTCGAACCTCTGGGTGGCAGTTCAAGAATTGCAGTAATGGCTCCAAATAGAAGATGTACAGGAGAGGTGATAGAGGACATCCCTGCAAGACACCTTTTAGGAGTTCGAAAGTAGACGATGTGGAGCCATTAACCGCCACACATGATGTGGCCGATGCATACAGTGAGGAAATAATCACAGCAAAAGTCTGAAGATGAAGCTGGTGAAACATTTGGAATAGAAATTCGTGATTCACCTTGTCAAACGCTTTTTCCTGGCCGAGATTTAACACTGCAAGAGATTGTTGACGAACTTGCGCGTCTTCCATTACACACCGAATGGTAATAAGATTGTCTGTCATCCTGCACGTTGGAATTGAGCAGGATTGACCCAGATCAAAAAACTCGTCGGCAATGAGTTTGAGCCGTTGCTGGAACACCCCAGTGAAGATTTTGTAGTCCGTATTGAGTAATGTAATCGGTCTCCACTGGGTCGCGAGTTTTGTATCCGGACATTTAGGAAGAAGGATGATTTTCCCTACAGTAAATTCCGGTGTGATACAAGACGGGTCTTGGATGATTGAATTAAAGACTCGTACCAGCAAAGGCCCAAGAAGTTTCCACGATGAATTGAAAAAGGAGTAAGGTATGCCATCTAAGCCCGGGCTGGACTGATAACGGCCGTCTGCTGAGAGAAACTTCTTGACTTCATTTTCGGTGAAGGGACGTGTTATAAACGAATCGGATTCCACAGAAAAAGGTCACAATGCCTCTATCCACTGCTTCGTGGTGTCTGACGGAATGATTGGATGGCTAAAAAATGATGAAAAGTGAGAGTGAAAGGCTGATAAGATGTCGGCATCAGATTCCACTTCCTCACCCTCCACCATTAAACGATGACAATGTTTATTGTTAGCCCGACGCCTCTCCTCAGCGAAGGCTGCCGATGACATGTGCCTGACGTCAGCTGCCCGGGTAAGTTTGGCCCTGAGTGCTGCGCCGGCAGCTTTCCGGATCATTAGAGCGTTTATTTCGCTCTTCACCTGTTGAATTTCAGCCTGAAACTCCTCCTTAGGGGTGGAACAACGGAGGAGTCGTAGTATTTCCTGCAGCATGAGGAGATAACGATGACAACGTCTGGCTGCATCCAATCCAATCTTCCGGAAGAATTTTTTGATTTTATTTTTAAAGTTCAACTACGATTCAAGCATAGGAGGCACATTGTGGAGATGTTTTTCCACAAACTGAACGAACATTCCCCGGTACTCTTCATTGTCGAGCAGAAAAACGTTTAGAAACCAGTTCTTATTGGTGACTTGATCTGCAGCAATTGCCGGAGAAACAAATGGAGGATCCCACGACCACAAGATGGCACTCTTGTCGGAAAATGCACAAGGAATAACCTCCATTGTTGCAGCTGCACCAGCAAACACATTGTCGACCAAAAAAAGATCAAGTCGCGATGCCACAGTGGGTCCTCGATGAAATGTGAACCCACTAAGATCACCACGAGAATTAACAGGCCATAGATCAAACAATGCATTTTGCTGGCACAGGCGATGCACATGTCCAGACGAAAAGATGTTGTCTGCGTCTGGATGACAGTTAAAATCACCAGCAATCACTACACAATATGATGAACACAGATAAACTTATAGGTCGTTGAAAAAGTCACGTTTCTCTGCACTCCTACGCGGAGCATACACGTTAAACAATCAGAATTGAAATTTAGAAGATGTAATGTCTAAAGATATTACCCTGCACTCGCTGTTCCACAAATAATTCGACACCTGAATAGAGGGGTTGAAGATGATAGTTGCAACCCCTTGCCCAAACGGTGACGAAGAGTTAATAAAAAATTGTCCACGAGGGAATTGTCTGCGTAGGCCGGGTAGATCGTACCATACTTGTGAAGGATCAAGTTTCACTTGTTGAAGCACAAGTATGTCCGGCCTGTACAGGGCAATAAACGTCGATAAAACCGATTGCTTAAAAGACGAACCCAGGGAACGCATGTTCAGTGAGATGACCTTCATTGTAGAATCACGTTGCTGGCTCTTGACACTTCTCCGAAGGAGACTGGAGCTTCACAGAAGATGGTGGACGCTCTGTCGACTTCCGCCTCGGAGATCGAAACGACGAAGAAGAAGTGCTGCGATGATGGCTCTCGCAGCTGTCTCGCTCGGTAGAAGAAGAAGCAGCAACGCCGTCCCTTCTGCTGTGATGCCGTCTGGTTTGTGCCTGCGAGATTTGCATGTTGTCGCAGGCACGTCCCGCTGTGATGAAGCTGATGATCTTAAATTCCCAGCTGAAGATGACACCGAAGCAGACGTAGGCGCACAGGCGATCCGTAGTGGCTGCGAAGTTGATGTCTTCGCAGGCGAAGGAAAGGCTGGAAATTCTTCCTCCGGAAAGATGGATTCGGATAGTCCTGAGACGTCTACATCTTCTTCTGCAGAGCTCACCTCCTCAACTATCGAGATGTCGCTTGATGGCTCAGGGAAGGGGGCGCCATCTGGGATCTTCGATGGGGGAGGGAGTGTGCGGAATCACCTCCCTCGGTTTATCTGATAGTGGCGCTGGAGGCGGTGGCATCTCCTTCCTAGACTCCATAGGCGGCGGAGATGGCGTCGTATGCTGCCTTCGAGGTGGGCGCGAAGGTGACGTGGCTCTGTTCGGCTCTGTTGACTTGGCCGGTGATGTCATCTTTGGAGGTTGCTGGGGAGACACCCCTTTAGGCGATGATGGAGCTGCTGGTGATGCAAACGTCCTCTCCGGGCACTGGTGAAATTTATTGACTACTTTGTTACAGTAGTCACATTTCACCAAGAGAGGTCAGTCTTTCCTGACGTGAGCCGTCTTTATGCAGTACCAGCAGCACTGCCTTTGACCTTTGTAAGAGACGGAGACACTATCTCCGCGCATTACAACATCTTTAGGAATGTCTCTATTTAAGTCCATGTAGACTATGATGTCACATGTTCTTTGAAGCGGAGAATCTGGGTGCTGAGGATACGAAATCCTATGCACCACACCATAGTCCGACATGAAACCTCTGAGGTATTTCTCAGTCATCAGCGGCGGTGCTCCCCGGATGCAGACTGGTAAATATCCGGGTTCAGCATAACTCAGGTGGACGGTGGTCTGCCCAACCTTGATAGTATCAGCAGACACAATACGGTCTGCCACCTTACGCTGCCTACAGAGCATCCTCGACTCAGTCGGGGTAAGCCTCTGTAGGACTAAAACAGCGGGATCGCCAGATGGGAGAACAGCAGGTATACTCGTTTTGGAGTTTAACTCCTTCATGAACATGCCGATGGAAAAAGGCCCGTCGGCAATCATATTCGCCATGTTCTCCATGGTGAATAATAAGAGTCACAAAGAGTTCGGGGGGGTGGGGGGTGAATAGTCCCCCGGGGTTACCAGAGGGAGGGTCACAAGAGTCACAAGGTTATTCACGCGCGCGTTGAAGATGACTACATGTGGCGTGAATAAGCCTAAATCCAAGAATAGAGTCACTTACACGCACAAATTCGAAGCACTAACACTGTCGAGGCTCGTTCTCGTCTGTTGGAGCTGGAGCAGATGTTATTTGCTCCAGCGAACACCCTTAAATAGATGGCTTAGCAGGGTGCCCAAGCGCACATGCTTAACATATGTGAAGCCTCTAAAACGCTTGTACACGTTATTAAATGCCTCAATTTCGAGGCTCGTTATTCCACCGGAAGGTCATCAGAAGTCTAATGGGAACGTGTATAGATGTATATAATATTTATTATGGTCCCCTCCAGTGACCTCACAAAGGCGTTTAGTTGTAGGGTAACGCCTTTTAAAAACCAAAGGACCTAGCCGATACCATTCCAAGAGGAGGAAGGACCGCAGATGTGAAGAGCCTTTTTTCCACGTAGATGACGGTGTGGAAAAAGTCCCCCTCGCTATGTCCACTCTTGCTGACCAAAGTTCTTTATTAAAATACATAATTGGTACCGCTAGATCCAAGTTTAAAGAATCACCGGTGGAATCATCCATCAGGAATCACACAAATGAGTAGGAAAACTTAGGTAAACCATAATGTTGACACAGACGATTCCAGATGGATTTGGCAAACGAGCACTCGAAGAATATATGTTCGATTGTCTCTATGATGCCACAATGTAGACAACCAGCAGATCTAACCACCCTCCATAGATGAAGACGTTGGAGGGAGTAAAATCCGTGGTGCAGCAAACGCCATTGACAAGAAAATACAGTTCCTTCAAAGTCAACAGATTTCAATGCTGACCACGGATAATCTGGGCGGAGGCGAAAGATGTCGGTGGTCTCGCCCTGGTCAGACTGCTGGAAGAACCAAGACAGACGCAAGTAACCCCAATCTTGGTAGTCTACATTGTCCAACGCTGGTAAAATTGTCACTAACTCCCCTTGGAACAGATGGTACATATTCGGGTGACGCACATTAGTAGTTATTGGCAGCAAGGGTGGCAACGGTATCCTATTCACTTTGAAGAACACTCGTAGATACATAAACACAAAGTTCGCCCACAAAGGTGGGGGGAAGAGAAAAACACGAGTCATTGCAGCAAGCCTTGCTGCAATGAGGTATCGCCGGATCTCGGGCAGGCCTAACCCTCCCCTTTCAAAGGGAATGAAGAGAAACCCTGCCCGAACAGGATGACGCTGAACAAACCTCCCCCACACACAATTAACCATAGCACTGCGAACTTTGTGGAGCATGTTTGCTGGTGGTAAAGTGAATAGGCACTTAGATGACAACAATGATAAGATGTAGGTCTGCACAAACCACACCTTGACAAGCATTGATGTAGAAAAGCAAAAATTCCTGTCAAGGTGGGCAGTGCACTTTTCCACCACTTGCTGCCAATGAATAGAGTCCGTGTCCGGTAGAAAAGAAAATATAAATCCAAGCACTGTGATCTGACCACACCATGTTATTTTGAAGGACTTGAGCTTGTCGATCGTCCATTTCCCAATCGCAATTCCTTTCGACTTGACGAGGTTGATGGTACTCCCCATCAAAGTGCTGAAGAGATCGAAGGTTTCTCTGTAAATGCACAGGGAATACGAGTCCGAAGCAAACAACACGACGTCGTCGACGTATGCTAATGTCTTGATGTTGATAGACGCAGCTGGTAACTCATATCCCCGAACCTCCGAGTGGCGGTTCAAGAACTGGAGTAATGGCTCCAAATAGAAGATGTACAGGAGAGGCGATAGAGGACACCCCTGCCTGACACCTTTCAAGAGTTTGAAGGTAGACGAAGTGGAGCAATTAACCGCCACACATGATGTGGCCGATGCATACAGTGCAGAAATTATCACAGCAATTAACCGAAGATGAAGCTGGTGAAACATTTGGAATAGAAATTCGTGATTCACATTGTCAAATGCTTTTTCCTGGTCGAGACTTAACACAGCAAGAGTTTGTTGACGCACTTGCGCTTCTTCCATTACACACTGAATAGTTATAAGATTGTCAGTCATCCTGCGCGTTGGTATTGAGCAGGAGTGGCCCGGATCAAAAAACTCGTCGGCGATGAGCTTAAGCCGCTGCTGGAACACCCCAGTGAAGATTTTGTAGTCTGTATTGAGTAATGTAATTGGTCTCCACTGGGTCACTAGATTTGGATCCGTACATTTAGGGAGCATTATGGTTTTCCCCACAGTAAAATCCGGTATGATGGAAGATGGGTCTTGAATGATTGAATTAAAAACTCGCACCAGGAGAGGCCCAAGAACTTTCCACGACGAATTGAAGAAGGAATATGGTATGCCGTCTAAGCCCGGGCTAGACTGATGACGGCCATCTGCCGAGAGAAACTTCTTGACCTCATCTTCGGTGAAGGGACGTGTTATAAACGAATCGGATTCCACAGAAAAAGGTCTCATTGCCTCACTCCACTGCTTCGTGGTGTCTGACGGAGTGATTGGATGGCTAAAAAATGATGAAAACTGAGAGTGAAAAGCTGATAAGATGTCGGCATCAGATTCCACTTCCTCACCCTCCACCAATAAACAGTGACAATGTCTATTGTTAGCCCGACGCCTCTCCTCAGCGAAAGCTGCCGATGACATGTTCCTGACGTCAGCTGCCCAGGTAAGTTTGGCCCCGATTGCTGCGCTGGCAGCTTTCCGGATCATTAGAGCGTTTATTTCGCTCTTCACCTGTTGAATTTCAGCCTGAAACTCCTCTTTAGGGGTGGAACAACGGAGGAGTCGTAATATTTCTTGCAGCATGAAGAGGTAACAATGAAGACCTCTGGCTACATCCAATCCAATCTTCCGGAAAAATTTTTTTATTTTAGTTTTAAAGTTCAACTACGATTCAAGCGTAGGAGGCACATTGTGGAGATGTTTTTCCACAAACTTAACGAACATTCCCCGGTACTCTTCATTGTCGAGCAGAGAAACGTTTAGAAACCAGTTCTTATTGGTGACTTGATCTGCAGCAATTGCCGGAGAAACAAATGGAGGATCCCAAGACCACAAGATGGCACTATGGTCGGAAAATGCGCAAGGAATAAGAGTGCACCAGCAAACACATTGTCGACCAATAAAAGATAAAGTCGCGATGCCACAGTGGGTCCTTGATGAAATGTGAACCCACTGAGATCACCACGAGAATTAACAGGCCATAGATCAAACAATGCATTTTGCTGGCACAGGCGATGCACATGTCCAGACGAAAAGATGTTGTCTCCGTCTGGATGACAGTTAAAGTCACCAGCAATCACTACAGAAAATGATGAACACAGATAAACTTGTAGGTCGTTGAAAAAGTCACGTTTCTCTGCACTCCTACACGGAGCATACACGTTAAACAATCAGAATTGAAATTTAGAAGATGTAATGTCTAAAGATATTACCCGGCACTCGCTGTCGCAAAAATAATTCGACACCTGAATAGAGGGGTTGAAGATGATAGTTGCAACCCCTTGCCCAAACGGTGACGAAGAGTTAATAAAAATTGTCCACGAGGGAATTGTCTGCGTAGGCCGGGTAGATTGTACCATACATGTGAAGGATCAAGTTTCACTTCTTGAAGCACAAGTATGTCCGGCCTGTACAGGGCAATAAACGTCGATAAGACCGATTGCTTAAAAGACGAACCCAGGGAACGCACGTTCAGTGAGATGACCTTCATTGTGGAATCACGTTGCTGGCTCTTGACACTTCTCCGAAGGAGACTGGAGCTTCACAGATGTTGGTGGAGGCTCCTTCGACTTCCGCCTCGGAGATCGAAACGAGGAAGAAGAAGAAGTGCTGCGATGATGACTCTCGCGGCTGTCTCGCTCGGTAGAAGAAGAAGCAGCAACGCCGTCTCTTCTGCTTTGATGCCGTCTGGGTCTGTGCTTGCGAGATTTGGATGCCGTCGCAAGCACGTCCCGCTGTATTGAAGCTGATGACCTTGGATTCCCAGCTGATGATGACACCGAAGCAGACGTAGGCGCACAGGCGATCCGTAAAGGCTGCGAAGTCGTTGTCTTCGCAGGCGGAGGAAGGGCTGGAAATTCTTTCTCTGGAAAGATGGATTCGGATAATCCAGATGCGTCTACATCTTCTTCAGCAGAGCTCACCTCCACGACCATCGAGATGTCGCTTGATGGCTCAGGGAAGGGGGCGCCATCTAAGATCTTCGATGGGGGAGGTGTGTGTGGTATCTCCTCCCTCGGTTTATCAGATAGTGGCGCTGGAGGCGATGGCATCTCCTTCCTAGATTCCGTAGGCGGCGGATATGGCGTCGTACGCTGCCTTCGAGGTGGTCGCGAAGGCGTCGTGGCTCTGCTCGGCTCAGGTCGCTTGGTCGGTGATGTCATCTTTGGAGATCGCTGGGAAGACATTCCTTTAGGATGTCTGGAGCTGCTGGTGATGCAAACGTCCTCTCCGGACACTGATGAAATTTGTTTTACTACTTTGTGACAGTAGTCACACTTCTTCAGAAGAGGACAGTCTTTCCTGACGTGAGATGTCTTTTTGCAGTACCAGCAGCACTGCCTTTGACCCTTGTTAAACACGGAGACTTTATCTCCGCGCATTACAACCTCGGTTGGAATGTCTCTATGTAAGTCCATGTAGACTTTGATGTTGCCCGTCTTTTGAAGAGGAGAATCAGGGTGCTGAGGGTACAAAACCCTATGCACCACACCGTAGTCGGCCATGTAACCTTTGAGATACTTCTCGGTCATCAGCGGAGATGCACCCCGGATAACGACTGGAACATATCCGGGTTCTGCATAACTCACGTGGACGGTGGTCTGCCCAACCTTGATAATATCAGCAGACACAATTCGGTCTGCCACATTACGTTGCCTACAGAGCATCCGCGACTCAGTCGGGGTAAGCCTCTGTAGGACCAAGACAGCGGGATCGCCAGACGAGAGTACAGGAGGAATACTCGTTTTGGAGTACAACTCCTTCATGAACATGCCGACGGAAAAGGGCCAGTCGGCAATCATATTCACCATGTTCTCCATGGTGAATATTAAAAGTCACAAAGAGTTCGGGGGGGGGGGGGATGAAATCTTCCCCGGGGTTGCCGGTGGGAGGGTCACATAAAAGTCACACAAAGATTCCACGCAAGCTAAAGTTGGATGGCTGCTGCGTGAAAATCTTTAAAGTCTAAAGTCACTTACACTGATTGAGGGCACTTAACGATACGGAGTCGGACGTTTTTCTCCGGCATGCGACTTCGTCGGGGATTGTACTCGCACAGTTGGAGCTGGAGCACATGGCGTTTGCTCCAGCGAACACCCCTAAAATGATATAGTAGCAGGGTGCTCAGGCGCACATATCTAAAGCGTAATAATCGTGAAGCCTTTTATAGGCTTCTACGCCTTAATAAACGCCTCAGTTTCGAGGCTCGTTTTTCCACCAGAAGATCATCAGAAGTTTAAGGGGAACACGAAGTGGTGGACATATTTATCGTTATGGTCCCCTCGGAAGACCTCAAAAAAAGCGTTTGGATGTTGCGAAACGCCTTTTGAATACTAATGGACCTAGGCGATACCATTCCAAGAGGAGGAAAGACCGCAGATGTGATGATCCTTTTTTCCACACAGATGACTGTGTGGAAAAAATCCCCCTCGCTCTATCCACTCTAGCCATCCAAAGTTCTCTATTCATGAACATGATAGGTATCGCTAGATCCAATTTCAATGAATCACCGGTGGAGTCATCCATCAGGAATCGCACAAACTGGTAAGAAATCCCAGGCAGATTGTAATGAAGACAAAGCCGATTCCAGATGGATTGCAAAAACTTTGCACACGAAGAATATATGACCTATGGTTTCGATGATGACACAATGTAGACAACCAGCAGATCTGACCACCCTCTGTAGATGAAGACGTTGGAGGGAGTAAAATCCGTGGTGCAGCAATCGCCATTCAATGGAGAACACAGTTCCATCAAAGGCAACAGATTTTATTGCCTTTAAAATGGCTGGCCACGGATAATCTGGGCAGAGACGAAAGATGTCGGTAGTCTCGCCCTGGTCAGACTGCTGGTGAAACGAAGACAGACGCAGATAACCCCAATCCTGGTAATCTTGTTGTCGCAAAGTTGGTAAAATAGTCACTAGGTCCCCTTGGAAAAGATGGTAAATAATCGGGTGACACACTTTAGTAGTTATTGGCAGCAAGTGAGGTAACGGTAACCTATTCACTTTAAAAAACACTCGTAGGTAAACAAACACAAAGTTCGCCCACAAAGGTGGGGGGGGGTAAGAAAAACACGAATCATTGCAGCAAGCCTTGGTGCGACGAGGTACCGCCGGATCTCGGACAGGCCTAGCCCCCACCCCTTTCTAAGGGAATGAAGAGAAAACCTGCCCGGATAGGATGACGTTGAGTAGAACTCCCCCACACACAATTAACAATGGAACTGCAAACTTTGCTCAGCATTTTTGCTGATGGTAAAGTGAATAGGCACTTTGCAGACAACAACGATAGAATATGAGTCTGCACAAACCGCACCTTGACAAGCATTGACGTGGAAAAACAAAAATTCCTGTCAAGGCGGGCCATACATTTATCCACCACTTGCTGCCAATAGATTGAGTCCATGTCCGGTAGAAATGAAAAAATAAAACAAAGCACTGTGATCTGACCACACCATGTTATTAGGAATGACTTGAGCTTGTCTACTGTCCACTTCCCAATCGCAATTCCCTTCAACTTGACGAGGTTGATGGTACTCCCCGTCGAAGTACTGAAGAGATCGAAGGTTTCTTTGTAAATACTCAGGGAATATGAGTCAGAAGCAAACAACAGAACGTAGTCTGCATAAGCTAATGTCCTGATGTTGATAGACCGGGTGGCGGTTCAAGAACTGAAGTAATGGCTTTAAGTAGAAGATGTACAGAAGAGGCGATAGAGGACACCCCTGCCTGACACCTTTCAAGAGTTCGAAGGTAGACGAAGTGGAGCCATTAACCGCCACACATGATGTGGCCGATGCTTACAGTGAAAAAATGATCACAGCAAAAGTCCGAAGATGAAGCTGGTGAAACACTTGGAATAGAAATTCGTGATTCACCTTGTCAAACGCTTTTTCCTGGTCGAGACTTAACACTGCAAGAGTTTGATGAGAAACTTGCGTTTCTTACATTACACACCAAATAGTAATAAGATTGTCTGTCATCCTGCGCATTGGAATTGAGCAGGATTGGCCCGGATCAAAACACTCGTCGGCGATGAGTTTAAGTCGTTGCTGGAACACCCCAGTGAAGATTTTGTAGTCCGTGTTGAGTAATGTAATCGGTCTCCACTGGGTCACGAGTTTTGGATCCGGCACTAAGGGAGTAGGATGATTTTCCCTATAGTAAATTCCGGTGTGATGGAAGACGGGTCTTGAATGATGGAATTAAGGACTCGCACCAGGAAAGGCCCAAGAAGTTTCCACGAAGAATTGAAAAATGAGTAAGGTATGCCGTCTAAGCCAGGGCTAGACTGATGACGGCCGTCTACCGAGAGAAACTTCTTGACCTCATCTTCGGTGAAGGGACGTTTTATAAACAAATCGGATTCCACAGAAAAAGGTCTCAATGCCTCTATCCACTGCTCCGTGGTGTCTGACGGAGTGATTGGATGGCTAAAAAATGATGAAAAGTGAGAGTGAAAGGCTGATAAGATGTCGGCATCAGATTCGACTTCCTCAACCTCCACCATTAAACGATGACAATGTTTATTGTTAGACCGACGCCTCTCCTCAGCGAAAGCTTCCGATGACATGTTCCTGATGTCAGCTGCCCAGGTTAGTTTGGCCCTGAGTGCTGCGCCGGCAGCTTTCCGGATCATTAGAGCGTTTATTTCACTTCTCACCTGTTGAATTTCAGCTTGAAACTCCTCCTTAGGGATGGAACAACGGAGGAGTCGCAATATTTCTTGCAGCATGAGGAGGAAACGATAACGACGTCTGGCTGCATCCAATCCAATCTTCCGAAAAAATTTTTTGATTTTAGTTTTAAAGTTCAACCACGATTCAAGCGTAGGAGGCACATTGTGGAGATGTTTTTCCACAAACTGAACGAACATTCCCTGGTACTCTTCCTTGTCGAGCAGAGAAACGTTTAGAAACCAGTTCTTATTGGTGACTTGATCTGCAGCAATTGCCGGAGAAACAAATGGAGGATCCCACGACCACAAGATGGCACTATGGTCGGAAAAGCACAAGGAGTAACCTCCATTGTTCCAGCTGCACCAGCAAACACATTGTCGACCAAAAAAAGATCAAGTCGCGATGCCACAGTGGGTCCTTGATGAAACGTGAACCCACTGAGATGACCACTAGAATTCACAGGCCATAGATCAAACAATGCATTTTGCTGGCACAGGTGATGCACATGTCCAGACGAAAAGATGTTGTTGGCGTGTGGATGACAATTAAAATCACCAGCAATCACTACAGGAAATGATGAACACAGATATGCTTGTAGGTCGTTGAAAAAGTCACGTTTCTCTGCACTCGTGCACGTAGCATACACATTAAGCAATCGGAATATGAATTTAGAAGATGTAATGTCTAAAGATATTACCCTGCACTCGCTGTCGCACAAATAATTCGACACCTGAATGGAGGGGTTGAAGATGATGGTTGCAACCCCTTGCCCAAACGGTGACGAAAAGGTAATGAAGAATTGTACACGAGGGAATTGTCTGCGAAGGCTGGGAAGATCGTACCATACATGTGAAGGATCAAGTTTCACTTCTTGAAGCACAAGTATGTCCGGCCTGTACAGGGCAATAAACGTCGATAAGACCGATTGCTTATAAGACGAACCCAGGGAACGCACGTTCAGTGAGATGACCTTCATTTTGGAATCACGCTGCTGGCTCTTGACACTTATCCGAAGGAGACAGAAGCTTCACAGATGATGGTGGAGATTCCTTCGACTTCCGCCTCGGAGATCGATACGAGGAGGAAGAAGTGCTGCGATGATGGCTCTCGCGGCTGTATCGGTCGGTAGAAGAAGCAGCAGCGCCGTCCCTTCTGCTGTGATGTCGTCTGGCTTTGGACTTGCGAGATCTCGTAGTCTTCGCAGGTCCCTCCCGCTGAGCTGATGCTGATGACTTCATATTCCCAGCAGATGATGACACTAAAGCTGATGTGGGCGCACAGGCAATCCGTAGTGGCTGCGAAGCCGATGTCTTCGCTGGTGGAGGAAGAGATGGAAATTCCTCCTCTCTTCCTACGCGGTGGGCGCGAAGGCGACGTGGCTTTGCTCGGCTCTGTTGACTTGGCCGGTGATGTCATCATTGGAGGTTGCTGGGGAGACACCCCTTTAGGCAATGATGGAGCTGCTGGTGATGCAAGCGTCCTCTCCAGGCACTGGTGAAATTTATTGACTACTTTGTTACAGTAGTCACATTTCACCAAGAGAGGACAGTCTTTCCTGACGTGAGCAGTCTTTTTGCAGTACCAGCAGCACTGCCTTTGACCTTTGTAAGACACGGAGACTTTATCTCCGCGCATTACAACATCTTTAGGAATGTCTCTATTTAAGCCCATGTAGACTATGATGTCACCTGTTCTTTGAAGCGGAGAATCTGGATGCTGAGAATACGATATCCTATGCACCACACCATAGTCCGACATGAAACCTCTGAGATATTTCTCAGTCATCAGCGGCGATGCTCCCCGGATGCAGACTGGTAAATATCCGGGTTCAGCATAACTCAGGTGGACGGTGGTCTGCCCAACCTTGATGGTGTCAGCAGACACAATACGGTCTGCCACATTACGCTGCCTACAGAGCATCCTACACTCAGTCGGGGTAAGCCTCTGTAGGACTAAAACAGCGGGATCACTAGACGGGAGAACAGGAGGTATACTCGTTTTGGAGTATAAGTCCTTCATGAACATGCCGACGGAAAAGGGTCCGTCGGCAATCATATTCACCATGTTCTCCATGGTGATTGAAAAAGTCACAACGAATTCTGCGGGGGGGGGGGTGAAATCTCCCCTGGGGTAGCTGGGGGGAGGGTCACAAAGTCACACTATTATTCTCGCACGCGTTAGATGTAAAGTTGCGGCGAGAATAATTTCTGAGTCCAAATAAAAAGTTACTCACACAATCTGGAGGTTCGACGGGCCGATCTCCTCTGGCTCCGTCATGGCTCGCACTTGCACAGTGCTGTTGGAGCTGGAGCAGATGTTTTGCTCCAGCGAGCACCCTAAACGTGATCTTGTAGCAGGGTGCTCAGGCGCACATGCTTAAAGCGTTGTTTTTCATGAAGCCATTCATAGGCTTCAATTCTTTAGTAAACGCCTCAGTTTCGAGGCTCGTTTCTCCACCGATTGGTCATCAGAAGTCTAGAGGGAACGTATAAAGATGGGCATATTTATTATTATGGTCCCCTCCGATGACCTCACAAAGGCCTTTGGATGACGTGAAAGGCCTTTTAAAAACTAAAGGACCTAGCCTATACCATTCTAAGACGAGGAAGGACCGCAGATGTAAAGAGCCTTTTTTCCACGTAGATGACAGTGTGGAAAAGGTCCCCCTCGATCTGTCCATTCTTGCTGACCAGAGTTCTTTATTTAGAAACATAATTGGTATCGCTAGATCCAAGTGTAATGAATCACCGGTGAAGTCATCCATCAGGAATCGCACAAAAGAGTAGGAAATCTTAGGTAAACTAAAATGATGACACAGACGATTCCAGATGGACTGAGCAAACGAGCACTCGAAGAATATATGTTGAATAGTCTCTGCAACACCAAAATGTAAACAACCAGCAGATCTGACCACCCTCCATAGATGAAGACGTTGGAGGGAGTAAAACCCGTGGTGCAGCAGCCGCCATTGTATGGAGAAAACAGTCCCGTCAAAGGCAACAGATTTTAATGCCTTTAAAATGGCTTACCACGGATAATCTGGACAGAGACGAAAGATGTCGGTAGTCTCGCCCTGGTCAGATTGCTGATAAAACCAAGACAGACGCCGATAACCCCATTACTGGTAGTCTGGCTGTCGTAAACCTGGCAGAAAAGTCACAATGTCCTCTTGAAAAAGATGGTAAATCAATGGGTGACGCACATTAGAAGTTATTGGCAGCAAGTGAGGCAACGGTATCCTATTCTCTTTAAAGAACACTCGTAAGTATACAAACACAAAGTTCGCCCACAAAGGTGGGGGGAAGAAAAAAACACGAATCATTGCAGCAAGCCTTGCTGCAATGAGGTATTGCCGGATCTCGGGCAGGCCTGACCCTCCCCTTTCAAAGGGAGTGAAGAGAGACCCTGCCCGAACAGGATGACGCTGAACAGAACTCCCCCACACACAATTAACAATAGCACTGCGAACTTTGTGGAACCTCGCCGAACCTCCGGGTGGCGGTTCAAGAACTGGAGTAAAGACTCCAAATAGAAGATGTACAGAAGAGGCGATAGAGGGCACCCCTGCCTAACACCTTTCAAGAGTTCGAAGGTAGACGAAGTGGAGCCATTAACCGCCACACATGATGTGGCGGATGCATACAGTGAAGAAATAATCACAGCAAAAGTCCGAAGATGAAGCTGGTGAAACACTTGGAATAGAAATTCGTGATTCACCTTGTCAAACGCTTTTTCCTGGTCGAGACTTAACACTGCAAGAGTTTGATGACGAACTTGCGCTTCTTCCATTACACACCGAATAGTAATAAGATTGTCTTTCATCCTGCGCGTTGGAATTGAGCAGGATTGGCCCGGATCAAAACACTCGTCGGCGATGAGTTTAAGTCGTTACTGGAACACCCCAGTGAAGATTTTGTAGTCCGTGTTGAATAATGTAATCGGTCTCCACTGGGTCACGAGTTTTGGATCCGGGCACTTAGGGAGTAGGATGATTTTCCCTACAGTAAATTCCGGTGTGATGGAAGACGGTTCTAGAATGATGGAATTAAAGACTCGCACCAGGAAAGGACCAAGAAGTTTCCACGACGAATTGAAAAAAGAATATGGAATGCCGTCTAAGCCTGGGCTGGACTGATGACGGCCGTCTGCAGAGAGAAACTTCTTGACCTCATCTTCGGTGAAGGGACGTGTTATAAACGAATCAGATTCCATAGAAAAAGGTCTCAATGCCTCTATCCACTGCTTCGTGGTGTCTGACGGAATGATTGGATGGCTAAAAAATGATGAAAAGTGAGAGTGAAAGGCTGATAAGATGTCAGCAGCAGATTCCACTTCCTCACCCTCCACCATTAAACGATGACAATGTTTATTGTTAGCCCGACCACTCTCCTCAGTGAAAGCTGCCGATGACGTGCCTGACGTCAGCTGCCCAGGTATGTTTGGCCCTGAGTGCTGCGACGGCAGCTTTCCGGATCATTAGAGCGTTTATTTCACTCTTCACCTGTTGAATATCAGCCTGAAACTCCTCCTTAAGGGTGGAACAACGGAGGCGTCGTAATATTTCTTGCTGCATGAGGAGATAACGATGACGACGTCTGGCTGCATCCAATCCAATCTTCCGGAAAAATTTTTTTATTTTAGTTTTAAAGTTCAACCACGATTCAAGCGTAGGAGGCACATTGTGGAGATGTTTTTCCACAAACTGAACGAACATTCCCTGGTACTATTCATTGTCGAGCAGAGAAACGTTTAGAATCCAGTTCTTATTGGTGACTTGATCTGCAGCAATTGCTGGAGAAACAAATGGAGGATCCCACGACCACAAGATGGCACTATGGTCGGAAAATGCACAAGGCATAACTTCCATTGTTATCACCCACTGAGATCACCACGAGAATTCGCAGGCTATAGATCAAACAAAGCATTTTGCTGGCACAGGCGATGCACATGTCCAGACGAAAAGATGTTGTCTGCGTCTGGATGACAGTTAAAATCACCAGCAATCACTGCAGGAATTAATGAGCACAAATATATTTGTAGATCGTTGAAAAAGTCTCGTTTCTCTGCACGCTTGCACGGAGCATACACGTTAAGCAATCGGAATTGAAATTTAGAAGATGTAATGTCTAAAGATATTACCCTGCACTCGCTGTCGCACAAATAATTCGACACCTGAATGGAGGGGTTGAAGATGATAGTTGCAACCCCTTGCCCAAACGGTGACGAAGAGTTAATGAAGAATTGTCTGCGAAGGCCGGGAAGATCGAACCATACTTGTGAAGGATCAAGTTTCACTTCCTGAAGCACAAGTATGTCCGGCCTGTACAGGGCAATAAACGTCGATAAAACCGATTGCTTAAAAGACGAACCCAGGGAACACACGTTCAGTGAGATGACCTTCATTGTGGAATCACGCTGCTGGCTCTTGACATTTATCCGAAGGAGACTGGAGCTTCACAGATGGTGGTGGAGGCTCCTTCGACTTCCGCCTCGGAGATCGAAACGAGGAAGAAGAAGAAGTGCTGCGATGATGGCTTACGCGGCTGTCTCGCTCGGTCGAAGAAGAAGCAGCAACGCCGTCCCTTCTGCTGTGATGCCGTCAGGTTCTGTGCTTTTGAGATTTGGAGGCCGTCGCAAGCACGTCCCGCTGTATTGAGGCTGATGACTTTACATTCCCAGCTGATGATGACACCGAAGCTGACATAGGCGCACAGGCGATCCGTAGTTGCTGCGAAGACAAAGTCTTCGCAGGCGGAGGAAGGGCTGGAAAGTCTTCCCCTGGAAAGATGGATTCGGAAAGTCCAGATGTGTCTACATCTTCCTCTGCAGAGCTCACTTCCTCGACCATCGAGAAGTCTCTTGATGGCTCAGGAAAGGGGGCGCTGTTTAGGATCTCTGATGGGGGAGGAGTATGTGGTATCTCCTCCCTCGGTTTGTCAGATAGTGGCGCTGGAGGCGGTGGCATCTCCTTCCTAGACTTCATAGGTGGCGGAGATGGCGTCGTACGCTGCCTTCGAGGTGGGCGTGAAGGCGTCGTGGCTCTGCTCGGCTCTGTTGACTTGGCCTGTGATGTCATCATCGGTGATTGCTGGGAAGACACTCCTTTAGACGAAGATGGAGCTGCTGGCGATGCAAGCGTCCTCTCCGGGCACTGGTGAAATTTATCGACTACTTTATTACAGTAGTCACATTTCACCAAGAGAGGACAGTTAAGTAAAGTCCAAGTCGATCATAAATCTTCGCTGTGGTTTCTAACAGTATTCTTTTTGTGCACAACTGTAGAGTAATGACCTTTTCTTCAAAACGATGGAAGATTTCATCCGTTTCAACCATCCAGTTGATTCCCAAATATTTATTTCGATAGAGGATTTCTTCTTTCCTGACGTGAGCCGTCTTCTTGCAGTACCAGCAGCGCTGCCTTTGACCTTTGTAAGACACGGAGACTCTATCTCCGCGCATTACAACATTCTTAGGAATGTCTCTCTTTAATTCCATGTAGACTATGATGTCACCTGTTCTTTGAAGCGGAGAATCTGGGTGCTGAGGATACGAAATCCTATGCCCCACACCATAGTCCGACATTAATCCTCTGAGATATTTCACAGTCATCAGCGGCGATGCTCCCCGGATGCAGACTGGTAAATATCCGGGTTCAGCATAACTCAGGTGGACGGTGGTCTGCCCAACCTTGATAGTATCAGCAGGCACAATACGGTCTGCCACATTACGCTGCCTACGCTGACTCAGTCGGGGTAAGCCTCTGTAGGACTAAAACAGCGGAATCGCCAGACGGGAGAACAGGAGGTATACTCGTTTTGGAGTATAACTCCTTCATGAACATGCTGACGGAAAAGGGTCCGTCGCCAATCATATTCACCATGTTCTCCATGGTGAATGAAAAAGTCACAAAGAGTTCAGAGGGGAGTGAAACCTCCCCCGGAGTTGCCGGGGGGAGGGTCACTCAAAGTCACACAAAGATTTCAGGCAAGCGGTAGTTGGATGGCTGCTGCATGAAAATCTTTAAAGTCTAAAAGTCACTTACACAGATCGAGGGCACTAAATGATACAGAGTCGGACGTCTTTCTCCGGCATGCGACTTGTTCCGTCCCAGGCGGCTCGTACTCGCTCCCCCTTTTCCATCTTCTTCATCGAGTTTTTATAGGACGAACTACTTTGAATAATTTCGTTCCTTTGAATAATTTCGTTCCTGATGAATGGGCGGCCTCCAGCATTCCTCCTGCGTCTATGGGCGCTTCGAAAAATCTTCGTAGGAGGAGAGAAGTGGCTGACGTCATTTTCCACTCAACACGATGCTGTCCCTGCTCGATGTTGCTGAACTTCTGTTTTCACCGTCGTCTGCTTAATCTATTTGTCAGATGGCTTCTTATTCTTCGGGAATTGATCTGTACGCCTTGAGAAGCGATCTGACACTATACTAAATTGTAGGATTTAATACTATATGTTTTTGCTAGAATCTTTATGGATCTGATTCTTCTCAGATGGTAAAAGAACTAAGTGACTTAAATAATTCGGGCATGTTTGGAGATATTAAATTTAATTTAAAGTGTTTACTTTGTAATATCTTGCGACTTATTTTATTTAAAAATTCGCACCAGAGCTTATATTAAATAATTAAGATTAACTAGAAATCATTAGTGAACAATTATGACACGATATTCAATTTGAGTAGAAGTAAAGAAAATCTTAAACTACTCTCGTTTATCTACCAGAGCAAAATTAAACTCAAGCTTTGGTGTCATTGTTGAAAATTATATTAATTTATATTCAACAAACAGGTCAATATCAAAAGAATGAAATAATATCTAGTAGGCACTTCAATTATGTGTTTTTACATCTCTCCAATGTAACAGAAATGGGGATACCTGTTGAAACTTCAGAATTCACAATATAAAGTTCACTATTTGAAATAATGAATTCTAAGACAAAATTCACATAGGTAATGTGACAAAATAACATAATGATAATCAGAAACTTAATGTCATTTGATACATCAATATCATAAAATATATAAAATTCAATTAAAGAAAATAATGACTTTGAGCTCAATGTTCATTAAGGAAAAACTATTAATTTATATTTCCTGCTTTGGAATCATGTCAAAGTAATTAAAAAATAACAAATGCTTAATTGTTTCTTAGCAATGCATGTCTATTTAATATTTGTTACACGTTCAAGTGTATTCTTCTAAAGTCAGCAATATAAAAAGGAAATGACTAATTATTGTATAAGACTCAAATCTTAGAATGGATTTGTGGCAATCTCGTAGTTTTTATAAATCCAAGAAACTGTTAAATAAATACATGACATAAAATTCAAATTAAACTTGCTACTGTCTGCAATAACCACAAGCAGTAGTGAATAATTCTAATAAAATTCTATCGTTGTCTCAACCAGATGGTGACTTTTGTACAGCTTCATAGCGGGATGTGACAGCTTCTACACTACATAAACCGGTTCGTAATTATTACCCTTATAATAGTATGCATGTATATACTCCATTCGAGCAATTTCAAGTGGAATTGATCGACTTAACCAGCCTGTCAAAGCAGAACGACGGATATAAATTTCTACTACCTGCATTGATGTTTTCTCTCCCTATGCATGGGTCGTTAAGATGTTCCCCAGGAAGTTAAAGAAGTTCATGGACGAAATCACTACCCTCAACCGGACTGAAAATAGAGGGAGAGTCATATCCTTACCTTATAATAAATCATTAATCAAGGGTCTCAATTCTATTTTTAAATCTTTTAATATTTCGTTATCTTTTAGCAATTCCAACTAGACCAGGCATTTATTACCTAACCCAAAGTATCAGATTCCACCACGACAGAAATCAGGAATATACGAAGCCCCATGATGTACAAAGGACAAACTTTCCGTAATATTGAAACAAGATTTGAAGAACACATGAGGCACACAAGATAGAGTAGAGGGAATCAGTCATCCATAGCCACACTCTCTCTAGATACCGGGCATGAATTCTTAATAAACAATGTAAAACTTATTGAGTCAATAAACAAGACACACCTTCTGGACGCCTTTGAAAGCTTAGCCATTCAAAAAACATAAAAAATTATTACTCAACTTACATAGGGGCCCTACTAGCGAATCACCATTGATCAAATGGACGATGCACTTACCCAATCAATCAATTTCAGTTGGATTTTTTGTCTTGATTGGCTTCTGTCCGTTATAAATACTCAGCATGTTCTATATTCAACAGGAAAAACGCCATATCAGAGGATTCCTACCAGCAGCCTTCATCAGTCAAGACGGGCCTGTCGAATTCTTCGTACCTGGTTTGGCAGATTTTTACACGGACCTCGATCAGACAACATTGAATTTAGAAGTCGTCATCAATAAAGGAGGTGGATCGCTAACAACTGGTGATAAAACGGGTCCTGTGAACTATTTCTTACATTCACTATTCTCACAAGTCGACTGCTATTTTGGTAATATGTTAGTTAGACATAGCAATAACATATATCCATACAGAGCTTACTTTGAAACTCTTTTGAACTATGGTCAGCCTTAAACAAAGTCAGCTCACAACAGCTGGCTTTTGTAAAGACACAAGTGGAAAAAAAGGAAAATGCCAACAATACAAACAACGGTATTAAATCACGTTAAATACTCGCACGAAATGGCGTTTACTACATGGAAGGTCTCCTCCATTTAGACTTCTTTTAACACAGCTGTGCTATTAGCACATGCAAAGACTCTGCAATCCACTATCAATCAAGTTGAAATGAGGACGTCGAGTATTGCTACTGGTACTAGAAATCGCATCATACTGAACTTAGTGTCCAGCCAGATTTCTGCCTGTTTCATTTTTGCATTTACAACGAGTGAAGCGCAGAATGGTTCTTTTATTTCGAACCTGTTCAACTTTCAACATTTCAATCTATAGGGTCGAGTCACTTTATTATGACCACCAGCTGATATCCCAAATAACTGCCTTTAGCGGCACGGACAGCAGCTAGACGGCGTGGGAGTGAGTCAATAAGATTCTGGTAGGTTTCTACTGGTAGCTGTTGCCATGCATATGTCGCGTCAGAACCAATTTTAATTTGATTTTATAATTAGGGAGCACATCATAAATTTATATAGGAGGATTTTTAGTTTTGGAATTGGTAAATGAGCAAGGGTATAATGGAAGGTAATGGTCATAGCCGAGCGGAAAATGAGATAAGGAACCAGCGAAAAGTTTGTTAAAGTCGGTTAAGTTAGATAGAAGAGAGTTCCAATCCGTTAAAGCTAAAAAAGAATGTAGAATAGAGGTAATTAACTGCAAACAAGAATAGTAGTTCCGTGAAATATTAAAAATAAGAGTGTAAAAAATTGTAAGTAGACAAAAGTGATCTGAAATAGCCATATCAATAAAACTACTAATAAGAATAGAATCAGAATTCTTAAAACAAGAATCGATAGCTGAGTAGGAATTCTAATGAGAAGAATAATACGAAAAGAAAAAAGTAGTGGGTAAGAGCCCGGAACGGGTTATAGGGTCTAAGAGTTGATTAAGTGAGGAGGACGGTTTGTTAAAATCTACATTAAAGTTACCGATTAAGATAAGGTACTTTTCTTTGTAGGTCGAGTAGAGCGCAGGATAAAAAGGTACAAAAGGAAGAAAAATGACCAGATGGAGGACGGAAAATAGATAAAAGGATTAATTTATTATTGATTATCAGAGTTAAGGTCTCATAGTCGGCTGTAACCTCATAATATTGTGAGACGGTAATATAAGAAAAGTGGCATAAAATGTATATAATACAGCAACAAACTCACGGTTGCTCCACATAAACCCGCGCTCGTTGGCTCGTTTTTACCGCCGGAGTCGCTCGTCAGTGGAAACGCCGCCTGCGGTGCTTCTCCGCCGTACACACCTTGCTTCAGCGTAGGAAACGGACGACTCGCCACGTCGTCGCTTCTATCAGGCCATGTTTGTTTGTACGACATATTGAGACGACCTGGTAACCAGGAATATCCGGGGCATCACTGTGGATCATAAACCCAACTCTCCGTAAAAATTATTATTTTCGGTAACAAGGATAGATTATTTAAATTAACATGGGTGCAAGAGAGATTGTCATTCAGGCTTCTAATATTAAGATAAACGATAGAAAAATTCATCTTAGGAGAGGTAGCTTGTAAGTTACTGAATTGTAAGTAGCTTGTAAGTAGGGAATTAATTTTTTTCCACGGAAATCTGGAAAGAAAAATCAACCATGATTGTTGAAAAAGAACAATAGCATTGTGGTAAATAAGACTGATCGCACAAGACGAAAGTGGAAGTTGGGTGTAAATAAAAAAATAATAAGAACAGGGGTAAAAAAAACTTAAACAGAAAATAGAAATTAACAAAATCAAGGCGTCTTATACCTTACTAAATCAAGAATTCATTATGTATATAACGGATCGACTTTTTATTATGAGACTTCATAGAACTGTCATATTTATTCGGTCTAGTTCATATTTATTCAGTTTTTGTTTTATGGGTGTCAACAATAATGGAATTTGCGTGTTTGCATTTTCTTTAAAGCTTTTAACTGGACCATGGTAGCACATATGTTGGTAGATATATAAAATGTTGAAATTGCCTAATTTGCTTTAAAAGGCTTAGATACTAAGACTCAAAATTAATTAAATTCTTGATAATTAAATGCACTTTTCGTAATGAGAACATTATATATTATTATACCATACATTCCTTCTTTTTTATCATTACAGGTATCTGGATATAGCATTGGCTGTGACTTCAGTAAAGATGGAAGAATCATTGCAAGTGGAAGTGCAAATGGATTCATTTATTTTTATGATTTTTATACAGCAAGTACTGCACATTCATTTTGTGCATTTGAAAAAGGGGCATGTATTACAGTAAAGTACCATCCAGTTCTATATAGTACTGTTGCTACTGGTTGTTGGAATGGTGATATAAGAATCTGGCAATAAAATATCAGTGTTAAGCTATTTGTTTAACTGCACTACTTTCTAACAAATTCCATTCATGCTACTACCCCACTTGTTAACCAGTCTCAGCTGGTTTACCAAACCAAAATATTACCTCTACTGATATTTGATTTGCATGTATACATGGTATGTCCAGGAAATAAGCTCCATTTGCAGATGTTGCTGCTGCAGTGCTAAAAGATATTAGAAAAGGAATTATTTGAAATTAAAAAAAGAAAGCATGGCAGCTTCGAGTAGTAAGTTTTCTTGTGTCACAAATAAATTAATAGCAGAGTAAAACTAATTGTAGACAGAGAAAGGAACAGGAGACGAGTGCTTAAGTTCAAAGCAATTTAATAATTCACAATTGTCTTTGAGAAATCCATGTAAATGGTTGGTGAAGATTTTATACACATATTACAGTTATTGTAAGAGCTTGGAAATCCATTAAATTTGCAGATAAATGTCAGTAATTTACAAGTAAATCTTATTGTTCATCGATGCTATTCCAGATAAGCATTCATTGACCTGCAGCAGCAACATAGTCGCTGAGAGGTATTCTCGAGTCTTGAAATTCGGATACATGTATTTGGTAGGAATGCAGGTCACTCACTGAGGCAACCATCAACCAAGAAAACGGTAAGGTTTGACATCCAAGAGGCTGAGACTGTAATTAACATAAAAGACGTAAGCATTATCTTGTATATTCACTAGAATTAAAGAGTTCCATGCAAAATTAAGAATTAATCAAAAGGATATTGCTACCACATGGCGTAATGCTGATTACTAAGCGCGACAGGCCAAATGGGGCCTGATTGACAGTACCAGCTAAGTTTGCTGAGATGCAGGAACAACACTGGTACTCAGTGTCCTCCGGGAATGTAGTTTCAATAAAATCGCTGGCCGAATAGTCTGAAGAATTCGTGGCGTCCAGGTGAGTATCTGCTACGTCAGAAACTGTGTCCATCGGTACATCAATACGTTCATCCACGTTGTCAGTATCTTCCTTTAAAATAATTGGCAAAGAGTAGGATTAGATTATGTAATTTCATGGGCTATGTCTGTGGCTATCCCACCGTAATTATCAGCGTTCATATCAAAAGTAGTGGGCTAAGTCGTGATTCTACGTTCACAGGTATAACTGTGACTGCTACTTTTTGATATCAGTGATTTTTAGCTGTTAACGTGAAATCATGACTTGTTTGTTTCCTGCTCCTGAGACAAACGGTGATGATGATTCACTACTATTAATCGTTAAAGCGAACGTGGTGGCGAAGTAAACATTGTTTGATTGGGATAAACAGGAGTTTAATAAAGAGTACAGAATCTATAACGACGCCTTGGTGAAATAAAATGGAGAGTAGTATATTATTTAGTTTTTGTAAATTTGTATTATCGTGATTAATTCACTCCTCTTTTAAAAATAAATTAGTTGTTTGTTAGTGAATTTACCCCCCCCCCTCCTTCATCCGCTAAGAAATTGAAATACTCCACCAAACTTTTTTATTCAAATTTTGAAAATTAAATAATATAATTCTCGAAAAAATTATGACCCATTTATTACTTATTTAATTTAGCAAATATGTATTACTTATTTGACCTAAACAATACGTCATTATCAGTGGCATAGCAAGGGTAAATGACGCGCATTTTTTGACCTCGCTTATTGTTAAAACCAAATAAGTAATACTTGTTTGCTTAATAAAATAAAGGGATCATAATTTTTCCAAGATATATACAGAGTGATCCGAAAATCAGTTCACGCAGTAACTTGAAAACAGCATTTTTGAGTGAAATGACTTTTGGATCACCCTGTAGCGCGTGTAATTTTATTTTTAATTATTCTCAGTATTTGAATACAAAATTTATTGGAGTAATACGGTAATTTCTTAGCGGGTGGATGGTGATAAACGAGTAATTTTTTTTAAACGGAGGTGAACTTGTATACATAATTATACAGTATTTTATTGTGAAAGTATACTCTTCCATTCTGTTGATTTTCCATTTCCCTGGAATAATATACCAAGTCAATGTAACCAATAGCATACCCAGAATTCCTCTGGGGTGGGGGGGGG